>JAZDUH010000388.1:2452500-2735000 GCA_036419115.1 Scarus forsteni
GCCACCGCGGAAACTGTGTGCTGGAAAGACACGGTAGCGGAGACGGCTTTAATCCAACATCAGATGTGACGGGAAAATTGATATAGAGACAAATGTATATGCTGGTTAAGACCATTACATTAAATAATGATTGCTGTGATTGTTTATTGCATTAAAATGTTCCTGACACTCTGGAAATCTGCCTCTGAGGCTTTGTTGACGTGTGCGCACATGTGCGCCTGTCACTGAATTGAAGCTCCAGGTTGGAGCTGGCGAGCATTCAGCGCACCTTCCGCACAGTTTTTTGGCACGAAATTGTCACTGCGCCAACATGAATCTGTCAACACCTCTCCCTGGTGCGCCGTCACACCCATCTCTGCGCAGACAGTCTACCAAATTGTCAAATTGGCAACGCACTGCGGTGCGCCAGACGAAATTAACACTGCGCGGGGTGCGCTGGCTCTTCACCCCCTGCACTGCACCACAAAATTAGGGCCCTAGGGGTGAAAGGAAATTTCGTGCCACAAAATTTCGCAAACTAAAAAAATTACAAAATAAAATTCAAAGAAGCACAAAATAAAAGCACGAAATATACGGGAAGGGGCACGCACACAACTGGTGATGTTTACCCTCCTCGCCTACCGTAGCAAAATACTCGCTTCAGTATGGAGGAAGACGAAGTGGAGGAATTAGCTGACGCTCCTTCGTCAAATAAATTGGACCTATTTTGGCCTCCTATGTGAAAGACAAGAGAACAGTGAGAAGGTTGCAGACAAAACAACAACCGTGTGCAAAATATGCTGCTACAGTTTGCCGTATAATGCGGCGAGAACAACTACCAACTACCAACTACTTTGAACTGGAGACAGGCAGCAGCTGAATGTTTGTGTCTGTCTGCATAAAAAACAATATTTGATTTTTGCATCCACTGTTGAGTTGACAGAATTTGATCATACTTGAAGATCAGAAGTATATGCACTGTTCTAGGCTAAATATTATAGTTCACAGTTCAGACATTTATAGGTCTAAGCTGCAGCTCTGAGGACTGCTATTTGTTTTCCTTTTCATTCAAGAATGTACTTATCCTGATTGTTACAACAACAAATCACTTTTTTTTTAGATTTTATGTTTGTATTTGCACTGTAGTCTAAATAAGGGGAGAAAAGTATTTTTTATTTTTCAAAGAGCATTTATTTTGTACTGATGCAGCAATATTTTTGTATGTCTGCATTAGGAAGAAAATAAAGAAAATGAGATTTTTGCACAACTTCCTACTGTTGGGGATTTTCTGTAATCTTTATTTTGTATCGTGAGTATTTCGTATCATGAGCCCTGTTTCGTATTTCGTATCGTTTTGTGAGTTGATCATTTCGTTACACCCCTAATTGACACCTATTTTATGTCAAGAATAACTGAAAAAGACTGCAACTTTTTGGGACAGGTTAAGCAGAGTTATTGAAACAGCCTGTGAGCAGTTTGTTGTTCTTTGTCCGTTGGAGGATCAATTTCTGAAGTTCTGGTGAATTTATTATGCATAATGTGAAATTATCTCCCTCTGTGCTAGAGAAAGTCAATCTTAACTGATGTATTATAGATGTAATTTTAAGTAATAAATGAATGTAACCTCCCACATGATGCAAACATTTTGGGGAAATTTAACCTGCTACTATTCTTTTAGTCATTTCATCCCTAAGTGCTTAAATTTCACTCATGCATGAATAACTGCTACAAAGGTTGTTTTCTACTTTGCTCTCTTTAGCTGCACTCCACCTGCTTCCCTGTGCTTCTTTAAAGTGATTATGACTACAAAACAAATAAACACACTTAATTGACTGTTAGAACACTGCTTTATACTGAGCTAAATGATTTACTGGCCTTATTCAACACCCTTTATAGCCTTTTCCATATGTTTATCCAAACAGAGATACAACTTCTATGTCACTCTTCAAGATGATGTAGCTATCACATCAGGATCAAGAAGTATCTGAAGGATGAATTTAGCTAAAAGCTCAGGTTGTATGGACCAAGATAAACAGCAGAAATGTAATAAAACACAAAATGCACAAGGAACACAACCTAACAAGCACGAAGGATAAATCTATACTGTTGCTAGGAGAAAAAGACTTTAGGAGACAGGCTCAATATACACATTCACAAGGCAAGAAAAACATGAAGACGAGGTAAAGCATAGTACATAGATAAAAGCTTAACCAAACCTGATGCATTTGGTTACTTGTGTGATTCTCCTCCTGGCTCCTTTAACTAGATGAGCCTTATTTTTGTCTAAAATTTCCTGACCAGTTTAACAGATGCTCATGAAGAACGAGTAAACAGGCTAAACATATCGAATAAGTGTTTGCTTGGATGATTAACTTATTTCATTCTGAGCCCTGAGTTTTTATAAATGCACAGAAAAACCTAAATAGTCAAATGAACACTTCAAGAGTTAACACCACTAGAGTGTCTTTGTGGGTTCACAACACTAACCTTGCACAGCAGCTGGATCTCCCTGATTCAGTGTCTGTAATCAGGCAGATCCATCTTACCAAGCTCAAGTCTACAATGATTGTGTGCAGCAGGGAGTGGGACAGCCCATTCAAAGTCCTTTGGTAGGTCCTTTGGTAGTAGGATGAGATGGGAGAAACGAGTGTGAAGACAGCAGGAAAAGACTACTCAGACACAGATAAGCATAGGTGCTAATGGCTTCAGTGTCAGTTTTATTAGATCTTGACTTTGATTTCTTTATAAAATGAAAAACAAGTAACAGCACTGTAAGCTACTACATAGGACGGATGTTTGAGCTCCTCTTCCAACATGTTATGACGAGAGTTTGTTTTACAAAGTGACTTACTTTCTGTAGCACAGTAGCCCCGCCTACTAATGAACTGATTGGCCTATAATAAATGTGATTGACAGAACACTGTCCAATTACCTACAGGAGTTGCTTCTGAAAGATTCTTCCCAAACACTTTCTATGAGCTCTTTCCCAGATGGACCGGTCAAATGTTTTGAACCATCCATCAGGTGTATCAGGTTACCTCAACACAGATAGTTAATTTAAACCTTAGTAAGTTGGTATGATGGTATGTTACTTCAGAACCAGTCTGTTTTTATTGCCAAGTGTGCAACATATACAAGGAATTTGGCTTCGGCAGTTGTTTCCTCTCCGGTACAAGGAGGTGAAAACTACACAAAATGACATAAAGGTATATGTAAAACATATAGGAAATATGTGATGGAGGACCAGGACAGATTCAATGACTGCAGTGTAGAACTGCCACAGCAGCTCAGGGGGGGAGACTGTGTTTCCTCAGGAGCCGCAGGAAGGACATCCTCTGCTGGGCCTTCATGAGGATGGAGCTGATGTTCTGCTCCCGCTTCAGATCCTGAGAGATGATCATGCTCGGGAATCTGAAGCTCTCCACAGTGGACACTGGGCTGCTGAGGACTGTGAGGGGGGGGAAGGGCAGGGGGGTGTCTCCTAAAGTCCGCTACCATCTCCACCATCTTAAGTGTGTTCAGCTCCAGGTTGTTCCAACTGCACCAGAGCACCAGCTGATCCACCTGCTGCTGGTAAGCAGTCTCATCACCGTCCTGGATGAGAACGATGAGGGTGGTGTCGTCTGCAGACTTCAGTAGCTTCACAGAGGTGTACATGGAGGTGCAGTCATTAGTGTAGAGGGAGAAGAGTAGTGGAAAAAGGACACATCCCTGAGGAGTCCTCCCAATGTCCGAGGTGGCATGTCCCAGCCTCACCTGCTGGCTTCTGTCAGTCAGGAAGCTGTAGATCCACTGACAGAGTGCAGGTGGCATAGCATTAAGATATGCAGTGTTAACTCTGCCTGGACTTCCTCAGAAACTTCTAGTTTTACTCCTACGTAAGCTAGAGATAGGAACATCATGTTGTATGTGGCAAGCCAACTGTCCTACTTAAAGCTGTATGATTGACAGTCCAGCCTGCTGACTGAGAACTTGTTTGTGAAAACACAGAGACGTTGGGTCTGGCTCTAGGTGTTTTTTATCATTAGATGAAAACAAATTTCAACAAGTAAGTTGTAAGTTGTAAGACATTAATTTTAAAACAGCACTAGAAACAGTCTAAAATATTTTCCGGAACATATAGTCACATGTAAAAATGTATGCACTAAGTTTATTGTTTGTTCCACTTTACTGAATGCATCAGTGTTTATAAAACTAAGATGTATTTACAGCACGTTTAAAGATGAAAACAGCTGTATTGATGTTGATTTTCTTAAACACAGGGATATTATGATTGTTTGAGTACATATTCACTGATGAATCTGGTACTCAGTGATGCAATTTCACTGACGATGTGTAACCAAATCCAGATTTCCTGCTGGAGCCTTTCTTTATTTTTCTGTAAATGAACCGGGCAGGAGGATTTACACTACAAGTTTAGAATGAACAGTTCAGAGTTAAAGCTTAAGCTGCACTGACACTTGCATATTTAATCAACTGACACCTAATTTTACTTTTTGCTTAATAACTCGAACTCTTTTTCTGTTTAGAGAAAACTTTCAGGGATTTGCCTCCATCCAGGGTATTATCAATTGCCCAAGAAAGTTCATTATGTCTACATAGATAATATGCTTATACTGTCTTTTTTAAACAGACAAGTAAGGTTTTTTTGTTCATTTCACTGTTTCAACAGAGCCTTCCTCCTTCGTCAAAAGTGTCATCTGATGTTAGAGTGTAAAATCAGCTGAAAAGGAAACGTTTTTCTAAAAAGATAGTGTAAGTATCATCAATTGCATCCAAGTAAAAATTTCAACACCAAGACGGTGACCGAGATCACTCCCAAAATCAAATCATTTGTTCCTTGTCCCAATCTGGACATTTCCTGAAAATTTCATCGGAATCCGTCCTTAACTTTTTGAGTTATGTTGCTAACAGAGAAACAAACAAACAAACAAACAAACAGATGCCAGCAACAACATGAGCTCCTTTGTGGAGGTAATAATATTTATTTTGGTATGATAGTTATAATAGTAGTTGTAATTATTATTGCTTCTGAAATAAAATAAAAAATAGCTTGCATGTAGTGAGCTACTTTTGTTGTGTATCTATAACTTAGCTATTCAATAAGTTGTAGCTTAGCTGATCTTTGTCGTGAGTAACAACTAACTTAGATCAGTACATTTTGCAAGTAGGCTGCCTTGCACTGTAAATTACCACTCCACTGACACAGCATTAGGAGTACTGGTGATGTGTATTTTGTCCAAGGACACGTCAACATGTGGCAACCTGAGCTGGGCCTGAACTCTTGACCTTTTAATGAACAAATCTCTAGAATAAGCCACTAATGCTCCAATATGACACAATAAAACAAAAGAAATGACACACAGATCTTGGACCAAACCATAAAAAAGGCAGAGTACATCTTAAGTACAGCTGGAAGGCACACTCTCCTTTATTGACAGTGAGAGCTGACACAGATCGATTTAATTTGGTTAGGCCCAAAACATCCATCTGTTTGATCAAGGCACCCTCTTTGCACTCAGCTCCTGGTTTCACTGAGGAATAGTGCATTCATTTAACATCAAAATACAGACCGATGTGACCCACACCACTGTGCATCATGCTGCTTTAAGCACGAGATATACAGTATATGCAGTTTGTCCAGCAGTTTGCATTTACATCATGTCTGTAGTATCATGACCATTATTGTTCATATACGTGCCTGTATGTCGTTGTAACAAAGGACACCAGTGAAAAATAATGTTTTTTCTGAATATGCACAAGTTAACCTACATAGGTTTTCAGTTGCAGAGTTTGAAATTACTGAATGATGTTAGTATCTTTTTGGTAAAAACACTTTTGTTCACTGCCTGCTATGAATTTTGACTTATTTTTTACTGACTGCTTGTGATGAGAGTGTGATGCCTTTAGTTTGTAAGGCACACAGAACAAAGTGGAAAGGATTTACAAGGATTTGGAAGTTGTTATCCCGTAGTGATTCTTAACTGGTTAATGGTTTTCAAATTCCATCCCCTGTTGAATACATTGTACAATCACCTACCACTTTTTGCCTTAAGTTGTCAATTCTTTTTTTTAGCTTTATATATCCTTAGCTTCTGTGAAAGTTACTTTTAGTACAGAAGCAGAGCTGACCTCCATCCCTGTGGTTAATGTAAAATGTGCATTTGTTGTAACAATCAACAAAATAGCCCTTGGTGAATTCAACCAGAGGCAAGTAATGATTTTTGAAGACCTTTGAAGATTGTTTGACCCAGAGACAACACAGTATGAAATTTGATTGGTTTAAAATATCACTGAAACAAGCTGCCCTGGAAGCACAGCAACCAAATCAAGCAGTGACTATAGAACTAATATAATAAATCAATGCTTACCTTTGTATAATAAATCAATACTTTAATTGCCATATGACAGAGTTAGTAAAAAAAAAAACAAAAAAAAAAACATGAGGGTTTTTTAACCTGACAGTCTAGACCAGGGGTGGACAACTTCTTTTTTTACCACAAGGGCCACATTACTGTAATTCTGTTTCAGAGGGCTAAAACATCAAAGGATACAATAAAGAATAAACTAATTTAACAAAAAATTAAACATCTAGTACTTCTTAGATTTTATATAATTATTTTCATGCTTAATTCAATGAGCTAAATACAGTGATCCAGCGAATTGAAGAGGCTTTTTTCAGTGCAAAGTGTCTATACATTTTTTGTTTTTTTGGCCCCCAGGCTGCCAGTTGCCCTCCCTTGATGTAGGCCAACAGAGAAGGTCCCACTGGCCCTGACAGTCCAGGGTTGAAAAGACCATATAGCGTTAAATGTGCAGAAAAACCTTTCATTTCCTCCACCCTTGTCTAGATGCTTAGAAGCATAAAACTAAAAATACAGCAGTTTGAAACCTGAGGGGGTGAGATGTAAATGAAGGCTGAACACAAAAGGAATGCATATGCCTCTTCTTTTTCCTCACTCAGCCCTGTATTTATGGAAGCAGACTTTAATGTGTCAGTTGGGCAGAGTTTGATGCAGCGACGTGCAAAAGATGAGGATAACATCAAAGACTAAATTTGGGTGACATTTTATATAGAGCCCTAATCTGTCCTGCACATCATAATAGTCTGTCGAGGTCCATTATGTCTCACATCCGTCTTTAGGCAGAGCCGATTTTCACTCAGAATAGGCTTGCTTTACTGCAGAGAGAAAGAATAATCTGTATTGGATGATGAATTAGGCGTCATCTTGTTATAAATTAGTTGGAAATAATGGCTCACAATGCATGCTGGTGTTTAATTACTGTGAGTAGGTGATGACGCAGATGCTGCTCTGGCTCTGAGAGACAACTTTTACTGTGCCAATGTTCAGAATGAAGGAGGTTTGGTTTGCATCCAAATCAGGTTAAAGAAGAGAGAGGAAACATCCATTTACAGCCAGCTGTCAGTCTGTGCTCTGCGTCTCTGATTTTTGAACAAAGTGCATCAGAGGTGCTAATTATGATCATTATGGTACGCTGTGAAATCTCATTCAACAGTCAGCCATTAGACACATGTACGAGGTGGCAGAAATCTGTTAAAAAGTCAATTAAACTTTGTGCAAAAAGGACCAATGGAGGGATTGTTAAGTGAGGAAATCCCTAACTTTGCACTGCAGCTGGATCAGTCTGATTGAATATCTTGAATCAGGCTGGTTGATCTTGCCAAGCTCTTATCTACAACAACTGTAAGCACTCCCAACATTACAAAAATATTGAAAAAAGAAAAAAAGTCAGCGTCTTGTCCATCAATATGTGATTTCATAATAAGGCGATCAATTTCAACCCAATGTGAGTGTTTTAAAAGGATATAAAACTGTGGCAGCAAGGAAGTGTCAGTGGTGTGGTACAGTGTTAATTTTGACAGCACTTTTTAATTTAGTTTTGGGTTATGATCTTTTATCTAAATTATCTTTTAGCTTTATGCCTTATTTAGTTTGTTTTATTTTTAGCCTAGTTTAAGTTGATGAATTTCATAACAGTTTAGTCAGTGAAATCTAAAAAAAACCTTTACTGAATGCTGGTAAAGTTTGAGTGCATAAATGAACAGAAAAATATTTAACTTTTGTGTACAATGCATTCACCTTTATTAAGGCTTCCTGGCAGAGCATCTCAGTTACAATACCAGAACTGACAGCAAATGGTGATCCTGCTCTACATGAGTATATCAATTCATAAAGAGAGTAGCTCTGGCTTGATCACTTCCTATCTTATCCTACCACCATCAACCTAAGGCAGGGGTGATTGGATGTCCTTCTTAACTCATCCAACCTTTTAACCAAACCAAAGTAGCTCTGATTGGCTATATCCCGAACTTGTCCCTACTTTCTACATGATGAAATTAGGTCTGATTGGATTAAGTCTCGTCGAGTTTTTAAATATTGACGAAAATGTCAGTTAATTTGCTTTTATTTTCTGTCCATGTGCGCTACTTTTTATTAGTCATAGTCTAATTTTCAACAGGAATGAAAAGGCTGTTGACAGAAACTATGATGAAAATAACTAGTCTACAAAATTAGCATTGGGGTGGTTGTAAGTTTTGCCTCATGCAGGTTGCCTGGGTGGGAAACCAAACCGAGGCCCTTTTGCTGCATGCCATCTGCAAGCTTCCACTCTCTGTAGAGGCTACAAAAGTTCCAAAAATGTCTAAAAAGAACTGTGACACAAAAATAACATTTAATCAACCAAATTCCAATCAACAGCTGAAAGTAAACAGTCTTGCTACCCCTCTGGGACCTCATTAGTCTGAATGTTTTTTCCTCTCCTGATGTTTTCAAACAGGAACCTACATGGGCTGCTTCCTTCACAACGCCACCGATCGCGCCCTGGGAGGAACGATGCTTTATGACCTGCGAAAAATGACCAGCTCTCTGTGTCAGGACACCTGCTCAGAAAGGTAATGTGTGTGTGAGTGGGGGCCACAGAGGGCCCCGCTGTGTGAGTAAATGTTTTGGATCTCAGACCCCTCTATGAATGGCCTCCAGTGTGAGGAGCCACAGAGAGCCAGGTGGCTGGATGACAGTTAAAGATGAGGGGGTGAGGAGGGCGAGGAGGGCGAGGAGGTGGCGTGAGGAGAGGGACAGAAGGCTTGATTTGTCGCAGGGGGAAGAAGGAGAGAAGTGTGTGTGTGCGTGTGTGTGTGTGTGTGTGTGTGTGTGTGTGTGTGTGTGATAGAAAGCTTAATGAGCTGCAGGAAGCAGTTGGTGAGACAGTCAGAGGAGGGATATGTGCTTTCTTCTGCAGGAGGAGCAACAGGAAATTCAGGCCCTCCTCACACGAGGACGGCACCGTATTGTCTTGGCGTCGGCATCAAAACATGGATCACTGTTTACATATCGTATTGTACATAGGCTTGTGTATTTACTTGAGAACGCAAAATCCACGCCGGGACGTACCTATGGGTTTCCACGCATGCTCCTAACCCATATTGCATGCTGGGTAATGTAGTTATTGGGTTACTACACTCGTAACATCACAGTTGTGCTCCGAGGTGGATTCAACGTCAACAAGTGCTCATGCACGCGTAACATGCTGCGTCTCTGCATGAGCACTTGTTGCTGTTGTTGCTGTAGCTGGTGTTGTTGGTGTTCTGTGAGAAAATGTTGGTGTAAAAGTCGTAGCAATATTTATAGCTGCTGCCACCGTAGTTGTTGTTGGTGTGTGTGTGACAGCGTGAGTTGGGGGCGGGGAGGAGGACAGGTGCTATGAGGTCACCGTCTTTTCCGGACTTATCTGTTTATACCAACTACGGCATGAAGACAAATACGCAGATATCCACTTGCAAACCCGTTTTCAAAAAAGATGCGGAGTCATGGACAAATACGCGTCTCCGTGTGTCAATATCACCAGATCGATAGTTTATTTTACCGGAGTCTTACAAATTCGCACTCGTGTAAAGCCCACCTCAGATTTTAATATGCATTGCCAGTGAATTTAATTTAACAAACAAAAAGAATAAGAACAATATATATTCACAGATTAGATCTTTATAATCATATCTCCGATGAACCAAATTCTGTTGTTTGTTGCTGAGTGGGGGCGCAATTACATCTGTGCGTTAAATGTGCACAATAAAGAACAAAAATAAGCTTTCACAATCTAAATGCTAGTAACTAAAGAAAAAGCCTAAAGCATACAAAAATATTACAGAGTGTAGTGTCTTTCAGGTGGAAGTCCCCAGTGAAACGCGGTGGTAAAATAATTCTGGGGTATTTTTTTGTTGACATATATACGTGTCATTTCTCAAGTTTTCTTTTACTTGAGTAATAAAAACAACCAACCAAGTGTGAAATAGCTAAAGGAAGCATCTCTGAGTTTGCCAATATTTGACTTTGATCAATGTGGATTGTAATAGTAATCTTATTAATGAAGGGTACAGGCTTTGTGGAGTGTTTTACACACACAATAGAGAGGAGAGCCAAGGATTCCTGCAGGAAAATGAGAAAATAAATTACCCAAAGCCAGTAGTTATTTGGTCAACAGTAATCAGGTCTATAATAAACAGTTCTGTAATAAAGAAGTCTGTTTCGGTCATTTTTAACTGGAGACTTTAATAATTATTCAGGATTCATCATGAAGTTTCTTGCTCATTTCTTGGATTGTTTCTTATGCTATGGATGGCTCAATGCAAAAAGAAAAGCATTCTGACCATCAACCTATTTCATAAAATTTTCTGTTGGGTTCTTTTTGTGTAGTGGCACAATAAAAGGAGAGGAACTAAATAATCCTTCTGAAATTCTGACCAGACAACTGATCCTGCAGTGCAAATAGTATAATGCCAGCCACCCAGATGGGATGGATGCTAATGTTATGCATTGTTGTACATGGCGCCAAACTTTTCGTGTAATTAGAAGAATTGTGGGAGCCACAAAAACAGCATGGCATCATCACACAGTTACAGTTTTTTTGATCTTCTTGAATTTCACTACCAAGCCACTGTGACTAGACACTATTTAGAGACATTGCACAGCCTATGTGCCCTTCCACCAGCAGGGCTGACTTATACAAACCATATTTACTGTTTTACAAACTCCAAGGACGAAACAGAAGGGCTGAAAGAAAGTTAATCTTCAGAGTTACTATTCACCTTATACTGGATGTTTATTTTAAAAAGACAGAAGCCACGACTTCAATGATAAGTTTACTGTTGCTCATTTGTTACCTCTCTTCACCATACACTAATATTTTTTTCATAAAAGAAGATTTGTCCAGTCAAATTGTGGTCGGATATAAAAATCATAAAACGATTGATAACTCATCCTGGCCATTTGAGTACAAGGCAACCCCCGCAATGAAATTGTCCATGTACAATCATCTTCGTAATAAAGAACCTATTTAATTTTTCCTAAATACCTGACCAAAAAGTAACAGAGAGAAAGGGAAGCTTAGGGGGCTGCCTGTTCTAGGTGAAGCTGAACACTGAACTGGGGAGCAGGAGACAAAATTGCAAGAAAATTTGCCGAGGTAGGTGAGCAGATTTCAAAGCAGACTGAAGAAATGACCGGTTTGAATAATTCCCTCTCATATCCTCATGAAGTGAGTCCCCAGAAAGAGAGAAGCCGAGGACAGATGGAGACAGAGAGAGTCTATGCTCTCATCTCGAGCCCACTGAGCTCGCACCCCACCCCCTTTCCATCCACACAGAATGCATCTACACTCCTTACCTGAGCGGGCCCAATTACGGCAATGAGTACAAGCAAAAAGTCAAGGCAATTTATGAGGTAGCTTCAAAGGACATATATGAAAGGTCAATCTTGATGAGGGTGCTGTCTGTCCTGAGGAGGAGGGGGTAAGGAGGGGGAATGAGTCACTACACCCTTGATATGTAAAGTACAGATCAGAGGTGACGGCGGTTGAGCTCAGAGAGAATAATGCTGAGATGAGAGCAGGAGGAAGAAAACGGGGGAAAAAAAGCAAAGCAGAAAGACTTTACTGTGTGACTGAAGCAGGACTGCCAAGGTCATCTAAAAAATTTGAATGAGATTATGGTGTGTGCTCAGAAGTTGATGCATCATAGTTTTGTCAGCCAAAATAAATCCCATCATATTTTGTTTGCTTTTATCCCCTGAAAGACCTACTGCAGCAACTTCCTACCACTGTGACATCAGTAGCTCAGGTCTCAGTGTTCAGGTGGCAAGCCTAGTGCATAGACTGAAAGAGTGCAGAGCAATTGAGAACAAACCACTTAAACCAACACTATGTAGCTTTTCAAACATATTATAATCCTTCGATATTCATTGTGATGGTCCACCACTTTACAATGAGTTCAATGAAACCTCTGTCGTGGTCTGGAGTGGTCTGTATCCCTTTAACTGGCGCTATGTAACTTCGAGGTGGATGGTGGGAACCCTGCCACACTAAAAAACTACACGTTTGGACTGCTTTATGGCATACGTCACTTCCCCCGATTCCCGATTCATTTAAAACACGGAAGTCTCAGCAAAAGCCAATCGCGGAGCTGTAACCATGGCGGAGGCAACAACGTAAGGAAGAGAAAAGTTTTGTCGGAGGATACAAAACAAAGAAAGCGAGAGAAAAACGAGCTGAATCCTCGGACCAGAATAAACATCGGTTCGGCGTTCACTCGCTGGCGTGAAATAAAAGACGAGGAGGGACGTCCGACTACTATCAGGTATGTTGGCCGAATAATTTATGACGAAGTTCCTCAAAAAACTTGGCAAGTAAAAAGTACAGCACAACAAATCCAGAACGTACCAGTATGTAGTTTTGTTCAAACCTATTTCAAGTGTGTGATATCGCCAGCTCGTTGTCGTCTTTACTTTTATTTACTTTATTGCTTCAACAGGACGGGGGCAGCTTCACAGTAATAGAACCAAGTTGAACTTAGTTGAACTTTTTAACATCGTCATTTAGTCAAAAATAAACACATTACCTCGTCGCTATCCATCCTGCAAACAGCCACCGAAGACAGAATACTTTTAGCGAAGTCCTGGCTTCTGTGGTTCGCCTACAAAACAAACGCACGCGACCGGCAGATCTGTATCCTTACGACAGTATGCACGCGCTAGAGCTCATGGGTAGTTGAGTTCTCGCTCCGGTCGAGCGGAGATCTTCCGTAGTGCTGCTTTAAGTGACCACAAAATAGACCAGTCCACAAATCAGACAAGACCATGCCCACAAGTGTCGGTGGCGCAGTTGGATAGTGCGCTTGGTCAGTTGGTCAGTGATTGGGAGGTTGCAGGTTCAAGCCCAGCTCCGGGCGACTCATGGCAATGTATCCTTGGGCAAGACACTTAACCCCAAGTTGCTCCCACTGCTGCATCAGTAGTGTGTAAACAGGCATGAAAGGGCGTGAATGTGTTAGAGATACTGATGGATAACTAACATATAAACTGTGTTAAAATTGGCTATGAATGGGTAGGTGTAACCTGCGGTGTAAAGCAGCTTTGAGTAGTCAGAGACTAGAAAAGCGCTATATAAGCTCAAGTCCATTTACCATTTACAAGTGTAAGGGGGCTTCAAAGTGATAGGAGCTCTAATAGAGCTCTCAGATAAACTGAGAAGAGGTGGATCAGGAGCAATCAGAATGTGAAAACTAGGTTTGTGAACATCAGTGCTAGTGAACAGACTCTAAACCTTTAAAACTGATATTATGATGGTTTTTGTCAAAGTGTGACCACTTAAAGAACATTGCAGGTGACAATAGGGATGTCCCGATCCGATATTGATATCGGATATCGGTCAAAAAAACAAATATCGGATTATATCAGCCTGCATCCTAAATCTCCGATATCAGCACTCCGATACAAGCAGTCCATTCTAATATATTTATTTTTTATTTTATTCAGTTGTAGAATATGCTTATGTTTAAGTTCAACACAGCGGTTATTTTGCAATTGGTGAAATATGTTTTTGTTTGATTTATTGAGGTCACTTTTCAGGGTCTTCTAATATTTTTTATTCATGTTGTTTTAATTGTAGTATATTCTTATGTTTAAGGTTAAAATTTATTTAACCTATTGGTTAATAACAAATGGGTCAGTTTTTCTCATACCTACTATTGCTGCCTACTGTTCTCTGTTTGAGTAATCTGACCTGATCAAGCCTTTTCTTACAGTCCATACTACAAAATAGGTAATAAAAGTCTGTATGATTCCTGCTGATATCGTATCGGATTGATATCAGTATCGGCCAATACTCAAGGCTGCAATATCGGTATCGTATCGGAGGTGAAATAGTTATATCGGGACACCCCTAACAATTATGGGCATAAAGTTTTATTTACTGTTGCTCAGTTGACTAGTACCTGATGGCAGGTTTTAATGTGCAAGTCTTGTGTTTCAACTGTTAATAAGCAGTTGCCTTGTACATAATCGATGCACAATGGAGGCCAACGTGCTTCCACACAGCACTGCTCAGATGTTTAAGTGTTATTGTCTACTCATAATGACTTTGCCAGTCCTCTTTTTATTTTATTTTTTTAAAGAGGACATATCATGCTAATGCATGATTTAATACTTACGTATAATATAATAAATTTGAAAACAAGACCTTACACCCCCTTAATTTTCAAAAAATGAGATATTGTATTTTTTCTGATGTCCTAGAACGAGATTTGATGCCTCTGAAAATAGGTCATTGCGAGATGTCCGCGAGATTTCAAACGTCGTGACAACATGAGGTACCTTTCTTTTTATTGGGGTAATCTGATAAAACACTTCCTCCTCTGTGATGTCCGTTAGCCCCAAACCCTCACCGAGGAACACATCCAGCAGCAGAGGTATAAACCTCCCTCGCTCACTCTCCCTCATTAACAGCTCTGGCCTGTAGGGGGACTCAATACGCGGTTGCTGCTTTGAGCCTGCCGGAAAATACAGTAGAAGAAGAAGGACAGGCTGGCTCAGCCCCCGATAGAACTGACCAATCAGAGCACAAAGGGCTGTGACGTTGCGAGGTAACTTTAGGTCATCCTTGAGACCAAGCGTTTCAACAAGCGCTTAATAATGGCCTAAAATGAGGACTTTGAGAACGCTATTGTGGGGCAATGAAGGAACTAAATGACTTGTACTGAGGGCAGAAATGCTTTACAGGCATCCTAGTCTGGCATAGTGAAAAGGAGAAACAACCATGATATGTCCTCTTTACAAGATTTTTTTGGGGGGCATTTTATGGCTTCTATTGACAAGAGAGAGAAACAGTGGATAGGCTTGTGAAAGAAGAGCGAGAGAGAGCAGCGGAGGACACTCTGCGAAAAGGCCACAGACTGGATTTGAACCTGGACCATCAGAATGGGTCTTGCCCGGTGCCAAACCAGCACCCCAGTCCTCAGTTTCCTTGAGGTTTCTTCTCTTTATGGAAGACTAGATGCAGCTATTGTTGGTGTAATGATCTGTTTAGCTGGAATATTTATTCACAGTTGGAGTACAGATTTTTACCCCAAGCTTGAACAGATTTTCCAAAATATCAAGTATGGGGTGAGAGCTCTGGTATTTTTACAAGTGTAGTCTGAGTGATGGATTTTAATCAGTATAATTTGTGACAATGGCATTTGCTTTTATGCTGTTAAAAATGAAACCACAAGGAAATTATATTATAAGCCTTGGTAATTCCTTACGTAATGGAGCCAGGCTCTTATGTGTAATGACACATTTAGCTACTTGTTGACTACCAATAATTTTAAGGCTAAATATCACATTAAATCTTCTCTCTGTTTCCCTGCAAATATTTCGTAATGTAAAGAAAGTAGGCAATATGGGGCATATCACCCCAACCCTGTAAGACAACAGACAACATACAGAGGCAACAGTTTTTGTTTATTAGTGACTCAATAGCTCAGTTGTTGCAGCAGCATTATTTTCAGTCCTTCTCTGTTGTAAATTTAATCCTTGCAATGTTTACTCTGCTTGGTATAGGCCACTCCAGTTTCTCCAAATGATACCATTCTACCATTCTAGGGATACCTGGGAACAATTGGCATAAGGTGGGACATCTTGGCCTCAAACTCTCAACATGAAATGATTTGAGCTTCCTGAATTTTCTGCTGAAGCACCCATTGATGGCTTCAGCCTCTGAATCATCATATTTTTTAGACTTCGAGAATTTTTTTAAGCGGGCCTTCGAACCTTCTCCCCTTGTTGTGAATCTGTGGTCTAAACAGGACATAAAGCTGCCCCTTTGAGCTCAGTGTGAAGTTTGGAAAGTTAACTTCTGTGCTGGGGGGGAGGGGGGCTAGCCTGAGGATGAGTATTTAGTGATAACAGTTTTTTTGTGTGTGTGTGTGTATGTGTGTATATCAGTGGGTACCAGTTTGCAGGTCTGGAGTATGGAGCTGAATGTCACTGTGGAAACCGGATCAGCAGCCCACGGGTGCCTGAGGAGGATTGCAGTCTGGTGTGTCGAGGGGAGAGGGGGTCTCCCTGCGGCGGTGTGGGCCGACTCTCCGTCTATAAAGTGGAGGAGCAGCTGCCCGGGCACAGAAAGTGTGAGTAGACCGCCCTCAGGGTAGAACACAGGAGTGAGAGCTTTTAAGTCTCTGCATGAGCTGCTCTGTGGGGGACTGAACACACCGATGAAGACACACCTGAACTTTAAAACCCAGACTCTTAGAGAGAAAATGTTAAAAAAAAAAAAAAAGATCTTTCAGTAGCATGGGCTCTCATAAAATGATACTATCATAATGCTTAAAGAAATAAAGAAACAAATCATTTGTTTGGTTTTATAGAAATAGATTTTGAATATATACATTTTAGGTTGTTCAGTGTATATGAAAGATAAGAATTTATTTAAACTTTTCTTATGGCATTGTATTGTTATCAGATCAGTACACAATACGAACACTATTAGAATCCATTATGCTTACATCGACAGTTATATCAATGGTCAACAGATCCTCTAAGTAAGAGGAAAAATGGTTTGTTATGGGCAAGAGAAGTAAACAAAACTTTTGAATCAAAATTTTCAACAATTGCAGGGGTCAATATGTAAGGGTCTCCTTATATCAGGTCCCCTTTAAATAAAAATTTTAAAAAATAATAAAAGCTTGATGATGCTTACAATAACACTAATAATGCACATACTTATTTTATACTTAAAACAATATGAGCGCTGGTTATAAAAACTTAATCTAGTGGAGAATAGGAAAGTCACCTGTGCTTTATACCTAAATGCTTTGCACTGGGCCTACTATGGGTCACTGCCTAAAATACCTACTTATTCCTCTCTTCATTCAGATAAATTTTATTCTAACTTACAAAAAGACTCTTGTTTGGTGTACTGTAACTTGCTGCTTTGGTGCTAATATTGTTTCATCCTTCAACTCATAAATAAACCATAAATGATCCAGGTCATTTACAGAACCTGCCTGTGCTCAGGGAGGTAAAATTAATGCTTATTTTGAGGGCACTGATGCTAGGGGCTATTACAGCCCAAAAAAGGAGGTTGGTCATATTTCTGAATATAATGGTCACTCTTCACAGAGATCCTGTCTGTATTGTTGATGGGCAGTTTTTATAAGTAACAGGTCAAGGTTTTCCCAGGGTCATTCAGCATCAATTGTGAGCTAATCTGAGGTTAAAAGTAGTCTATAATGCAAAATGAAAAAACCACGCATGATAAATTGGCCGCTTGTATGTGCAAGTTTATCTATACATCACAGAGACATTCAAGGTGCTTCACAGAGTCACCAAAGAGTAAACTACTAAGTGCTAAAAAAAATTTTTTCACATTGCTAAGGGTTAGTTGTCACCATCAGACGACTTCTAAAAAATATTATTGAAATCGCAACAGAAATATTTTGACTTGTCTAGACCTCCATGATGTGCATTGCAATTAGTTGCAATGCAAGTGTAAAGCATGACTTTAATAACTCAAGAAAACACAAAATAATGCCTTATGCTTTTTACATCTTAATATAGTCGACTTACTTTACTGTAGATTTTGTTGACTAAATAAATTGAAATTGAAATTCCATAAACTAAAACTCGACAAAAATTAAAACAATTTACTTGACTAAATTATTACTACAATAGAATATAATTTAAGGGCATTTTCAGGTTTATCCCCTCTGGGACCCATTTCCCAAATTACAATTTTTTGGGCAACTGTGTGGACGAAACACCTGTAAGATTGAAAAAACTTGTGCAGATAAGCCTGAATTTGTCTCACTGTGGGCGGCACTTAAGTTGAGCTAATGTTCAGTTGAGATGACATGTGCATATAGCATCATCCTCAATGCTCCTATGATATTCAGAAGGCTAATAGCATGGCTTCTTCCATACGAAAATGTTTAACTTGAGTATGGACTTTGTAAAGGGATATGGTGTGTGAGCAGTAGACTAGATGTCCATTTAAGAAGGAATCAATGCCACAGAAACAAACAGAATATTGGCCCATGAGAACAGCAGGTAAAACAGAGTTTAAGAAATAAAAAAATAATTAATATACCAACCAGACTCTCAAACTGATCAAAATCTGCCATAGTCTGACACGCGATACACTTAAATTATGTGATACAACCCAATGTTGAAAAAGCAGCCTCACAGAAAATAGACCCTATTTCATCAACATTTTTTCCGTTTTTTTTGTTTAACCTGCCAAGTTAAGAATAACCTTGGATAATAGCCATTATCAGGCAATGTTTTGAATAAATGTTAAAAGTAAATTAGCCTCCCAATTTCTTTTTTTAAACTGCTGTACATTTACACTGAACATACTAACCCCATACCTTTATGGTCTTCATGTCTTTAAAGACCAAAACATTTCATTAAAAAGCAGCAAAATGAAAAAAAGCATCATGCCTCTGTTATTCATGAGCCTCAGCCCTCTCTGTTCTTTAAAGGAATGAATCTCCTTTCTGTTCAAGGTCACATATATACTGTATTATATAAGAGTTTATTTCATATACAGTATTAATATTCATGATCAGTCGCCTCAGAGTCCCTGGAGATTTGCAGCTGAACAGTGAATATATTACACACCAGGATACAGTTTGGTTTAAAGGAAAATAATGCTTTGAACAGATTAGTCATTTACATTCAATCCTGATCTTTCGTCACTTTGTTTTAGATATGGTAATTTATACAAAGCTCTTGCCATTTGCATAGTTTTTTCTGGAAGCACAGATAATTTTGGAGCAAATTGTAACCATGTAACTCATAATACCATGTCCCAAGTAGCAGCCGCATTTGTCACATTCAATCTTTTTTTGTTTTTTTGGATCAATTTCTGCCTTAACTCTAAACATGTATGTGTACATATATATATATATATATATATACATATGTAGATATAGATATAGATATAGATATAGATATAGATATAGATATATACTTATACATATATAGATATATAGATATATATATAGATATATATATATATATATATATATATATATATATATATATATATATATATATACATATATATAGATATAGATAGATATATTATACAGATATATAGATCGGCGATTATAGCCCTTTTCAAAGTATTCAACATCGGCCAGAGTTTTGCTGATGTAACGCCCATATATTCTTCATTTCTCATAAAACAGTACACGCTGCTCGGTGTCTAAGCCGCAAAGAATGATGACGTGGAAGATGGCGACATGCGTTGGTGGCTGCTCTTATTAGCTCTCTGCTGGTGCTGTGTGTATAGATGACTCGCCTACACCCACACAGAGTTGCTCTTTTAAGCCTGAAGGTCTGACACGACGAGTAACTTTCCGCAGGGTACAATGTCCCGCTGCTGCTGGACACAGCGAGACCACCGGGCCCTCTGCTAGTTCGGTTACCATAGCAGCCTCACAGACAGACTGGGCACTGGAGAACAGTTTTGCTGACCTGATTCTGATCTTCTGACGGCAGGGGATCAGTTCAGCCATGACAGTTCTTTATCCTCCTGTTACCGACACGGCAGCTAAGCCAACGAGCTTGCAAGCTAGCGAGCTAACTATGCTAGTGTTAGCTGCTCCTCCAGCCCTACGTCATCATCAGCAGACTCATCTGGGGGAGGCTTCAGTGTAGCTGGGGACTTTAATCAGCCTGTTTAAATAAGTTTGTGAAATATGTGCAGTGTCCTACAAAATATTTTGATTTCCTCACACACATTACCTCATGTTTAAAATAAAAAAGTGGTTCTACCTGAACTAAAACCTACTTCTGATAATGAGGACTGAAAGGCAGATGTGACAGAGTTCATAAATAAACTATATCTTTATATTTTTTAAAAAAGGTAATTTGTTTTATTTTTCAGGAATTTGCATCAGTTTAACACACTCTTTTATTTTGTACTTGAAAGCTGCAGAGAAGAAAAATAAAAGATGCCTATGAAAAGAATGTTACCTTAAGTGTTTTTGTTCCTTTCCTATTTACAAGTTTTTAAGAAGTTGTTATATTTTTACTATAATCTTCCTCTAATTTTCATCAACAAGTAGTACAAGATACAGAATGACTCTTTTTTTAAGGATATATAATTAATTTATCAGAAGTTCAATGCATTTTTACATGTTTTTGTACTCTAAATTTCCTCTGGTGCTAAGTTTAACAAAGGACAAAGTATTGTATATATGTATACATATATATATATATATATATATATGTATATATATATATATATATATATATATGTATGTATGTGTATATATATTTAATTCAATTAATCGACCGATCAATCGGTAATCAGTATTTTTTTCTGACCAATATCGGTAATGGCATCGGCCTCAAAAAATCCATATTGTTTGGGCCCAAATATGTGTATGTATATATATATATATATATATATATATATATATATATATATATATATATATATATATATATATATTTATATATATATATATATATACATTAATATATATATTCATATGTATTCATATATATATGTGTGTGTGTGTGGGTGTACTTTGAGTGAATCCCCAAAATTGTTTTCAGTCTTTTTAGTCAATTATATTTATCAAAGTGTGTTGAAACTCACTTGAGTCCAGCTGGGAAAAAACAACAACAAATGAGCTGCAATTCATTTTTAAATATGAGCTGAACTCACATGCATTAGGCCAGGATACTATAAGATTTTCTCTTCAGTGCAGTTTTGACACCAAACAACAATGCAGATAAACAATTAAAACATTAAAAGCAAAGACTGTAATTAAAGTATGTAATCATAGCACATCATAAAACCACAGTGATACAAATTATTTTTCCATGTTTTATTAATGTTTCATTCGATATATTCTTCCGCATCTTTATTATTATTATTATTATTATTATTAGTAGTAGTAGTATTATTATTATTATTATTATTATTATTATTATCATTATTATTATTATTATTAGTAGTAGTAGTAGTATTATTATTATTATTATTATTATTGTTATTATTATTATTATCCCTTTATTCAAAATGTCAATCTGCATTATATGTCTGAATTTCCTCTGTGGGGAAAACAAAAAGTTTTTTGTTGATGTTTGCAACATAAGACAAATTTGTTCATGTTTTTTGGAGGGAGCTATGTCTCACCGGAAGCTCTTTTGAAAACTATTATATCCTTTTTCCTTTCATAACTCTCTCCTCTTCTCTCAAATACATTACTTGAACATAACTTCTGAATATCACAGTATAGTTGTTCTGTGACAGTGGAAAAATATATTTGCAATTAAGCATTTAAGCTCTAAAAGTAATAAGTTTATTCTGTACCTAATATCTTTGTATGTTTTTTCTTTTCCAGTCAGAAACGTTCACTATCGAGGATGCTTCAAGCTGCCAAAGAACACTCTCACCACCTTTCCCATCTACTCGTCCCAGCCCAATCTGACCACTCAAGCCTGCATTGAGACCTGCACAGACAAGGTTTGAGTCTGAAATCCCACCTGATCATCAGTTTACCTCTTATAGATCAATAAAGCTGATGTCTTAATGCCCTACAGCTCAGAGGTGTAATGTCTCCACCTTAGAGTAATGATATTCAAGGTCATGATACTGAATATTGAAGATTTCAATGTGCAGCTAATGAGCAGAAGATGGTGTGGAGACATCCAACGGATGCAGCTGTGTCTCCTCAGGATCAGAAGAGGAAATCATGTGGTGATGACTGCATTGTGATTGGAGAAATCATGTGTGTCATTATGGACAATACTTCTTCAGTGCTCCTTCTGAGGATTTGACCTTGAGATATGAGGAAAAAAATAAAATGTAGGACAGAGCAGAGGCGTGATGGAGTCTCTCTTGCTGATCTAATCCAGCTCCACCCTGAGGAGGAAAATGTCTTAAAAGAGGAGAAATAAGATTGATGATTAAGAGAAAACCTGGAGAACACGTGTGTGTGTTTTTGTGTGTGCAGGAACTCCCTCTGGCTGTGTTCAAGAGGCCCCGCTGTTTCTGTACATGGACGTCATCTCTGTTCAGTCTCAATCAGCAGTCTGACAGCCAACAGTGTGCAGGGGGCAGTGCTCTAAACTACAGCAGCAGCTTCACACAAGATGGTCTCACTGAACAGGACCACTACCAGGTGTACCACACACCTGTGCTGGGTGAGATGTCATGGCTATGCTACAACAGTTTTCTACTGCATGAGTGATTGAACCCTTTGTAAAGCCACAAACTGTTAAAATGAAATATGGTCTTGGTTTTATAAACTAGAGTCTCTGTTTGGACAGGAAAAAACACATTCTAAATTATAATAAATTTATGCAAACTATTTTACTGAACAGCATTCTTATTTTCAGTGTTAAAAAACTTTATGAGCAAAGTAATTAAAACTAGAGTACAAAAGACAAGGCATTGTTGACAATTTAAGCCAATGTTCCATCACTCAGGGTTAACAAATCCTACTGTAATTATGAATTAGGGATGTAATGGTTACCAGTAAAATGGTAAACCGTGATAAAATTTCCCACGATAATCATTACCGTGTCCTATTAAAATGACCGTTTTACCCTGTTCGATTACCACACGGTGTCAATAACGCTCAGTGATGCTGCTCTTTGACTAGAAAGGTCTGAACTACGAGGCTATTACTCGATGAAGCAGCCTCATGGGGATGCCCATGCACAGTTTGCATTGTTTGGCCTCAGAGCAAAAGTTAGACACAGCGGAGATTTCCCTCTCAAAACGGACTCTGGAGTCTGGTTGATTGTTGGATCTTACAAGGATGCTGAGGAGGAACTGATAGAAGACAGTCACCCCTGTCCAAACATGCTGCAGCGAAAGAAAAAAGATGTGCGCGTTTAAAACTGTCGTAACTCCTCGAGTAAATGAACTGACCGAGCCGTAGAGGTAGAAGAGAGAGACAGCGAGAAAAAATTCAATGAGCCATACTTGAGAGAATTACAGGTGGTTTATCAGTATTCTCTGTCCAAATAGTGTATAAATCTTGTAAATAATAGCATTAGTATCAATCCAGAGTGTGTTCTTGCTATTCTTTTGCCGTGTATTCGACGTAATTTTGAAATTGATTGTCTTTTTCCTTCAATGTTCGTGTTTTGTGGGTTTAATCGATTGTAATTTGAAAATATAAAGGATATCTGCCATGGAGAGGGGAGACCAGAGAAGAGTCATGAAGGGGGCTAGCTGCTTCAGGGACTATTGTCAGGAAAACAAACAAAAATAACCTGCACATGGTCTAAATAACAAGTTGTAACATGGACTCTAATGCTGTGGGCAGACTAAAAGTGTGTGAGTGTTTGTAAAATAGGTTATTTGTTGTCCATTTTCAATTGTTTATCAAGAGAATCCTGTTTAAAGTTCAAATCTGTTTTTTTCTTTTCTTGTAATTACACACAGTTTAAGCATTTTCAGCATAACAATGACAAATACTTGCTTGAATTGCTTACTTTTATTTCTCATGAAAGAAAGGTAAAAAATGTACTCAAAGAGCTTTCTTGACATGTATTGACAAAAAAGAACTGTTATGATTATGATATCAAAGGGGTCAAATGATTTCAATTGCGTGTTAAAGTACTTTTTGAACATTTTAATCTCACTGTTACAATACCGTGATAATAATGATGACTGTGATCATTTTAGTCACAATAATCATGATACAAAATTTTCATATCGTTATCCCTATTATGAATGCATACAGATCCAGATCAGCACCAAAGTCTTATCCCTGTTTGATGCTACAACCATTATTACCTGCAAATTTTGTCAAAGCCCATGCAGAACTGTTTGAGTTATCCTTCTCACACACAGATAGAAAAAAGTCTCAAACATCGCTAAAGCCCCCTTCATACTGCTGCGCGGCAACGCGCAGCTTCCATTCATTTTTGATGGGGAACAGGCAGCAGAAGGGATGTGGTTTTGACCGCGACAGTAGGACCCAGAAGCAGTTGCCGCCCATAAGAGCACACAGATTTTGCCATGTTGAACTTTCTAGCAGCAGCCACTTAGCAGTAGCCAATCACACCAAAGGAGGGAGAGAACCCGGAAAAATCAGGCTTCGGGGGTCAAAGCAAACAACGGAGGAGCTCTACAGCACGGCTGTAGCCAGGAGAAAAATTGGACATGGGACATTTCTACTAAAGCGTTTTGGGGAGGGAGTGTTGTGAAGAACTTTTGGGCAGGTTCAGCTGTGACGTTTGCCAATTCCTCTATGTCACTGCCGCCTCATACCTTATGCTTGTACAGTGGCGGCAGTAGCCACTTCAAAAAACACTCTGCATTCCACTGGCAGACAAGCGGTTTTCAGGGAGGTTGCCTCGCGGCTGTGTGCAAAGGGCTTTAAGACAAAGGTACCTTGGCAGCAGTAAATTTGTTACTTTCCATTTATTGACTCTTGCTTCAAGCTAGAAGGAGCATGAACAAAATTAGGGATAAAGATAAGGTTATTTTTAATCAAAAAGATAAGAAACTAGATGTTCTCCAAGAGCACAAATCTCCACCAAGGTAATTCCAACATGGTCGAGCAAGTTATTGTCAAAAATATGGAAAACTTCCCTATTATGCACTCTTCACAAATCCTTAAAGAAATACGTATGTAACCTGACACATGGTGTAGTCTGTTCAGTTTATTTCACTGTCCACTGTTCAGTTCATTTGAGTTAGCCCTTAGAAACTGTTTGGGATTGGGAAGTAGCTTACAATGCATATCTGGCAGTTGATGGGACAATCAGTCATATTCAATAAGGGCCTTTCTATTGAGGAAATCCTTTCACTGTTTTTCAGCTAGTAAAGGAATGTGGTCTAGATCGGATAAACCTGCTTCTGAAACTGTTAGCATCTATGCTAATCTCTGTGCATCAGTCACTACAGCCACTGCTGTCATCTAGCTTGTAGCTCCCACCCTCTTCCTGCTCTAAAAGACTCGGATTGGGCACTCCTGTTTTAGGACACTGCAATCATTGTAGATTAGAGCTTGGCAAGATGAATTTACTTGATTACAGACAATGACCCAGACTGATCCAGCTGCACTGCAAGGTTAGCTAGTTTTTGGATCACCACCAAAATTGAATTGTCTCTTACTTCTGCTACAACCAACTTTCCCTGAAAATGAAATGAAATCGTATTGATAACTTATTAAGCTATCTTGTCTTAGTTTTACTAAGGTAGGCAAAAAACATAACTTCTTTGGCAGAGTTAATAAATATAAAAATTAAACATGGCATAAAGGAAGAATGTGCACTGACTTTGCATGTGTGTTTTTCTCCTGTAAATGATACAGTGTTGGTGAAAGGGTCATTCTTTGAGTACAATAATTACATGTGCCTCTCTTGCTGCCGCCTAACTGTTGCATTTAAGACCTAAAATGCATCAGGACCAGATTCAGACTGTTCAGTTTTATAAAGGCCCTTTAGAGGATGCATGCAAGGGAGATACTCCTTCATTCCTCCTCCTTGACTGTTTTGCTGAAACTGTCATCACTGATTTTATTATTTTTTTTTTTTTTAGATGGTTTGACTGAAGATGGTTTGTTCAGATATGATCCTGGTGACTTGTATAACACGAAACAAAACAAATTTGTTGATGCTGATATAAATCAGTGCTGGAGAAATGCGAAATTAAGTTGAAGTAACAGTTTGAGACTGCATTGTCAGTTTTTATCACTACCTGAGTGTTTATCTCTACCCAAGTTGTGGTCACTTTAGGAAAAGACATAAAACTTCAAGCTAACATACTATCAGTTAGGGGGTTACTACCACTTCTGAAATTTGTGGTTGGTTTCTTTTTGACCCACTGACAACAGGGTATTGTATCCAAGATACTTAGATTATTACTCCAGCACATGTGAAGTGTGACAGTATGACCATTTGTGTCCATCCTATCAAACGAATATATCAGCAGTTTTTGATTTAGCATTGTTATATAACAGAGTGATGAAGTTCTGCTTATGTACTCCTAAAAAAGTTTGGAAACATAACTTCTCCCCTTTAGTAATATTAATTGATATTGTGTTTTATTTTATTGGAAAGCCTGATTAGTCACCTTTACAATGAGGCACAACTTGTAAGTATTGTGCATTCATAGAAATGATCAACACAGCTAAACATGTAGGTAGCTCCATAAAAATGTGCCAAAATCCCCTGACCAATTTCTCACTCTTGTCTCATTGAGGAGCTGCAGACTTCATTCAAGGGACCAGACCACCAGCCTCCAGTTGCAGGTGATTTGGGCACATTTATAGGGCACTACACATTTAGCTGTGTTGCTCATTCCAAGAACGCACAATCCTTACAGACCGTACTGACTAATCAGGCTGTCAGTATAAATGACAATACCAGTTGGTATTATTGAAAGGGAGAAAAAAATCACCAAAAAATAGAAAAAATCTCAACTTTTTTTGAGGAGCACGTATGTCTGGTTATGTTCTGGGTTTGAGATGTGATGCAGCCTGATGCTAAGTTTTGTTTGGATTTAAAAAGTTTTGAAGCCTGAGCCATATTTTTTATGATTGAGGATATAACTGCTCTCACAAGTACCCTATTATTTCCAAATTTACATCCAACCCAGAGACAAAACATGTCGTGCTTTTGTCACTTGCAAATATACAATACAATATAACTTAAGTTTTGAAAGTGAATCAGTTTGGGACCCTTTGTTTCTGTGGTTTGATGTATGGCAGTCTGATGCAGCTATTTTTCATTGGTACCAAATGCTTTGTGTTTGTAGATTCCAGGTGCAAAGAGCGGATGTTCCTCCCTCAGAGATCCAGCTCCCTGGTGGCTCTGGCAAGTTTCCCCGGTGCAGGGAACACCTGGGTACGGCACCTGATTGAGCTTGTGACCGGCTACTACACTGGCAGCTTCTACTTTGACGGCACATTGTACAACAGAGGTGAGGGCTGAGTGGACTCACAGCTTGTTTATGGATGATTGAAAGAGTGCCTGATGAAATACAGTAAAAGACTAATTCATTTATTCATTGTTTCAGGTTTCAAAGGGGAGAAAGATTACTGGAAGAGTGGTCGCAGCATCTGTGTGAAGACCCATGAGAGCGGTCAGAAAGAGATTGAGATGTTCGACTCTGCCATCCTGCTGATACGAAACCCTTACCGCTCTCTCATGGCCGAATTCAACCGCAAGTGTGCTGGACATTTAGGCCACGCCACAGACACTCAGTGGAGGAGTAAAGGTAATAAGTTAATATAAGTGAAAAGACATGATGGGGATAGTTTGTGGCTCTGTTGAAGTTAGTGGCCACTGTTGATGATTTTCAGCTGATTTTTAGCAGCAGTAAAGTTTTTTTAGGACTGAGTTCACAAAAAAGCAACTGAGATCCATAATTATGGATAAAACTGAACTCTTAAGCAAAACCATTTCTCCGTGTGAAATTACTGCTCAAATTTTCATCCATGACCCACTGAAAATAGCTCTGCATCCCAGTTTTAGTCTCTGACAAAATAGGAACATACAAGCTTTATGCCTAGCCTCACCCCATTTGTAGACCAGCACACACCTGGGATGCAAGAAGAATGCACCTTCATTTGCCATCCAGACATGTGTGCCTTGTGTAAAAGTAAAACTATGTCTGATGGAGAATAGTGGGAAATTGGAAAGACATCTTCACTGTTGACCAAGATGCTTTGTGAGGGGATCACAGTCAAGACCATTGTTTACAAGGACGGCCGGGACAAACAAAGGAGCAGAACAATCAAACTGATGCACTGACACCATGAATCCAAGCTGCCTCTGTCCTAAGCTGTTTCCCGCACAGAGAAGGAACACAAACCCTCTTTCGTTTAATGTTTTTTTTCCCATTGCACATTTTTCCATGAGCCACAGCCTGTTGTTTAAAGTTTTGTAATTGTATAATAACAATTTAATAAATATTCTTCCCATATTATTGGTAAAAATACATAAATGAGTGCATTTCAACCCTTCTGCTGTCTTTATACTCTATATACCTCCCTTGTCCTAGAGGTCAAAATGATCCACCGTCATTGCAGTTTTTAAGATTAAGCAATTGAAATATCAAATTTAATTTGCATGAGGAAAGGAGCAGCCATCATGCAAGGAACAGCTGCAGCTCAAGACTCACAACTATTCAACAATTAAGAACAAGTCAACAGTACATCAAATCAAATGTTATGGTTTTTAGTTGGGAGGGTGAAAATCAATACACTATTGTATCACAATATTTTGAGGTGATGATAGAATATTGATTCACAGACGCCAAGCATCAATTTATTTTTTTCATTTATCAAATTCCAACATTCAGTTGGTATTTTAGCTTTACAGAAATAAATCAAAGTCCTCCCAATGGTGCTGTTGAGCCTACACAGGTGAGGTCAGCAGAGGTGACATGGTGCAGGAGAGAGTAAACAAACATGGCTGCACGGGAGACAAAGGAACACAACATCTGCATTTAAATCCATTGTGTGGACTTTCTTTGAACTTTGAAGGGGACATAAGAGACATGATGCATGAGGATGGAATACCACAGAGCCACGGCTCACCTCTCTTGGCACCAGCCAGGGGAAGCTGATGACAGCAAAGCTAATGCTAAGCTAACCCTGCAGATAAACCAGGCAACACTAAATTAATTAAATTAAATGTATGGAGACAGTACACATTAATGGACACTGATATGTAAATGTGCCAGAATTTATCCACAGGCTTATTTCCATCTGTAGGCCCTGATTGTTTGGTGTAAGGCATTTGTGCAGGTGTGTACAATCTTAAAATACATGTAGTAATTTAAACATCAGTTACAGATAGAAGCAAGATGACAGATACACAAAACATGAACTCCACATTAAGTTACAGGA
Source organism: Scarus forsteni (assembly GCA_036419115.1). Taxonomy (NCBI): domain Eukaryota; kingdom Metazoa; phylum Chordata; class Actinopteri; order Labriformes; family Labridae; genus Scarus; species Scarus forsteni. The sequence goes on from JAZDUH010000388.1 coordinate 2,481,653, forward strand.
CACACATACAACAATATAGAGGGTATGCTAAAGACAACCTATACATAAAGAGTTAAAGTGCGTAAGCTGTTCAGTGTGCAAAATGCAGTGTTGAAGTGCTGATATAGTGCACACTTGCCCACATTTATACTGCACGGGTCTTATATAAACAGACGTGTTGACATACAGTGTTGCACATAGCTGGCAAACAAAGATGTAATTATTAAATGCTTAGCTTGACAGAGCTGCCTCCTAGTCCCGAAAAAGCTAGGAAAATAGCTCAATTCATGACTTACGTCATGTAGGCTCAAGGCCTCACCATTTTGGTTTAAACAAGGACATTTGTCACCTGCTGGATAAAGCTAAGGTATGGGCTTGCTTAAGGGCATTATTTTACAATGACAGAAGCACTGAAGCTATTCACAGCAGTGAAGCTAAAAGTTAAAGACACATAAGTCTGTTTCACTCCAGTTTTTTAGTAAAACCGAAAAGATATGATGAACATACTGGTTCAAATGTCCACCTGATTCAATCCTAGAATTTGCCTTTCTTTCTTTTAGGATGTATGTGTAGTCAAGAAAATGTAACAAACAAACAGAATAAATTGCAATTCTGAGTTCCTCAATACTCAGAATATTGTAAAATATCAAGAACGGCAATAAAATCAAAACAGGAATCAAGATGATGTTGGATCATTGGGCCACTGGTGATGATCACCACTAGTTTTCATACACAAGGAGCCTACAGACTATGTGCTCTCTGAAAGCTTCTCTGTGTAATGGTCCATGAACCGTTTACGATAAAAACATCATCTTTATATTCCAGTACCATTTATTCAATCCCACACAGAAGGCATGCAACAAGGGTCAGTTCAGTGAAATAGCAAAAAAGTGTACTTAGTTGTAGCTCCAGAAAAAAAAAATTGTGACACCAACAAAGAACAGCAGAAGTAAAGTGAGTTCAAATTACAAAGCTGTGGCCCAAACAATACAAAGACTAGTGGAGCATGCTAGTCAGCCAACTACATCATAATGATTTTGACAAAGCTTGGTCATAAGTATACAAACAACTTGGAGATTCTCACTATGCCATAATACCCATCTGCAAGGCCATCCATAATGTGAGAAAGCTGTATGGTTCTTTATTTTTGTTACAGTGATGTTGTTGACAGACTTACCAGAGGTCAGACTACATGATTTATGCACGTTTTGCTTAACGAACAGTAGTATGATTTGGGGACAGCGTACAAGACAAAAATGGTTGGGACACCTCATGACCCCACAATAGAAAATAGCAGGTTGGATTTTTGTCCTCCCTCCTACATTTTTTTCTTCACTTCAGAGGGGTTGTCCCGTGAGAGCACTAGAAGCTCTGCATGTGGTACAAGGATATAAACAGACCAAAGTTGATGCCTTGAGAGCAACGAGACAGAAATAAAGTTAAAAACAGTTCTTAAAACTACAATATTGTACATCCCTGCCTTTAAAGATGTACAAAGGAGCTACCAGACTGTGGAAAGGAAGGTGGTGGAGAGTACAGCAGAGGACCCTTAGTGACTTGGTGAGTGTCTGCTAAAATAAAAGGTAAAAAAGGTAAAATATCATTCATGGTTATGTTTAGGGAGAGAAACAAAATTGTCATCACATCGACCACATCATCATGTTGGTCAATGCAGTAAGTTTCAGCTCTGTAGCTTTGTGTCAGCCAAGTCACATCACAATTTTTGGCTGTTGGTCACCTGATCTGACACAGTGACCATTGTAACTGTAAAAGTCCCATTGTCTGACTTCAGCATTAGTGAACCAGAAACAGATCATTTATTAATTGTACAGGGAAAGTCAGTGATTGTAGTAAACCAAACCATTCAACATCTTTGAATATATCAGACACAGGTATGTCAGAGACAACAGTCAGTACACTGACAACGATGCTCACTGGCACTGTTCACCCTTGTGTGGCCCTGAAAACACACAAGGACCAGTCAAAATATGATACTGATGGGTGGATCTCTTTTCTGTCCCTATTGCCCATGTGCTTGTACCTATGTGGGGCTCATGAACGGGTCTTTTAGGGGCCCTGTCATTTCTGTGGTTCAGCCTGCCCGGTTACCATGGTGATTCAGGATAAATTAATAGTGGGCCTATACAACCAACAGGTGAAGCTCACAAAGTCAGGGAATTGTGTGCTACCACTTAAAAGCAGCTGTAGACCAAAGCCTGTCAAATGCTGTGTACTATAACCACCTATTAGTAGTGGGGCCAGTAGTTGCAGTCTTTGTTTCTGTCATGTGGCCCATTCTTGCACTAGGACCCAGAGAAGTACAACCCTTTAAAGCAATAACATAATTTATCATGAAGCAGCTCAGTCATATTTTGAGGAATAAAATAAAGATGAAGTTTTTTTGAGGCTTATCAGATAAAAATGGCATGTTCAAAGGAGCTATTTGTAGTCTTATCAGCAGATACTTGTTGATGTTGATATCCGTTAAGAGAATCAGAGACTGGTGGTGCTAACATTAGCCACAATCTGTTGAAATTGTCAGTAAACATATATAAGTTTGCTTGTGGTGTGATGTTCTGCCAAATCCAAGCCACAATTCACTGTTTGTTTTTTTGGTTTGCTTGCCGTATTTGGTTCTTGTTTGGTTTGGATGGCTTTCACATCACAAACTGAACTGTGGCTCACTTGGAGGCAAAATGAGACTCCATGTTTTAAGGCAGACCAGAGTTCAATTCTTTGGTCCAGGCCAGAGTTTGTGTACTTTCACTTAACCACCAATTAACCAAAATTTCCAGTGAAGCAAACCAGAGGTCAAATGTGTTGATCTAGCATAGTTTTTGAGTAGTTTTGAACTTATAGTAGATTAATTATAAGGCTTTCAGTTTTCTATATACTGCTAAGTGTCTGCCCCCCAGGGACAGAGCCCACAAGTTCCTTGGTTGCTGCGCATATTAACTAGTTCCATGGGCCTCTAGCAACTCTACTTCAATAAACCTGAGCCAACCCTTTAACTTAGTATGTTCAGTCTTGATCAACAGTGATTACAGCTCAAAAGACTTTACCCTTGAGTAAGAGGGTGTCTTGTCTTCTGCTGCCAAACAATTAAAATGATGATTAGAGGGGATGACAGGAGGGTCCAGAACTTTCTGCAGTGAACTGACTGCGGGCTACCTCAACTTAACTTTCTGCCTTGGCTGTGACAACATAAAGTCATCATCACACAGTAATGATGCCTTGCAACACTATCTTATTATGAGTCTTTATAGGACTGAAAGCCCTTTAGATTTGGGTACAGTGTTCATAGTGATGTATCCAACTTAGAAATAGTCAACGAAACAGCATCACAGATTGCAAAATTCCTCATGTGAGCACTGTAAGACAGTTTCTTTGAAGACCTTAAAGGGTTCAAAAATTGAAATGAGAGCTCATCTCTTCAGAAACAGTGTCCCAGTTATTCTGATCAGAGGATTCATAGCGACTGAGGGCCCAGAATCAAGACAGTCTCTGATTCCTTCAAATTATGATAAGAGTTCTTAAATATTCAAACATTTTCACTGAAACGTTGGGTTTTTGAAGTATTATTCAAATCTAAACATGTCTTAGTGTAAAAGAAACACCACAGAGAAGGTCGATGTTTTGAGCTTGAAGAAACAGAGGTCAAATTAAAACAGAGGTGTCTGAATGCCAAAGATCAAGGCTGCTATCAGGACATTATCTTCTGTTTGAGCTTCAAAAGGAGCAATCTCACACTGCGTTTAATAAATGCTTCAAAGATGTGCAGATAACCTTCCTCACTGTACGATCATTCAGTCCGCACTGCACAGTGTGAGCTGGCTGTGATCTCTCCGATACAAAAACCACTCAAAGACCTTTGGCAGATTAATAATTTCCATCGGCACAGTCCGCAGAATAATGATTATAAAGTGTTTGCAGAGGCGCTCTCGCTGTGTCTTCACAGGCCGTTTTGATCTTTAATTCACACAGATCAAGTGGGCTTCACTGCCGGCCACCTCACATCCAATAACACGAAGAGACTTTTCAGAGAAATGTCAAGAGGAATCAATTCAGCGACCAGAGGAGGCAATATCTCTGCAGTGTCTGACAGGAGGGAAGAGCTGCATTTATCTTATACTCAGAAAATATGACTCGACGCTTTCACTGAAGTCACTTTACTGTTATATCAGCAGCCTCTTTTCAGCTTTCAGCTCTTTTTAGAGATGCTGCCCGGCATCTTCTCTCTAATGTTTATGCTGGAGATCAACAAATACTGATGAAAATATTCAGAGAGGAACATAATCTTTTTGATTCTGATATTTGAGAGTTAATCTTCCTGTTGTTGACACCTGATGGCACTATCTCATCCAAGAAACTCAATTTCCACCCAGCTCTCTGAAAGGATTACTTTGAGATCTTCTAGTAGAAATGTGTATGACATGGATACTCCACAAAAAAAGGAAAGGCAGACCTCAACTAATCGGAAAATAGATTTCTCTGTCATAAAGGCTGAGTGGTCAAAATGAATCAGTTTGCCAGATTTAATAGTTTGCCCTTTGTCTAAAGACATTTTAAAATTATATCATTATTTAATTATGAGTATGCCTTTTCTGAAAAAGGCATATGATTATCAAAATGCACCAGAGGGTAGTTTAGTTTGGTTATGTTATCAAAAAATATAACAGTCAGCGTCAAGGAAAAATTAAATCAAAACAATGTAATACGTACTCCAGGTTTGGTTTGAGCAACACGTCCGAGTTTCCATACCTGCAACTGCCTGGATTCACACAGCTTGGAACCACAATCTATCTGACAGGGGTGCTGGCAGAAATTTTGGGCTTTAAAAGATGTCAGATTGGACCCTGTGCCAAACATGTTGCAGTTCCTCAAACCAGGCATTGCAGCTGATAAATAAATCAGAAGGCATACATTTTTAATGGACCACTTGTAACCATTACATCCAAGTTATTCTGTTTAAAGACACAAACAGCAGAGAAAAACGCTCCTCAGCTTAAATATAAGATTTAACTTTTATCTAAAAAGAACTTTCCAGCATTTGGACCAATTTAAGAATTAAAACATGTTTCATTTTAATTGTATAAATCTCTGTTCCTTCAATCCTTTAAAAGATTCCAAACTTACATGAATACATGTAACATGTACATTTGCGTTGCTCTTTCACATGTTCTTTCTTGAATCCAAATGCTTAAACGTGTTATTTGGTGTGGCCAAAAGCATAAACTAAATGAAATATTCCTTAATAATGCGTTTTAGCTATTATAAATGAGAAATCTTGATATTTTGAAGATGAACAGAGGAGGTCTTCAAGAGTCTTAAGCAAAATGTTAATAAATTGAGATATTCAAAAGTGCTGTATCAGTCATTGGCCTGTAAAAGCTTCCTAAATTCTCCCCACTTTACAGATCCGCTGCTCACAGCTACCCACAGTTTTTGTAGCATCAAAACAGCACCTGCAGAATTCTTGCTGGGATCAGCTTGTGCTGTTCATGAGTGACCAACACAACCACATATTCTGACCCCACAGCAGTGTATGTGAAGGGCAGGTGACCAGCATGAGAAGGAGCTGCCAGGCTGTTGCAGCCTTACATGATTATATACACACTACTGCAGCTCCTGTTTCTTAAATGAATAGATTGTTTGACTGCCTTTGGAGCTTTTTTCCAGCTGATACTGGGTATAGGGCAGGGTACACCCTGAACTGACCATCAGCCAATCACAAGGCCACAGAAAGGGACAGACAACCATTCGCTTTCACACCCATATCTGAGGGCAATTTGGGGTTACCAATCAACCTAATAAGGATGTTTTTGGCCTGTGGGGTGGGGGCTTGTTCCAAAAGTGCAGTTGCTCATTTGGGCTTTTCGTCTGATAAACACTACTATCAATATAAACTCAATTCGGAAGGTACAAAAATAGTTTTTAAATAGCAAAATATCACAATAGAAAAAAAAATAGCTGGAGGTTTCCTGTTTTTGGCTTGATTTTATTGACCTGGTTGCTTTTTAAAGTAAAGAATCTGGCAACACTGATACAGGTCAAAACTTCACCATCATGCTCTAAAAAGGTTTTGTCCAGGAGAAAGTTTTTTCAACTGAACGTAACCTTTGAATGACCAATCAGGGAGCCAATAAAGTGTCAGCTAAGTTACAACAGCTTGTGTCATGCTTTAACTGTCATTCAAATAAACTTGATCTTCTTCCTCTTCTTCCTCCTCAGACTGGCCAGAGTTTGTCTCCAGTTACGCCCCCTGGTGGGCATCTCATGCTCTCAGCTGGTTAACATTTGGACGTCGCCTGCTGGTGGTCCATTATGAGGAGCTGCAGCGAGCTCTCCTCCCTCAGCTTCACCTCATCACAGACTTCCTGAACGTCTCCATGACAGAGGAGAGGCTGCTGTGTGCTCAGACCAACCAGGACGGACACTTTAAACGCTCAGGGGCCAAGAGACCCTTGTTTGACCCCTTCACTGCAGACATGAGGAGGACGATTGACCCCCTTATCCGCTCTGTGGATGAGGCGCTGCAGAGCAGGAACTTTAGCAGACTGCCTGAGGAATACTTACCCAGATGATGATGACATGGACAGGTTAAGTACATGGTAACGACTGGGCCCACAGAAAGGAGCTCTTTATGGGGAACCTTTACACACTGTCTGACCTGAGTCTTTAACAAACACACTGTGAACGGCCACAGAGTTGTGAAAACAATCTTGAAGGAACGTGGAATCCTCCGGTGAAAGGAAGGAAGACATCTGGCGGAATCTTCCTCTCTCAGAGCTGTAAACATGACGGAGACTCAGAGAGGATTTGATGTGATTTGTCGGCCTGCAGAGTCGGGATTATCCAGCAAAGTGCGGACTGCACAAATATAAGTGCGTTAATCCACGCTGGACTCAATCTGGATGAAGAGGGTTTTGTGACGCTCGTTATGATTTCACTTTAGGACATTTAGTGTGTTTTTAACATCCAGTGTACCCAGAGTTAGAACAGTCAAACTGCATACTAACACAGACAACAGCCACAGCATCAGCACTACCAGGATTAGACTGAATTTGTGGTGATCTGCTGGACCCGACAGGTTTGCAATCTTGTTGGATTAAAGTCTCAGAGCAGCAACACGAGGCTGAAGGAGTCTCCACACAGGAAGTTCATGAACTCAGAAATATGATTTGTGCTTTATGCTTTAAATTGTGGAAGAACAGCTGTTTCTATGACAACGTTATTTCAATAAATTCATGCAGTTGTTTACACCAGGATCACGTGTCATCCATTTATGAAAATCCATTTTCAGCAATTTGTGTCAACAAAACCAGAGAGATGCTAAATATTGAAGTGATCACTTACCATGCCAGCATTGTTTCTGTGTTTGAATTCGGGCAGGCCACAGAGACCATGACTTTCACTATGTTGAACATTTAAGGACCCTCAAAGCATCACTGTTAATTTGGGACTGTCAGCATCAAACTACTCAATCACCAGTAACATCCAAGTCCAAAGTATTCACATTTAAAGGATGGTTCAGATGTTTTTTAAGTCAGGTTACTCAGGGCCCTTGGCACTAGTAAATATGCAAACTCCAATCCCACTGAAGTTGGGACATTGTGTAAAACGTAAATATAAACAAAATAATGATTTGTAGATTTATTTGAGCCTTTATTTAATTAAATACACAAAAAGGGACTTTTAATGCTTAAGCTGATAATAGTCAATTCTGTTTGCAGATCTTGAGTGATTTTTTATTCAATACATGTTACATTTTTCAAAAAGGCTGGGACAGAGGCAAGTTTATGAGTGTGTTACAATACTCAGTAAGCTTTTAGGACAGACAGACAGACAGACAGACAGAACACAATGTCCATAATTTACAAAAACAATTTCAAATCATCAGACCAAAAGCCACTTTTCCACTTTGTTTCAGTCACTCTCTGATGAGTTTAGGTTCAGACAAGCCAGTGTTTCTGGGTGTCGTTGATATATAGCTTTGACTTACACAGTACAGTTTTACTTTGCAGTTGTAGGTGAAGTTATTAACTTTGTTAACCGACAATGGTCTGAAGAGTCAAAGGTCACAGGCATTCAGTATTTGTTTGCTGTTAACATGCAGAGATTTCTCCAGATTCTTTGAACCTTTTGATGACACCGTAGACTGTAGATCATGAGATCTCTAAAGTCCTTGTGGCCTTTAACTGTTGGATATTTGCTCAGACATTTGTTCACAGAGTGGTGGACCTCGCTCCATGAACAACTGCAAGAATGTTCAGGGATGCTTCTTTTATACCCAATCATGGCACTAACCTATTTCTAATTGTTATGCTGTGTTCGAGTGCTTGGGGTGACTGGAATAAATTACAAATTATTAGTATTTTGCATGAAGTAAAGTTGTCATTTTCACTGCTGCTACTGCTGCTTATATTCATGCTCGTGATGCACTGTTGCTAGTGATGCATTGCTGATGGCTGGTGTTAGCAAAAAGGGCTGATAATTGGCGATACAGATATTAAACTGATGCTGATGTGCAGCCCTACCTCATACCTGTACAATCACTGTGGTGTGATGAGCTAACTCATTAGCCTGTTTGACAGTTAAAAGAAAAATGCACAATACTTTTTGACAAATAGCTTTGACATCCAAGCATTCAGACATTAAAGTAAATCAAAGCTGAAGTTCATCTCTTTAAAAATGAATTAATCTTCAGCTGCAGAACTGCTGTTATGAACCAGTTTTGTTACATGATTTGTAGATAAAAAAAATGTTTAACACACACACACATATATATATATATATATATATATATATATATATATATATATATATATATATATATATATATATATATATATATATATATATATATATATATATATATCTATATATATATATATATATATATATATATATATATATATATATATATATATATATATATATATATATATATACACATATATAGATATAGATATAGATATATACATATAGATATATATATCAATATATATATATATATAATTGGTCTCCAATTATTAAATATTTGAGTGGTACTCCAAGTAAAATTGCACAGGATCCATTTGAACATTAATATTTAGTCTATCCATTACTGACTTTATGTCTCCTTTAAAACCCCTTCAGAATTGGACAATCCCAAAGAATACAGGAGTAATCTCCTTTCATCATACTTTTCCAACATCAAGCTGACATTGCATCTTTTCTAAACCTTGGCTCTTTTTCAACTGAGCTTGACCAGCACTTTTCTGGTGGAGTTTGATCTTTACAAATCAGATTTTAGGTCTACTATTGTAGATTTTAAATCAGTGGTACATTAAAGATTAAATGCCTAGTGACCTTAAAGAAACAACCAGGTGACTTGAAGTGTTTTATCTCTGTCTCTGTTTCTGGCAATTTAGAGGTTTGTCTCAATGATTTAATGAATGTTACTGAAGCCTGTTAACTGGACATCCAGGAAAATGCAATTCCCTCGTATATATACAGTATGAAGTCCTGTAAGGTGAAAAAGCGCCACCTGCTGGATCAATTAAACATTACCACAGATCTCTTGTATTAAGACTGAAGTATAAACTGGATGTAGAAACATGTCAGGTAATTATTATTAATTAACTTTTTATTGAAAAAAAATGTGACTCCAAGTTTTGACCTTTTTCTCAAAATCCAGGTTACACATTTATAGAAGTGCAAATGTCTGTATACATAGAAAAAAATTCATTGATAATTAAAAATGTAAAAAATAAAAATTATAAACATTTGTGAGAGTTTATGCATGCACCCTCCAACTCCATATACACCCTAAGCAGTTGCTGCACAGAGTTATCTTTTACCATAGGAACAGACACGTAGTCATGGAGACTGTTGTGTCCAATTTTCTGGGGGATTGTGCCAGGCACTGGGCCTCTATACTTAAACACCTTGCTACTCTTAGTCTAATCTTCTATTGATGTGCAGGAGACAGAAACTTTGTTGTAGAAAAAGATGCAAAGTCAAAATCGGGAGAAGAATCAAACCAACTTGCAGACAGCAATCTTTATTCAGTCAAAAAAGTTGGGTCTGCAGAATCAACTCCAAAGAACACAGACGAGACATCATTTTTAAGATATATTTTGTGGGCGTTACATAGCTGCACAGGGTCCGGAGCACAGACCCCATCTCTCTATAAAATATTTTCTGATTAGCAGATTTCAATTATGTTATAATACAACTGGATAATTCCAGGTGATGATGGAACTTTGAAGGTCGCTACAGTTGATACACAGCTTTTTGTTCACTGTACTGTAAAGAGAGAGGTATGTCTCAAAAACATACACAAATACAAATCCACCTTGTGACTAGGACTGCAGTGCAGAGACAAATATATAAGGGCCAGGAGAAGTCTCTACTAAATTGGGTCATTTAGGACATGCAACCTCCACATGGATGCATTCAGATCTCTGTCTTCATGGGAGAGTACTGCTAAGAGATCTGAATGCGGGGTCTCAGAGATGGCCTGGCCGGGGAATGCTTGCAGAATCAGAATCAGAATCAGAATGGACTTTATTGTCATTATACAAATGATGCACATTGATTATACATTATGCACATTGATATATAGCACAGTCAGCCAGAAACAGTGGTTAAAGCACCTGCTAATGCCTCTTTATGAAAACAGGGGCCTGTGTGTATGTGCTCATCAGCAGCTCCTGAGACACATATAAACTCTGCCTGTTGGTTCTGTCTGTAGTGAGACACACATACACACTCTGCCAATCTTAGCTGTAAACCTGATAGGCCCAGAGTGAGACCTCAGCAGAGTAACTTAATTTGTGGTCTTATTATTCAATAAATGGACATCTGTGGTCTTCTTCAACTTTATCTAAACTGTCATTGAACTTCTTGTCCCATAATATTTTGAATACAGATTACCTTCTAACAGTATTAAACATTATCTACCAACAAAACATGTCACGAGACACACTAATGTGATTCACTGCGATGCGCTGTGACACTCTGCCTTTGAAGTCTCAGATTTTTACTATATGACCATCTATGACATGTCAAGAATGAGCAGATGGGTGCCTTGGGGCCAAAAGAGCCCCACCAGTCATTTTACAATACCTTTTAAATATTCCTCAAGAAATTTTGACAAAATGTGTCACCAAAACAGTAATATACACAAGAAAACTGTTTTATATTTTATAACTACTAATTTCAAACTCTGTTTGTGCATTTGTCAAAATAGACACAAAATAAGTAACTAAATACACTTTGCGAAGAGGATAATGCTTTGTTTCTTGCATCAAAAGGTAAGCAAAACTCGCTTGGATTCTGTGTTTAGCTCATTAAATAAGTGATAACTACTCATGACAGACATAATCAGTTGCTTTTAGTTTCCTTCATACTGGAACCTCACAATTTTACCAACTGGATCCCCGTCTGGATTCACATCACCACCAAAATCTTAGTGCTTCTCTCTTTTGCTATGACCAACATTCCCTGAAAACTGCACCAAAATATGTTGAGAACAGATGGAGCTACTGGTAAAAACTGTCATATCTCACAATGTTAACAGGTCTTTGAAGATTTTTCGGACCTGGATCTTCATACCCAACATGGCATAATTTCTTACTTGTGCCATGACCAACATCCCCCGAAAACAAAATCAAAAACCATCCATTACCTTTTCAGCAAAAAAGACAAAAATATAATCTACTAAACTAAAAAAGTTTTCAGCCTCAGGAGTTTTGGGGTTTTTTTTAATCTATCATTTAGCTCACTGTGCCACCTGTAGGACTGAGTATAACATGACTGATCATCTTAGTGAATCTAAACCAGCTAGTCCATGGCAAAAAGCAACTTTAAGTAGTGTAGGACATTCAGAATCATGCCATATAAAAGTCAGGTGTGCTTGTGTTTATCTTTATATTATACATACATAAAGAAGCCACTCAGATCAAATTGACTTTTGACAACTTCAGCAGACGAAGGATATGGACCCTCCAGCCGTGCCGAAACAGTCATCACCACTCGATGTAAAAACTTTATACTGATGAAATAAGATTACATAAACAAACTAGAAAAGCACTCGGGGAGCGCAGACCTCCACCAGCGCCACAGTCCTCACCCATATTGTGATTTTCACCATAAATATTAGCCCTACCTTTATTTCAGTGAAATATTTAGATTCCTTGACCATGAAAACATACCATTAGCAACTGGATTCATAATGATACCTATTATAGTTCAGTAGTTATTCACAAAAATCACATTTTTCATCATGGCGGCCAGACGCTGATTCGGATCAACACCAAAATTGACCAGTTATTCCTTTTCCCATGCTGAACATTTCCTGACATTTCTATCAAAATCCATACACATTACTTTTCGAGTTATTTTGTTCACAGATGGACGGACAGACAGACAAACAAACTCTCCCCAAAACATAACCTCCTTGGCGAAGTATGACTTTGGATTAAAAACACTCTGAAGAGACAAATGCTGCCCATGTTTTGGACATGATGGTGTTATAATTTTACAAGTGAGTGTGGTTGCTCTGTGCTCTGTGGTTGCTGTGGTTATAACCATTTCCAAAACAGGATTTGATAAAGATCATCAGATATGTCTTGAATTAAAATAAAAACAAAGAAATGTTTATTAAAAACACCTGCTATCACCAGTTAGCACAGCATAGTTAATCCATAACACCAGTCGAACATGGTGGGAGGAAAAAATATGAAGAAAAAAAACAGTTTGTGCACAGAAATTACAAAGATGTGCATATTTTGAACATAGTTATAAGGTAACAAACCACATTCAACAGTGCTTTTATGCATCTTGGATTTTTGGATGGAGATATTTTATAGAATGGAGCAAAATGTGAACAAAGCCTCAGTCTTACAATGAAGTAAAATCTACTTTTTGTTTTTCCAGTGGATTTCTGATAATCAGCTAAACCTTGGCTCATAAAGGTGGAACTGTCTGAGCTTGTAATTTTCTCCGTCACAGGTTTCAATAAATCCCCTCCTCCGTCTTGCACAGGTAAAAGGTAAAGATTTCACCTCAGAGGCCTCTCCTAGCTATAGTAATATAAACCCAAACTCTAATCCCTGAATCAGCCTCAATCCCTGGATTTATGAGCAAGTTCATGTCCCTGCTGTGAACTGGATCTCTGTAACACCTTTACAGCTGCAGGAGTGTGTGGAAACTCAGGTCTACGTTTCTGATAAATGGTTGACTTTATTAGTGATGATGTGATCATGGGAGGGTATCAGAGATTAAAGGAGACATATCATGCTGATGCATGATTTAATACTTACATATAATATAATAAATTTGAAAACAAGACCTTACACCCCCTTAATTTTCAAAAAATGAGATATTGTATTTTTTCTGATATCCTAGAACGAGATTTGATGCCTCTGAAAATAGGTCATTGTGAGATGTCCGCGAGATTTAAATCGTCGTGACGACATGAGGTACCTTTCTTTTTATTGAAGTAATCTGATAAAACACTTCCTCCCCTGTGATGTCCATTAGCCACAAAACCGTCACCGAGGAACACATCCACCAGCAGCAGTATATAGATCCCTAGCTCACACTCACTCATTACCAGCTCTGGCCTGTAGGGGGACTCAATACGCGGTCGCTGCTTTGAGCCTGCCGGAAAATACAGTAGAAGAAGAAGGACAGGCTGGTTCAGCCCCCGATAGAACTGACAAATCAGAGCACAAAGGGCTGTGACGTTGCAAGGTAACTGTAGGTCATCCTGAGATCCTCGTGTTTCAACGACAGCTTCATAGTGGCTTAAAATGAGGATTTTGAGAACGCAATTGTGGGGCAATGAAGGAACTAAATGACTTGTACTGAGGGCAGAAATGCTTTACAGGCATCCTAGTCTGGCATAGTGAAAAGGAGAGACAAGCATGATATGTCCCCTTTAAGAGTAAGCATCTGGAAATAGACTAATGCTGCGTTCACACCGCAAGCGACCCAGCTACCAAAGTCGCGTCGCCCACTGACGTAGCGTCGTGCGTCCATAAATACCACAGTTTGGTAACCGCTGCTGTCGGCCATTGGCCATCGCTCGGTGACATCACGTCCGCTCGAGTTTCACCGCAGTCATTTCATATATCATATAATGGGATGTATCAGCAGATATTATTCCAGCTGTATCCTTTTTTACTCACTTATCAACCACAAAACACTGCAGCTGATGCCTTGCAGCGGCATTATCTGTGAGTTTACCGCGGTCCATCTAGGCGGAACAATTGTCCTCACTGACATTAGTTCCGCCCTGTAGTCCGGATGAATAACTGTCTGTCTCAGGTACCGTCACACGTACACACACCTCTGATTGGCTGTTGCCGCACAGCCACGCACGACATCGCCTGAATAGATCAACTTTTTTTTAACTTTGACATCACGCGATGAGTGAAGTGATCGTCTTTTACGCGGCTGTCGCATCGCAGGAGGGTTAGCCCCGCCCCATCGTACATTGACTATGAATGGAGAGTGATCACCGAGGTAGTACAGGTAGCATCTGGTGTGAACGCACCATTAGGGTATATTCGCACCTGGCTCATTTGGGGCAGTTGTTCCGAATTAATGAGTGACCCCCCCCTAAAGTTCAGTTCATTTTGGCATATGTGAACACATGCAGGACAAGACAAGCAGGTCGATATCACCAAAATAGGTGGTCTTGGCTCGCTTCGATTCGAGTCCTGTAGCAGTTCCTCTGCAGTGAAAACACAAACACCTCAGCAACCGAAACAACTGACTCATTCCTGTGGTTCACACTGTAGTAGCGGGGGCAAGTAATGCACCTGGTTGCCCATAGTTCAGTCAAAACAATAGAAGAAGAAGAAGTAGACGACACAGTAGCAGCAGAAGAAGAAGAGTAGTTGGAAGAATCTGCACGAAATGAGTCGTGGGCTGACGTGGAGCAGGGAGGAAATAATGTGCCTCATAGAAATCTGGGCAGAAGAGAAAATCTGCCAAATGTTGAACACTACACCAAAAAATTCAGAGGTCAACAAACTCGCGAGTAAGCAAATGAGTGATTGATGAATGCTATGAAACAAATTAGCCACACACACTGCTGATGCTCCCATGGCTGTTGCAAGAAGAGAAGGAAACTCCTGGCTCCCCCGCCCGGGTAAGCTCTATGACTAATGAGAGAAAAATTTGAATGCATGTGAGATTTGTATACAACTTTGGAGACTTTTTCCCTGTGAACTCAAACCAAGCGACAACTGGAAAGGAATGAAACCGCTGCAGTATGTATGCCAGTACAGTAGATGGCGATGTAAGTTTACAGAGAAACAAGGCTACTACAATACACCTACGAAGAAGAAAAACTTTTCACAAACAACAATGGTGAGTGGACACACTAAGACACAGGAGTGTCTCGTCTGGACAACAAATCTGTCTGGATAGTTTTATTGATTGTTTTGTCTGGATAACAAACCGAGCACGGTAAGCAGCATACGTGCTACTCGGTAGAAGCTTTGGTTGATGTTGTTGTTCCTGGTATGCACCTGCAGCCTTCATGTGAAAGGGTACTGCTCATGCAGTGACGTCAGCTTTTCACCCTGAAATGCTGAATCCTGTTTACATGGAGCTGCATGGAGGAGCATTTTGAAAACACTCCACCCTGGACCTTGGTTTCAAAAGTTTGAAGATTTAAGCACTCCTTATACTGTTCCCATGTAAACAGGAGGCCAAAACGCAATGAAACCTTATCAGATTTCAAGGTATAAGGTCTTGTGTAAACAGCCCCTTTATGTCTCCCAGCAAAGCAGTATGTGATAGCCAACTAGCTCCATGAATCAGCTGTTAAGGGGTATTGTCAGTGTGTATTTATTAAATAATTTCATAATAAAATTATTATTTTATTATTTTTGTTATCATTATTAATATTGTCTTTTTATATTTTTGCTGTTCTGATTTCTGCTTTCAACCCTCTTCTTGTTGCCTTTTTTTTTTTATCTTCCTTGGTTTTATGTTCTTAGTTTTTATGTCAGTCCTCATGGTCTCATTATATGTTGCATGGTTCCTGTATTGTCTGGGTTCTGAAGTCACGTGACACAAGAAAAGGTCAATTGCTTTCTTAGCTTTTTTGTTAGTGCTAGTTGGAGGCTGTCTGTCATTATGATGGACTAGAAAAAGTGGGACGATCCAGTGTGCAGTCACACTCATGCAGACACACACGTACAGTAAATCCTCTCTGTTTTGCGCTCTTAATACATTGTGGAGGAGGTCATTTGACCTGTGTAAAAAGCCTTAATAGCCTTTAATACTCTGTTTCTCACCCAGAGCGAACATCATCACACTCTCTACGCACTGACAGTGAGTTCAGAGGCTGCCAGTGCATCCTCACTCAGTCTATGTGTGCGAAACTCTAAGACTGCTCTTCACATGTGATGTTATTGATGAAATAGCTGTGTAACTATGTGAATCCTGTCATTAAGATTATGTTTGATTGAAATAAGGAAAGGAAAATTAAGAGGGACGTATAGAAATATGGCATGAGGGAAAAGTGACGATCATGTCTGTCAGAATGTCATGCGAAAAAAAAAATACGGCACGTGTGTTTGTTTGCCTCAAACTCCATGGCTTAAAACATCATTTTTCATTTATGGACACTCTGCTCTCCCAAACTCTCCATGGTGACAGCCAGTAGCACATGCAAAATCCTCCTTTAGAGGGGGTGGTCCCCACCACTTTTTCTTCTGTTATCAATTGCACATACAGTGATGGTAGATCACCCGCAACACGCCCGCTAATAGCGCGCGATATTTTTTAGTTTACACGTATAATTTAGCACCCGTTATTTTGGATCTGAGTAGATCAGGCCCCATGTCTTTAAAAAGATGGTTGCTGCTAACACAAACAGCAAAAAGGGCTGGAGATCCCAACGCACTGATTTCATATATATTTTTGGCAAATCATAATTCATACATTATAGCCACAGCCAGGGGTCGGCAGGTACATTTGGCCTTGGACCAAAATTTTTCCGAGCAACTGAATGGTGGGCCAAAACATCACATCAATCAGAAACATGTCTTCTTTCTCCTCTCTCTCTTCTTTTAATTAAAAAAAAAAAAAAAAAAAACTTTTTCCCTTTTCTGTAGGATACTATTATATCGTGTGTAATGGGATGACCCCTTTTAAATCAGATTTTCAGTTTCATCTAGCAGGCCAGATATTATTGGAGATGGGCCAATTTTGGCCTGTGTTGGCCTTAGTTGCAGACCACTGGCCACAGCCATGGCTACCAACTTGTTGGATCATTATTACATCAGGTTATTTGTTAATAACAATAGCTGCTTCTAAGTCAAACCATGTTGCTGTAGTTCCATGACTACTAGAGATAACTAATTACTTTATAATTATGATACCCTTGAAACTCAAGTTTTTGAAGATTATTATGAAGACCAAAACGTGTACATTAAGAGTATTGTTGCCGAAAAACCTTATTATCAGAATATTCCAACACAACATTAAAAAGTCCCCCAGACTTTTAATCAAGGGAACCAGCAGGATGCTAACTCTGGTTTGGCCTACAAAAAACATCATACCTGCACCACCCTATGCTTCAGCACTTATAAAACTGCCACCATAGCAGGTTTCATATATGCTAATCTCTATTTATGCAGCTATTGTTTACAGCTTTGCAGTCACTTCTTACTGTCGTCTGCTTCTAACTCCAGACTCTGCACCTCAAAGGATGCTGATTTGTCACTGCCTCTGCCAACCAAGCTACTCGTACCAGCTTTTGCTGTAGACGTGAAATCTATCACAATCACTGTCCACAGTATATAAAGCTGTTGCTGTAGATGATATTTCATTTCCATCAGTTGCAGGGGTGTGAATGGACAGACTCCAAGAACTTTGTAGAGCAGTTTGAAGCACATTTTAGCATGTCCTGACTCAAATGTTCAGTCTGACATGAGCTCTGTATGTGAGTATGTGATTAGACTGACTGATTGCTCTGAGATGTCTCTCTCGTATGCAAGTTGTCAGGCGTGCAGCTCCATCATGTTGATTATGTGTTGCAGTGATGTTCCCACAGGTTGGGTGTGTGTATGTTCTGATTGAAGCAGCAGAAGTCCTCACAGTCAGATGTCTATCATCCTCTGTGAGCAGACTGACACACAGCTTGCTTATATTAAGACACCATCTGCTTCAAACAGTGCAGTCTGATCGTCCTCTCCTCCTGCTGATTGACTACATGAAGTGATCAAACATGGATCTGATAAAGACACACAGGATGACGTTGTGCTCAGGCTGGTGATGGGGAGCAGTCACAGTGAACATGGACAGTCTGGATTGTCATTCCAGCAGCACAGAGGATGAGACGAAGCTGTTCCTGCAGCTCAGGAAGAATCTGAAGTAAAAACAGAGAAACCATGGTGTTTGCTTCAGTGCAAACACAAAGTAAAACAGAGATGTCATGTGTGGATGATGTGTAAGAACCTAAAGATGTTTTTCCACAAAACAGCAGGAAACATTCATTTTCTATACCCGGCTGTCCCTTTCGGGGTTGCGGGAGGCTGGAGCCTATCCCAGCTATCATCAGGCGAGAGGCAGGGTACACCCTAAATCAGTCGCCAGTCGATCACAGGGCCACATAGAGAGACAGACAACTATCATGCTCACACTCATACCTAAGGGCAATTTAGAGTCACTAATTAACCTAATGAGCATGTTTTTGGTCTGTGGGAGGAAGCCAGAGTGCCCAGAGAAAACCCACAAATGCACGGGAAGAACATGCAAACTTCACATGAAGACCCTCGAACCAGGAACCTTCTTGCTGTGAGGCACGTGCTCTACCAGCTGCGCCACCGTGCCGCCCAGCAGGAAACATGATGGAAACAAAAAATCCACAAGGAGTCTCAACCATACAAGAGAGGATTAGGGACCAAAAAAAAGCGTTGGAATTAAAATTTTCTATTCTGCAAAGAAACAGAACTCTAAGATGAAAATCAAAATTCCAAGAATAAAGTCAGAGTTTAATCTCAAACTTGACATATCCATACACCCAACATCACAGACCAATCACATGCTGTATCTAGTGGCCACTCAGACACTTGGACATGTGGCTTGTACCCCCATAAAAAAGGCATTACAGTAGAAGCTTTTGCCCCTCTGCAGTTTTATTGATATTTATACAGTTAAAACTTAGAAAAATGGAGCACAGGTAGCACTGATATGGGGTATCCTGAAAGGCTAGAGAATGCAGTCTTCTTTATTCTGTCTTCTGAACTTCATAGAAACACAGCAAAGAGTTTCAGTTCAATATGTGGCAGACCACACAGTCACCTCAAGATCAACAAGCATGTCTACATCTATTCTAAGGCAACAGAGCGTTAACAAAGTTGGCTGTCAAATAACATTTTATACAAAATTACATATTTGTAGAACTCCTAAATAAATGCTTGGTTTTACCTTTGGTAAACTAATCTGCTCATGTTATGGTGACTTTCAACCCCAGTAAGTAATAATAATCAATTTTATTGTTTCCATTACTTAATAATCGGACATTAGTGTGAACTGCAGCCAGCTGAAGACAAGTTAAGGCTAGCTAACATATGCATGATGAAGACAACGTTGGTTAATTTGTCTCTACACAAAAAAAAACGCCCATGGTCTTTACATTTCTCAATGTTTAAGCATTTCCTCAATTGGAGGGTCCAGCGAGGAGCTCCCCTGTCCACTCACAAGGACTGCACCTTCATATTTAGATTTGCAGATGGAGCACTTCTGTACTTGTTTTCTTCGTTGGATTATTTTGGGCTCTGTTTCGTTTCTGACTCACAGTGGGTTTCTGTTCTTACAGGGGTTTTCCTCTTATTGAACTGCATGGAGCCGTTGTAGGCCGTTTGTCCTTGTTGGCCACCGTAGAAAATAAACACCTGAATCACTTATTGACAGAGCAGGCAGAAACCTGATCCTGCCAATATTAATCTGACATTATTGGGCCTTTCCTCTCAGCAGTTTGACTCCTGTGCTTGGAGTTTGTTGAGCTTTGACAAAATTTTAATTTTCTCTGAACAGGACGTGAGAGGGAAATGATGTCAGAGATGAAGGTGACATTCATCTCAAACACACAAGTCTATTTAGAGAAGTATCTGATTAAACATGAGGGTTTTTAATCAGACAAACTGATCAAACCGAACACGCAGGGATTAAAAGGCAGCTCTGTGTCCATCAGCAGGACCAGAACATTAATTAAAATTAAAGAGAAAGTGACACTGAAAATCATTTAAACTGTGTTTTTACATGAGTAAAGAGAAACATGTCTTTACAGGTCAGCTCCTTTTAATCATAGGGATTAATTAGAGCTGCTCTAATGAATGCTTGTCTCCTGGTGGACATGGTCACATTAGATGATTAAAGAGGCAGAGTGCTCTCACAGGATACAGGAGATAATAAACCTCTGAATATTGAGCTGCGGCCCTGTGCATTGTTAACAAGCCTTAGGGAATTTACATACAACACATGAGACTTGGTAAAGGGAAGGAAAACAGATTAGTGATGTGAAAAAGTGGAGCTACAGTCTTCAAGTTCACTGTCTCTGCGATGTTTAGAACAGCAGGATAGTGATAGCATGGTGGTGACTCAAGAAGAGGGGCTAGGGTGATTTTTGTGGTTATTTAAAGAAAATCTGTACATTCAGGGGCCTGGTGTTGTGCTATCATTCTGGTTTTTTGCAGTTGTAATTGCCTTTCAGTATGTTTGACATGTCCACTCTGTGAAACTAAGCACTTCTATCAATCAGACAAAAAATCCACAACATCTTTCTCTGTAAGTTTGTGGCAACAAGCTGCCTCCAAGTTCCCCTGCCCCTCTGAATAGATAACCACCAGATGGACAGTTCCATATCTGTCACGAAAATATTTCACGAGCCCAGGGGTCAGCAACACATTGCTCTGGAGCCATATGTGGCTCATTTGCCCCTCACCAGTGGCTCTCTGAACATAGAGGACAGAAAAGCCACAAAAAAATAGTTCTTTGTCTTGCATTAAACTCTAAATAACTGATGATTTTGATAAATTATTATTTCGTCATCTTTTACATGATCAACTTTGCCTCGTGTGTGCCTCCCGTGTCCCCAGTGGCAAGCGAAGGTGGCGTGGGCAATTTGCATTTGAGAACAACTTGCAAAAAGCAACTCACAACTATGAATCGGTTCTCATCAAGCTCTTTCAATAGCTGATAAAAAAGACTTGGGAGCTGTAAGGCACTTTTCCACTTCCTTGAATCTGCTTAACTTGTCTTGGCCCTGGACGGGACCTGACTATCAGACCTCATGCCTCTGTTTGTATTTGATATGTTCTGTGTCTATTGATTAATGTTATGGTAGTTTTTTTAATGTCTTTTTTTATTGTTTGTATGGGGGGTTTTTACAGTCTTATAGTGAGTGCTTTGTTATTAACTGCTGCACATCACATTGTCCTTTAAAGGAGACATATCATGCTGATGCATGATTTAATACTTACATATAATATAATAAATTTGAAAACAAGACCTTACACCCCCTTAATTTTCAAAAAATGAGATATTGTATTTTTTCTGATATCCTAGAACGACATTTGATGCCTCTGAAAATAGGTCATTGCGAGATGTCCGCAAGATTTCAAACGTCATGACGACACGAGGTACCTTTCTTTTTATTGAAGTAATCTGATAAAACACTTCCTCACCTGTGATGTCCGTCAGCCCCAAACCCTCACCGAGGAACACATCCAGCAGCAGGGGTATAAACCTCCCTAGCTCACACACCCTCATTACCAGCTCTGGCCTGTAGGGGGACTCAATACGCGGTCGCTGCAGTGAGCCTGCCGGAAAATACAGTAGAAGAAGAAGGACAGGCTGGCTCTACCCCCGATAGAACTGACCAATCAGAGCACAAAGGGCTGTGACGTTGCGAGGTAACTTTAGGTCATCCTTGAGATCAAGTGTTTCAACAAGCGCTTAATAATGGCCTGAAATGAGGATATTGAGAACGCTAATGTGGGGCAATGAAGGAACTAAATGACTTGTACTGAGGGCAGAAATGCTTTACAGGCATCCTAGTCTGGCATAGTGAAAAGGAGAAACAAGCATGATATGTCCCCTTTAAGAGACAATTAATAAAATGAAGTCAAAGTTGGACTATACTCAGTTGTTTGGTTTTCCTGGCATGTTTTTTCATATCACCTTCAGCAAAGTCCAAAACAAACCAAGACTAAAGTTAGTGCAGAGACGCTGCAGACCTCTGGCTGTATCGTTTCCAGTTTCGTTGTGAGTCAGGGGAATTGACTAAGAAATGATGTCTTCTGTTATCACCTCTGTAAGGATGAATGACTTTTAAAACCTCCTCTCTTTAAATCACATGTTGCTTTTCTGCTTGCAAAATTACCCCCTAAATTGTGCTCAGAAGCCACAAAGAGGCCGGCAGCTCTACTGCCTTGGATTCCTCCTTTTATTTTGTGAGGACAGTTTTACACCGTAATGCTATCAAGGTCCAGCCCAGCAATTTAGGTCACGGTGACAATGAACTTGTCAAAATGGTTTTCAGTTTTTCTTCGGACAATTGTGTAAAGTTTAAAGGAGACCATGCGTCTGTTAGAAAACTGGGAATAATTTTTGGTCTTTGATGACTGACCTTCAAAACTGAACAAGTTCTTTATTGAGCAATGGATGAAGAAACAAGTGACTAAATAGACACTTGCACAAATTTAAAGAGAGCACCTGCACCTGACTGTATTCTTGGAAAATGGCATTCATAACTAAAGCATTAATAAAAATTCCAATAATGTTGACGAGTTGACCTGTTACCTTCACGTTCTCATCAGTTCAGCCTTAATTCAGAGTGGACATTCATGAAAAGTGAAGAGAAACCACCTAAATGCTCTGTGTGTTGCACTTAAAAGCACAGGATTGGAAAAGGCCTTGACCAAGGTTCATTTTTTACATCCTCCTCCTGATCGTTTTTCTGCTCTTTTTGTCATGTTATAGGGTTATCATCTTTGGTGATTTACTCTATGCAAATGAGTAATTTTGTCCTCTTTAATGATAAAATGGTGCAATAAGATAATGGGTCATTATGATTCTTATTTGTTAGTGTTGAGGCGAACTCAGTGATGCTCCCCTCCATTACATCACAGCTTATTGCCATATTTTCTTATGAATAAGTAGAAGCAAACAACTGACTCCTGAGCTTCTCATGCATTAACAGAAGCTGTTTCAGCTGCCAGGAAGCTCAGAGACCAATAGATTCATCCAAAAATCATCACATGGGACAGCCAAGAATATTCTTCACTCAGACAATGAGAATGAGAAACAACACAAGAAGAACCAGAGATGATAGATGCACACCACCTGAAAAACAGATAAAGGGGGGAAAATCGAAGAAAGAGATTGAAGGAGGAAACAGTATAAAAATAAGCATTTAATCAAGAATGTAATTATTTTAATTTGCATATATCGAAGGACAGCCAGATAAGACCAAACATATAAGACCTGACATATTTCAATGCACTTTACACATGCAATTATTACAGATCTTGGAGCCTAAAATCTGATCTGAGGACAAGAAAATTGGATTTATTGAGGGCCCACTATGATCAATCAACCAAAATCATAACAATGCTATTGAGTGATCGACACCATGACCACTCCGTCTGTCATCTAAATCACTTATTTCTTTCAGGGTTGTGAGGGGACTGGTGCCTGTCCCAGCTGACATTTGGCAAGAGATGGGGTACACCCTGAACTGGACACCGACCAATCACAGGGCCACATTGAGACAAAAATCCATTCATGCTCACAGTCATACCTATGGACAATATTGAATCACCGATCAACCTAATGAGCATGCTTTTAGTCTGTGGGTGGAAGCTTGAGTATGAAAGAGAACCCATGCATGCACAGGGAGAACACACAAGCTCCACACAGAAAGGCCCGGACTAACCCGGGGATCCAAGTGGCAACGTTCTTGCTGTGAGGCACATTCACTACCTGCTGCTCCATTGTGCCGCACAGTATGGCCAGTGTGTTCCCCCAAAGTTGCTTGAATTACTGGTCAGCTTAATTTTTTACTCAGGGATTTCCAGCTTAGTTAAATCTAAAATCTTGTCCAGAGCTTTGTTATCAGTTCTGTTTAGTCTGAGATCCTCTTCCAGGGACAGCAAAGCTCAGGGATTAAACCAGGTAAGAGATAATCACCTCTAGCTGTAGACATTTAAGAGGGATCATGACATTCTTGACAGAGGATCTTTAACATCCTCTGAAACTGTTTTTGGTCGACCTTACTTTCCCTTTATCTCTTAGCAGGAGGTTTAGTTTTACCTTTTCCCTCAGTAATCTGGAAAAAGGGGATCCGACATGTCCTGATGCACCCACAGCTTTTAAAAAGTCCATGAACAGACTTTTGTGACTTAATAACAGTCTCTGCACTCTCTGTTTGCTCCTCAGATATATGACGGTGTGTAAAATCTATGATGGTCAGCAACAGTCTGATTTAAGAGGGATGCTGCTGTGATGTTTGTCCACTTTACTCCCCCCTCTGTCTGACCTTTCCTTTTATGGATTATATCGTTTATGGTTTATTTTATGCTCTGAAGATAAATCAGCCTGAGCTAAAGGAAGGATAAGCCACAAAAATGAAATCTCTGTCATAAAAGCTTCAGATGTTGAATAGTTCTGCTGTGTTGTGTTGTAGAGCAGCATCTCCCCGCGGTTCAGGTGATATAATACTTTATGATAACAACATAGCTGCAGGGGGGCTCAGTTGGAGACTGTTTATCCTGTGAGAAGGAAGGCAGAGCCGCTGTAGTCATTCTGGATAGTTTGCTGCATAAAGGAAAAAAAATAGTAAAAAAAATAAATAATGGATGGAGGGAATAACCTCATAAAACACTAAATGTCCACACTATCTGAATAATTTATCTTTCACAGACATTATTCTCTACAGTAAAGTAAGACTTGAAGCCACTTTAAACTATTTGTATTGTATGTACAAAGATATCAATTCATTATAAAATACGTTCATTACAGGCTAATCAGATGATTGAGTTGGTGGATGTCATTTCCATAAAATTAAGTACAGAAAATGAACAAATTCATATGGCAAAATCC
Source organism: Scarus forsteni (assembly GCA_036419115.1). Lineage (NCBI taxonomy): Eukaryota > Metazoa > Chordata > Actinopteri > Labriformes > Labridae > Scarus > Scarus forsteni. Next base: position 2,506,751 of record JAZDUH010000388.1, read on the forward strand.
GTCCAAAACCTGTCTAAAGAGGGGTGAAAATGTCTTTTCACTGAGAAATGTTCTCAGTTTTGTTCTTTGTGCTAAATTTAAAGAAGACATTTTGTCCAGCTTTGATAAAAGTACTATCAAATCAGGAAATCTCTTCATCAGCAGCCTTTACTTATGGGCCTGCAGTCACTCCTTACTGTTGACATACTCGTAGACCCTCCTCTTTCCCCCCGAAGGACACTGACTAGACAGAGGCTCTGCACACTGAGCTCTATTCTTCTGGTTGGAGCTTTGCATGATTTATCTGCCAGATTAGAGACATTGAATCGTGCAGAGCTAGATGCAGGGAAAGGTTGTATTCACACAGCAGCAGTCTTCAGTTGAAAATAAGCTAATTCACTCATCCTGGGACCATTTAATACAATGGCTAGATGGTACTGGACAGTGACCAAGAGAGGGGGGCAAGGAAAGAGCAGCAATCTGACCATAGTTTGGACATATGGTACCTTCAGATGTTATTTAAAGTAATTGTGTTGTGCTTTTTGTGAGCTGCATGTCAATTTTATATGAATCTTCCACTTGATAGAGGGCTTCTATGCACATTACAATGAAGTCTTCAGTATCAGGACTACTTCCTCTCCCAACTGTTGATCTGCGAGCCCCCATATGGACTTCCAAGTGTAAGAAACCCTCAATTTCGTCGGTAGTTCAAGCCCATTAGCAAAGCACAGTCTGCGGCCTCTCAAGAGAGGACAACCACAACTTGACTAAACGTGATCAAGTTTTGCCTTCTTGATGTCAGATGTTGGAGAAGAATGGCCAGAGTGATTCAAGATGGTAGAAAGGCAACAGTGTGTCAGCTTAGCAATCATTACTCCCAGGGTGTGCAGAAGACCCTTCTGAACAAACAACATGTCCAATTTTGGGCTACAGCATAAAACCACAGCAGGTGCCACTCCTTTCAACTAAAAACAACAAACTGAGGCTCAGGTTTGCACAGGAAATTAGACAATAGGAGATGGGAAAATGTTGCCCAAGTCAAGAATTTCTGCTGCAACAGTAAGATGATATGGCCAAAATTTGGCATAAAAACATGGAAGCATGGATTCAGCCTTACTTTTATCACTCCAGGCTGATGGTGGTGTAATGGTATGTGAGGGATATTTTCTTGGCACACTTTGGACCCCTTAGTACCATCAGTGCATCATTAAACTCCACAGCCTATCTGAATATTGTTTCTGACCATGTCCATCCGTTTATTAAGACAATGTACCCATCTTTTGATGCCAACTTCCCGCAGGAACACACACCATGTCACAAGGCTTGAATCATTTCAAATTGGTTTCTTGAATATGACAATGAGTTTTCTGTAGTCCAGTAGCCTTCACAGTAAACAGATCTCAATACAATAGAGCACATTTTGGATGTGATGGAACGGAAGATCCACATCATGGATAAAGAGCTGACTAATCTACAATAAATGTGTGATTCTCTCATGGAGGCTGGACCAAACGTTGTGAGGAATGTTTTAGCACCTTATTAAATCAATGCTATGGAGAACAAAGACAGTTGTGAAGGCAAAAAGATGTTTAACCTGGTATTAGCAATAGCATGATGTGCTGTACCTGTTAAAAGTTTCCAATCAACTTAATGTTTGTCAATCCAAACATTTCTGCAGAAATCTGTTCTTAACTTCTTCTGCTGTCAAAGACGAGTCAGTGAAAGGTTAAACCTGCTGCTCACACATACATTAATTCTGACATCTGCAGCATTTGGCTTAGTACCCAAATAAATTAAGCAAGTAATTTTTCATGTGATTAATGATGACAGTGATTTATGGCTCAGAGTTCATCAGGCCTGACTCGTACTCCAGTGTGTGTGCAGTAATTATCTGAACAGAAATATGACCTCTGTATGTTTTCAGACATCAAAAGTGATGATTGAATATTCTGGTCAATCACTTGAGCCTGGACCTGTGATTAATCTTCACCTCAGGGCTGTAGAGCAGCACATCAGGTCAATACAAGATTGAACCCATTAAGGATTCAAAGATTCAAAGTGTTTTTTGTCATTTGCACATTGAGAAACATGCTTCTCTGCACAATTTGCTGTGAACAATTAATACCAGACAAGAGGTGTAAAAATAATAATAGATTTAAATAGCAGCACAAAAAATAGTAAATAATACTAAATAATTTAAGCAAATAAAAATACAATAAAATAAAGAACACTGTCCAGATATAAACATGACGAAGATGGATTCAGACTATATACATTTATGAAGATATTATCACCATTAAGGATGAAACTATTAGGCTATTGATTTCTGTACATTTCTGAAAACATGAATACTGTACATGGATCCAATATAAAGTGCAAGAGCAGTTTTATCTGCTAAAATGAGTCATAGTTTGCTTTCAGTGTTTACTGCTCAAATCATCCACCCAGACTGAGCCAAATTGAAGATCGTGAGTTAAAGACAAAACCACTAATGACCTGTAGCTGTGGTACTGCGTTATGCCAAGTGTGATGCCTACATTACATCCATGCAGACTGGAGTCTGTTCCAGCTAACATTGGGTGATAGGCAAGGTGCACCCTGAACCAGTTGCAAGCCAAGGACCACATAGAGAGACGAACAACTACCATGTTCATCCCTATTTGGGGCGATTTGAATTCGCCAATCAATGTAATCAGCATGTTTTCTGTCTGTGGCAGGAAGCTGTAGTGCTAGTTGATGACTCACATATGCACAAGAAGAGCATACTAACTTCACTCAGAAAGGTCCTGCCTGACCAGAGGACTGGATCATCCTCCTTTTTACTGTGAGGCATGTGCACTACCTGCTGCGCCACTGTGCTGCACCTACATCACAAAACTTGGATAATCTGTTAAAGCTAGGGTCTACGATCTGAAAACCAGTTTGGGTGTTAAGACAGATTTGAAAAACGCAGCCTTCAGCCTTTTCCTCAAAACTTTTATGTTTCCTTCTCTTCAATGTGGTGGTTAACAGAAGCCGCCTCCCAGCTCCATGACGCTTCAGTAGCTGTGCAGCTAGCTGCTCACCGGTATATGAGGAAGGAAGTGGAGAGGAGACGGGAGGGTGCGGAGCAGGGGAAACAGGGGATTGGATGGACTCATGGACCAATCCGAACCGCCGTTCCCGGCAGTTCGGATTGGTCAACTATTATGCTACTTTACAGCGGATATACTGAATGGATTTTTTTCATTCTTTTTGGTCTTTATATTGTGTAGATCGGACCATAGGACCATAACGGCCTTATAAACTGTGTTATTAAGATGTACCAAGCTTCCAAATCGTAGACCATAGCTCTAATGCTGCCAAAGACTCATTTGTAGGCAGAACTTTTCTAATAAAATTCTACATTTCTCAGGAATATGAACATTAATCAGAATGAGTTAATTTTTTTCAGAAAAAGTAAATGTATACCTTACTTTTATTGTTCTACTTATGTCTTGTTTTTGGTATGGAGTTACTGCAAGTGCTGCAGCAGGAGAGCTCCAAACAGATGAGTGTCATGTGGTCCATCCTGTTTTTCAGAATGTTTGGCAGAGTAAATCCACTGTCGAGGTTCTTTATTTCAGCAGCTCTCTTATTTAAAGCTGAAGGTAAATTTTCAGAATCAGACATATAATTAATTTCAGTTGTTAATTTTATTGTTCTCAAACATATACATTTCCTTTCTCATATACACCTGTTAACACTTCGGGCTCTAGAGGCGCAGAGAGGCGCAGAGAGGCGCATCCACGCCTCCGTCCCTGCCCCTCCGCGCAAGTGCCAGAGAGGGAGGAGAAAAGGTGTGAGTGGGTTTAACACAGCCCAGTGCTGTCTTCGACAAACAAATGACGACCTCTCCTTGCCTTTAAATGCGCTACGGCCGTCTGATTGGTCTGAATGATCCCCGCCACCGCGGAAACAGTGTGCTGGAAAGACCCGGTAGCGGAGACGGTCAGAGCTGCTGTCACTTCAGCAACTGGGAGAACGGACTGGCCATCGGGGCGTGCATCAGAGGCCACGAAGCGCGTCACCGTGTGGCCCAGCTCCCGGGACAGATATAATCTGTTCCTTTGTCATTAATAGGAGTAGAAAATTAAGAGACAGTTACACAGCAGCTGGCTTATCCATTCATGATTGTGATCCACCTGCACTCCTGGTTTGCCATCGCCAAATAGCAGAGCCTTTAGTGATATGCTGTGTCTCCCCCTCATCCTCCTTGCAATAATGTACTTCATCTTTTTAGATCACGTTAAAAATAAAGACTAAAATAGAGGAACACGGGAAATCACAAGTAAATCCTGAGTGACATACATTTATTTTCTCCCTTTTTTCTACCTCTTTTCTTTGAATTTAATGAAATGAGAGAAGCCAGATATATACTCAGTATCAGATGTTAAGGGTGTTTATTGTTGACTTGTAAGATGTGCATCAAACTTCCAGCTGCCGTCAGGTTAAGTTTCCATTATGACAAACGGCTTTAATCCGACATCAGATGTGACGGGACAGTTAATATAGATACAAATGCATATGGTTCAGATGGTTACATTAAATAGTGATTGTTTACTGAATTAAAATGTGCCTGGCACTCTGGAAACCTGCCTCTGAGGCTTTGTTGACGTGTGTGCACATGTGCGCTTGTCAATAAATTACAGCTCCGTAGGGTGCGCTTCGCCTGAGCTGAGAATAGACCAGGTTGGAGCTGGCGAGCTTTCAGGTCACCTTCCGCACAGTTTTTTGGCACGAAATTGTCACTGTGCCAACATGAATCTGTCAACACCTCCCCCTGGTGCACCATCACACTCATCTCTGCTCAGACGGTCTACCAAATTGTCAGCACACGGTGGTGCGCTGGACGAAATTAACAATGCACGGGGTGCGCTGGCTCTGCGCCCCCTGCGCTGCGCCACGAAATTAGGGCCTTAAATGTCCCACTTCCCCACCACGAGCTGGTGTGCATATGCAAACAAGAAGATAATGCTTTCATTAATTTTTTAGACCAGGCTGGCCTAATGTCGTTCATCTGAGCCGGGGGGGGGGGATAGTGGTGCTGATTGATATTTTCAGTGGCCCGCGCCAGTTGGTAGAGCGTCCGCCCCATGTAAGGGGGCTGCCAACCCCCAGCAGCGGCTGCTGGTTCGTATCCCGGCCTCAGCCCTGTGCTGCATGTCATCCCCCCTCTCTTCACCCACTTTCCTGTCAACCTTCAGCTGTCCTATACAATAAAGGCAATAAAAGCCCCAAAAAATAACTTAAAAAAAAAAAAAAACATTACACGACCTGCTTGTGTTCAGCCAACTGGGGGCGGCTGCTGATTTATGTTGTGGTGAGCTTGGGTTTTGAAGAAGGAGCCAGAGACGAGACTTAGCTTTAGCTGTTAGCTTCCGAGCTTCAAGCACCGGAGCGGCTTTTTATTAAGCTCAGTGGACAGCACAGAACACGGGGCGGGGGGTTCACCCGAACAGTAGTGCAGACACTTGCTGGGCTTTTGGTGTCACACAGCGTCTTTAGGCTCTGAACACTGTACGCTCGTCATGACAGGTAACAGCGGTCACTTTACGAGCGTACACCATGGCACTGGAAAAACACTGAAGTACTGAACATCAAACATGCCCCAACACTTCCACAGCCCACCAAGTCCAACACAACAGTCCCGCCTGCAGCGACCCCTTCCGGTGGGTTGTCACAATATTTACAGTGGTGCGCACTGCGGCCACCAGCGGTTCGGGGGCTTTCCAGGTTTCCCCAATGGCCAGCACATCCCTGCCCCTTTTAAATCAGATTTTCAATTTCATCTAGCGGGCCAGATATTATTGGAGACAGGCCAATTTTGGCCCGCAGGCCGTCAGTTGCCAACCACTGTGTTACAGGATATTAACATTGAAAAGTGGTAGAACAGCCAAAGACTTTGGAAATACAGCTGGAAAAGAAAGAATTGCCAGTAAGCTTAGGCAGGTAAGAGTGATTGACTATGTAGCTGATGATTTATGATGGGCAAGAATTAATCTGATGTTGTTAAACAATTTACCCAACAGAAACACAACTTTGCCTATGACAATGCTTAGCTGCTGATGATTGATTTAACTAAGCTTTGATGGATGGAGCTCTGATCAGGAGTAATAAACCTCTGATGCTTTACTGGACACTGCGCCTGTGACATCGAATGGCGTTGACGAAGTTGTAAAGTTCAAAGCAGGAATGAATGAGCGGAAGGGAGTTATTTTTTTCTTTGAGTATTATTGGGTCACACTAAAGCTGCTGACTTGAAGCGTGTTCAAGCGTTCAAGCAAAGATTGCTGAGATCACCAGCACGACACCATTGCACTGACTGAGGATGCACAAAGACATCAATTAAAATGAGGCTGCGCCAGGATAATTGGCCAGGCAGATGTGTGTGACAGAGTGTGGTTGGTTCTGTGCTTGAGTGAGAGCACACCCCTCATCAGCTAATGATTTGAATCACCTGTGCAGGAAGGCAGAGTGCAGAATGAAAGAGGAGACCGAATGAATTAACAGGTCTTCCTGTCTGAATTTCAGCTAAGCTTCATATGTTGTGGCTGTTCAAAATCTCAAGGCACCCCTACACTTGCTTCAAGGTATTTTTTACCAAGGAAGTTATGTTTTTGCTGGTATTTGTTTATTTATAGCAAGATTACAAAAAACTATTAGACGGATTTTGCTGAAATTTTTAGGAGATATTGATAATGACCCAACTTAAAATGATCACACTTTGGTGGTGATTTAGATAACTGCCATCAGCAAGTGATCATTTTTGCTCAACAACTGTCTAACTTGTTATATCAACACGACATTGAGTGCTATGTGTGGGTTTTTTAGGGTCAAGGAATCATATTATGATGGTAACTTTATCATCAAACTATTGTTCACAGAACAATATGTGAGCTACCATAGTGGAGGTTTGCCTCCTCCGAGTGCTTTAGTTGTTTCTTCTTTCCTCCTTTTGTCCCTCATCAGTGCCAGGTTGCTGGATATTGTTATTTTAGTTTGAGCTGGAAGCTGTCAGTGGTCCAGGTTTCTCCACTGTTTGATCAATCTTTGGTTTAGTTAGTTTTTAGTGAGGCAGTTTAAGGGTGGAATACCAGGTATGATGGCCCCTTATAGGTTGGCCTGGTCATCTCTCCCGGTTTTAAGTTTTGGAAAGAACTCCAGACCCTTTTGGTTCATCCAGTTGTCTCATTGTAAAAACGAGAGAAGCACTCCGAAAACACAGATCTCTGACAAGCAGCTCAGTTCCACCCTTACATTGTGATTTCCACCCAACATTATTATCCTATATTTGTTTTGAATACACATTGTGGAATGAAAAATCTTAATCTGCAAGAAGTGCGATTCTTCTTGATCAGTGGCGGCTGCTGGTCAGTCAAGGAGGGGAAGCTAATTTTTTTCGGCCTATATCATAAGTTTGTTTACTTAAATGTGAATTCTTCCCTCCGTTCCATTTCAAGAAAATGATCTGTGACCCTGTCGTACCAACTAGGTGTCTTTTTCAGGGATTTTACCGGTGTTCTCTCAATGGCCAGCAGAGCTAGACTGCTGAAACGGCCTTGGCCCATTGTGTTGCTGGTGTAAGACTTGAGCCGCTTTAAACAGGAGAAGCTCCTCAGTTACTTGTGATAAGTAGCTGATTCTGAATAAAAGATGAAGGTATTCTAGAGCATATTTAGTCAATGAAATATACACACAGCAGTACATATCATCACTTTTTTGGGGGATATTTTAGTGGAAGCTGAGCTTCCCTTGCAGTCTTAGAGCAATCGCCACTGTTCTTGATATAAATATCCTCCAATAGAATGACCTAGTTAGTAGTTGGTCTTGTAACTTCTTGACTGAACCAATTTGCGACTGATTGTACAGATGTTGCTGTTGTGCGAGCTGTGATGCTTCCAGTGGGCAATGTTGCCATCTTGTTGGTTGGATCAAAACACCAGCGCTTCAGTGTATGGCGCATCCACTCTATGGGTAATTTGGCAGTTAATTTATTACACTCACATGCACAGACTTCTGCTATGAATGACTATTTCTTTAGCAATCATCAGCAACAATAGTCATTGCTACTGTCTATTTTAATGTAATGTCTTAATGTAATGTCTTATCCTTGCTTTGAATGTGGCCTCTATGAATATTTTTTTTACCTTTGTTGTCTCAGTCTTGCCTTCAATGCTTTGCTTTGTGTCTGTTCTTTTGTATGATAAGTTGTATGTTTCTTCCTTTTGTTTTAGGCCTTTTATAACCATACATGTTATGTATTTTCCTTTGTATTTAATTGTATCTTAACTTTTAATGATTACATTGTAGGCTGCCTATTCCGTACAGGCTAAAGCTGCCTCTTTTACTGCAAAGTGAATCAAAGGAGACTGTCCACGAAACAATAAACAATAAACTAAACTAAACTAAAGTAAACCTTGTTTTGAGTGATTAAGACGCACCATCAGAAATTACTTCCTCCTCTCCACTGTGTCTGTGAACAGAACTGCATGTACAGCTTTCAGCGCTGACTTATCAGCCATGAGACAGCAGATGGAGCGGTGAGGAGAAGTACTCCCTGGTAAAAAAAAAAGTGACATAGGCTTAAAAAGTTACATGTCAGTTTGTGAATAAACTCCAATTCTCACAATGCCGTAAATGAATGGGATATGCCGTTATAAACTTGAATGTTTTTTTTTGTGACATTAATCTGGGTCAGATTAGTACCAAAATGCATTGGCTTCTTTCTTTGACTAAACCACACCTCTGGTAAAATTTTCATGTAAATCCATCCAATGGTATTTGTGTAACTAACAGAAAATAGACAAAGAAACAGACAGACACTGGCAAAAAAATAACCTCCTTGGCAGAGGTAATTATTAACTACGGCTTTTGTGTGGTATCATTTTATCTGTCTCTGGTCTCCTTTTGTTTACCCTTAAGCCAGGTTTTCCGTGTACTGAGGCCATAACAACCACATCAGACAGAGGGGACAGTGAGCTCTAAAGGAAAATATTCACATGAGCATCATGAAAACTTATCTGCAATACAGAAAAAAAACAGTTAAAATGTGAGAATTTAGAGAGTCTTACTGTCACCTACTGGTGGATCTGTGCTGAGAGCAGATACAAGAGGGTAATTCATCTTGACAGCTTAGAGACAGGGATGACTTTGTTCTTCATCTGAACTTAAAACAGGAGTTCTTCCACTTAACCTAATTTACATCTTTAAACTGTGAGGTTGTTCATGGCTGATCACAGTCCCATTATGCTGATTAATCTCCTTTTTTTACAACTTTACTGCAGTAATATTTTATATATTTTCTGTATGACGGATAGGACACCTCAGCAGGAGTCCCCCCATAACAACAGGATTGTTTTCTGGATGGTAATGTGGCTGTATTCAAAGGAGAGAGAAGCTGTCTGCCTGTCTACCCACCCTGTAAACTGATGATATTTAAGGTGACACATCATACACAGTGACTCACACATCAGACAGAATGACTTTATTACTCACCTCCCATCTCCAGAGGTGTTTATGCAGCTCTGAGCCACCTCACATCCAGGTTTTCAGCTGTCTGTTAAGTAAGCTCCAACGTCAAAACACCAAGGGGGAAATTAGACGTTGCATCAATAATTCTTCAGGCTGAGAATAGCTCTTCTTAGGAGAACACAGGAAGTAATTAAGTAATTTATAAAACTGGGAAATGTTTAATATTTATAAATCAATGTGAGAAAAATAATTCTACATGACTTTTTATGCCTGAGTTTCTACAGCAACTGGCAGAAGGCACCAAGGTTTGAGGTTCAGGTCAGGTCAGGTTTGGGATTGGGTTTGTACTTCGCCCTTCATCAATCCTGACAACTAATCTGCACCACTGGCAAAGTTAACCTTCTTCATTAATGGGTGTTGACATGCAGTGGGGCCAAAACTGCAAGGGATGCCAACCCCTTCAGCTGCACTACCAACTCCTGTAACCAGCCTTGGAGTCTAAGGAAGGCAGCTTCATCTCTCCAGCAACCTTCAAGCATGGCTTAATCAGGACCTGAACCTGTATTGGACTGGTGCAGATATGAACATTTTTAAGTGACCTGTATTAGACTGGGGCAGATATAAGCGTTTTTAAGTGATTGGAGATTGGAGTTCATACTCATCACTTCACCAGATAATTCATGTCAGTTTCCATAAGTTGAGCACACTCTACAACAGGCTGGAAATGCACAAGTGATGTAGCTGTAGCAGCTTTTTTCTTTTACATAAAGGACAAGAGCTGCTTTAATACAAACAATTTGATACTGCATTAAAAAAGAAAAATATGCAACAGATACAAAGCATGTCCTTAAGTCACTGAGGAGAAGGGGAAAAAATAATAATACATACCAAGTAAAACGTGGACTGCACTGTACATTCATATGGCTGTACATGAGGGCCTGCTATCACAACACAGCATCACAGACTCACTTTCAAGTGCAGGGAGGACTGAGGGCCATTTTAGTTCCTCATGTCGACCTTCTCATGCTGGTCGGTACATCCCTAGCTAGAATGTATTGCATGCAAAGAAGTCACTGGCAGAGCCAAAGTACTGTGAAACACACCAAACTGTGTAAATGAACAACTTCAGAGCAACACATTAGCTTAATTTCGTGTCAGGAACACATCTTTATTTTAAGCTAATGGATAAATTGCATGCCACCAAACAGTTTCCAGCTTTCAAACCTATTTCTCTTGATTTCCTGCAGGAGTTTGAGGTAAGAAAATTTTACCTCAATTGGCCTGAATAACACCATCTGCTGGAGGTTTTGTGCGGTGGCACTCGCAAGTGGTGGTGTGGTGCTGGTGGTGTGCATGTGCTTTTTTGTGTGTATGTGTGTGTGTGTGTGTGGGGGACTTTCCTGCATCTGCTTTTTGACTTCCTGATGAAGGCTTGATTAGCGTGTCTGTCAGGCCTATGACCAGCCATGAAAATAAAGACATTTACATTTTAGTATGCCACAGCACTTGCCACAGTCTAAGCTGAGGAATGATGTTTTTTTTTGGTTGTCCCTCTGCTCATATTTCTGTCCACCAATATGGGTGAAAAGCCTCTTCATGGATGTAACGAACTTTCCAACCATCAAGGAGGACCCTCTTGAAAAAGAGATGTTGCATCTCGAGAAGTTAATCCCTAATAATTTTAATTCAATTCAAACATGCGTTATATGAGGACAAGTGATGGTCCAGGTGTCCATACATGAGCTGAAGTTTTTTTTTTTTGGTTGCTTAAGTCTGCTTTTTTTATACTCCTTTTGGTGCATGGTTGTTCACATTATAATTTAAATGTAACAGCCAGTAAGAAGACGTACAAGAAGAGGGAATGGTGGTGGTGACTTTTGATGAAAACATCCTGAACTAAAAAAAAAAAAAGACTGGAAAAAAATCCTGGAGACACCATGACACCTCAGTTGCTCAGGTCCACCAAGTTTTATGTTTCAGGTCAGCCATGTTTTTTTTTCTTTTTTACATCTACTTCTTTGTTCCTCGGTCATTCATTTCTTGATTCGCTATGTTCTGTTTCAAGTCACAATTCACAGAGTTAATCCGGAGTCATCGACTTTCACACACAAAGATTTTTGGTCATAATATTGAACAAATTTAATATTTAAAATTGTCTTCTTGACCTGTTTCAGAGCTGGCTATCAGGATAAATTCACTCTAAACAGACCTTAGACCACAGGATCATCTTATGGGATAAATGTATAAAATATAAAATAGTCTGACATTTTTCGTCCTTGGAGGAGAAGGGGAAAAGTCAGTACAAAAAGAACCAGATATCTTTACATGTGTACTCCACTTTAACCTTGACCAAAAAATGCATTTTTCATGACTCAATTGCACCACTTTCCTTCTTGTTCTCTTGACAGGAACATCTAATGAGGAGCTGCCAAAGATCACCAAGCAAAGAGATAGTTGCCCATCACTTCCCAAAAGAAATAAAAGGAAGTGTGAGACATTTTTTGAATCTTTTGAAACATTAGAGATAGAAATTGTATTCAAGAGTGGAACTAATACGGAAGAGGCATAACTACATCAGTGCCTAAAGAAACACTTACAAATATGGGAATATTTCTTTTTATAAGTCTTTCAGTATACTTTGATGTTTTTTATAAAATTTTAGTTGGACTACATTCAGATGTAAAACTATTTGTTCATAGTAAATCTGTATGTCATTCTGATGAAGCTGTGTGAAATTTAAACTTCAGTTTGGGTTTTTGCTTTATTTCTTTGATTGTACAATAATAGAGTGATGCAGGGTACTGTAGACTAAAAGCCTATGCGATTGTTTAATGTGCTTTGGATCATGTAGATAAGATCAGTAAAAAACAAAACTGATAAATCGACACATTATGTTGTTTATGAAAATCTTAAGAACAAATATGCTTCCATTGATTCAGATGTGCCCATTTTCTTCTCAGCCTGTCAGGAGGTATGCAGACCCAGGGGTTCTTAAAATTATTCCAGAGGAACAACCGCTAGAAATCACAAAGGACTTATTGGGAGAGGGAAGGAAAATGCAAAACCTTAAGCTCTTGATTGTGTGTTCTTAGAGAAGGTGAACAAAACCTCTGCTTCAGTGCAGCTGAATGAAACGAAGGGTTACTGAAGAAATTTTATATTCACTATTTAAATTTAAAAAAAAAAACTGGACTTTAGTATTCCTTAATCACAAAAGAATATGAAGGCTTTTCACTTCTGGACTCAAGAAACACAGAGAAGCTCTCAAATAACTCTGATAGCAAGGCAAATAAGTCAGAACAGGTTGATGCAGACCAGAATGGTTCAACCAAAAGCTGGCAGAAAATGTTTTTAGTTTGCTTTTAAAAATATAAAAAGTAGGTGCTGCTCTTTGGTCCTCATGGAAATTCACTGGATTTTTCAGTTCTGACTTTTGGAACTATTAAGAGACCACTATCTGAAGACCTGAGCTTCAATATGAGCTCTACTGGGCTCATATTAAAAATGAATCGGATAAATAATAAGTACCAAGACAACTTAGACAGTTATAACCTTCTAAAAAGATCTTAAAATCTATGGAAAAAAATCAGCAGCCAGACTTGTGTGTGTGTAATGTCGGCTGTCTTTCTGGTCTTCATCAGCAGATGTGCAGCTGAGTTCTGAAGCAATTAAAGCTGTGAAATGTTCATTTTACGAAGAGCAACAGAAGAGTGTTACAGTGATCAATTATACAGATAAAAATGATTGAGGAGAGAAACTGGAGCATTCTGTGTATGATGTGTACATGACAAAATGCCTTTTTTGTAACATCTTTAATATGTGCCTAAAAACTTTTGTCACATAAGAAAAAGAGATACCTCAATAAGACATAACAAAATCCACATCTGAAGCAATAATTTATAAATACAGGATTATTTTTTTATGAATCTATTAGCATCATTTTATTTTTCCCATAATCAACGAGGCTTGATTTAACTATTCTTCAGATATTAAAAGGTTTGTTCATTAGAAAGTTAAATTCTGTCAGATCTGTAGCTAACAAAAATCTGTCTCGAAGGACCATAAAAGAAAGATTTGTTCAAACTCAGGTTCTGGAAATCACCTCCCATCACTGTTGTGATTTGTCAATTCACAATTAAGCCAGGGCTCCAGTTAGAAGATTCATTAAGGTCTCTCACAGGGTGTAAAACAGTACATGCTAATAACTATGTGCACACTGTGTACGTGTGTGGTTTCTATGAAGAAAAAGGAATAAATACAGATACATGCATCAATAACACAGTCATGACATACAGTAGCTGAGCTGAGCTATGCTCAAACTACAGCAATATGGCATTGTACAAACAAATGCTCATCCATAAGTTACAAGAATAGCTCCCAACCAGAGCAGGCTATTACTGTATAACAGACAAATAACTAATATATAATTCATATCTCAACTATGCATGGCTACATGACACACTAATACGGGCTATAGTCCGTATACTCAAAGCTGCTTTACACCACAGGTGACACCTACCCATTAACACCCATTCACTCTCACATTCACTTACTGATGGTTCAGGGTTTCTATGTTAGTTATCCATCAGTACCTCTAACACATTCACGCCCTTTCATGCCCATTTACACGCCACTGACACAGCAGTGGGAGCAACTTGGGGTTAAGTGTCTTAACCAAGGACACATCGCCATGTGACGCCTGGAGCTGGGCTTGAACCGGCAACCTCCCGATCACTGACCAAGTGCACTATCCAACTGTGCCACCGACGCCCCAAACCAACTCCAAGTCCAGTAAAGGAGTTTGCCAGCAGTTTATGAGTCTTTTTTTTTTTTTTTTTTTTTTACATCAGTACTGCAGTAGCGCCTGCATACGAACTTATGTGACTGGCCCTTATTAAAAGTGATTGGTGGAGCAACTGTCCAGTCACCTGCTGGATACGATTCTGAAAGGGTATGTCCTCCCAGACACTTTCTCTGGGCTCTTTACAAGATGCACTACATGTATATGTGTATATCTATATCTATATCTATATATCTATATCTATATCTATCTATATATATATATATATATATATATATATATATATATATATATATATATATACAACTTTGAAGTGATAAATTCCGATCAAAGAGGGTGTTCCCAGTGACTAAATGTAATTAATTTTGCAACTTTCCCACTGCTGACATCAACTGTAATGCACCATTTACATCCAGGGAGCCATCTTCAACTGTCAACTTGAGGGGGTGGTGAGGATTCTCCAGCTTTCAGAACTTCTGACTTCAAGGACAATCCTTTTCACATTTCTGACTTGGAATTCCAATATCTCGACTTCCCAGTACAACTGAAGTGCACCATAAGAGCAAAAAAAAACAAACAAAAAAAAGTCTGAAGGAATATTGTAAATATGTGAACAATTTTTCCTGAGTCACTTCACACATTTTTATTTTTTCCATGATCACCAAGGTTTGAATGAACTTTATGCAGATCTAAAAATGTTCAACTTTTGTTTCATAAATCTGACACCAATGCTGCATAAATATTTTAATAGCTCAGGTCGTCTTGAAAAAAAAAAAAAGATGCCTTCAGGTTCCTCATTTATGATAGGGTTGAGATTTCACATGCAGAAATATGGGCACATCTGTCATGATGCTGTTGATGTTATTATATCCAACACAAGATGGCGCCAGAGCTCTCTGTAACAGTGAGGCAGCACTGCAGGTTCTCTATCCAATCAGCTGAGAGGGAGCTCTGCATACCAGTGTTGGACCAAAGGAGGAAAATCACAGAAACAAGCCAGTACTAACTTATTGTTGTTGTGGAAAAGTTATTATGCAAAGTGTGAATCCTCAGAGGGCAGTGAGCTTTTAAAATCCTTTCTCACACTTTCAAACTGTTCACATGTGATCATTATGGCCATGTTTCCCTGTCTGATCCCCTCACAGCTGATAAAATGTCTTCAACCTGCTGAGAGCACAGCATCTCTGTCTGCTCATCCTGACACTAGCTCCATCCTCCCCTCATCTCCATCAGAGCCGGAGCTGCAGTCTGGCTCCTCCGTCTCTGCTCTGATGGATGTGTGCCTGACAGGCCTCTGCAGTCTGTCGTCTAGTGCTCGTCTCATCTTGTGTGCAGGCTCCAGTGAGCGTGTGAGGGACGGAGACATCTGTATATTCAGGTTTTCTCTCCTCCTGCGACGTTGCTGCTCGCTGTGCATGCCGGGACATGAGGAGGTGCACGCTCGCCTGGCTGCGTGGCGAGCCGTGGCGGCCATCATTGTTGTGTGAGACTGTGAAATAGAGATGAATCAATAAACTGATGCATGTGTGTTTGTGTTGTCTGCAGAGGCCTATAGGCTGTTTGACGTTCATTACATCCACAAATACAGAGGTTAAAGTGGTGTCTGATTGTTAAATTTTAATGCTGGAAGAGGGATTATTTAGTAATTAAAGATAAATGCATTTATGTTCACAGTCCTACATTAAGGGGAGGAGAATCTGCCTCTTCCTGTGAATAAGTCCAAAGAAAACAAACAGTACAGACAGTAAAATCTAAAAAGGCCTCTGGAGGAGTCAAAGGTCGAGCTAAACTCAATATTTTGTTTTCTTTATTCTAAACTCTTCCTCCTTCGTGAGGAATTAAAGTCTATAAACAAAGTGAACCAATTTAGGATAAGATTCGGGACACTTTGTTATGTTTACTTAAATGGAGCAGGTTTAGATGTTTCAAAAGGACTCTTTGTATAGAGAAAGGACCTGTGCTTGTAAGGAAGTGAAGAAGCTAATTGTAAAATGATTTCAGATTTTCTTTTTTTAAACAGAAGTTTTAAATAAGTTTAGTTGTCTAACCTCAATATAGACAAAGCCTGATCAAATAAAAGACAGACAGATAGGTGGGTGGACAGTTCAATATATTCCACGAGTCCATCTGGTAAGAGCCCATAGGAAGTGTTTGGGAATGGGCAGACCTTTTCAAAAGCATATCCAGACTGTGATTGGCCAATCGTTCTGTCAATCATACTCATGACTGAAAACAGAAAATGCAGTAGGCAGGTGTTACTGTAGCTCCTGAGCCACTTCATCAAAACAAACTCTCAACAAAACATCAGAAAAGTATATTTTTTGATTGTTTTCAGTGTTATTGCATTTTTTAATGAATAAAGAATTGTACTCCAGATCTGATAAAACTGCTGTGAATCTCTTAGCATCTATGCTAATCCCTGTGCAAGTACTCACTAGCTCCAATATATTATTAATATTAATATTATTATACTAATATCATATTAATATTTTGTTTATTCTGTATTTCGTGCTGGCTTAAGAAAGTCAACTTCACCTTCAAATAACCCTGCTTTTATTTTGAACAAGAAAATAAGAAAGTTCTGTTGTTTGCAACATTAGAAAAACTGTCAAGCAAAAGCAGAGAAAACAATGGATTACAGCAGTGAGAGCAGAAATGGATGAAATAAATGATTTAACAGGATGCAGATCACATTTGACTGATTCTCTGAACTTTCTGTGACTTTACCTGAGAATGAATTGAATTTTCTTTTACCGTGGCATTAAAAGAACTTTAAAGTGAACACATAATGTATATCACAAGAATTTTGACATCACTAATATCCAGTATGTTTAGTTTCTGTGGTGATGAAATACAATAGATAATCTCTTGTAATGTGGACTCATACATCACTTTAAGCAGACCTAAGATCCATATATAAGTTATTTATTGCATAGTTTGATATTAGCAACAATAACCTAAACTTAGCTAAACACTGTGTATTTTTGCCTTCAGCATCTGGGTATTGAAAACTGTGCATATGTTACACTTAGTTTACTTAGTTTTCACTTGAGTTTATGGCCTGTGAACACACATACATGCAGCTGAATGTCTTCTGTGCTTCAGTTTATGTCTTTTCAAGCCCCATTTGTAACATTTGAGAAGCTTTTGTATGTTTTTATTTCCTCCCCGAGGCCCAAGACTCAGTCCAGAACGCGGTAACATGTAGGAGCATGATGTTTATTTTACTCATCAGAAATCAAAGTCTTCTTTGTGCTGGGCTGGGGGTTTGATTCCCAGGCTTCAGAGGGGAGACTGTAATGTTTGCAGACTGTGGTGGATTCAGTCACAGGGGTTTGAAAACAGCTGGATGGCTCCATCTGAAACTAACAAAACATGATGCAAAAAGCTGTTGGGAGAGTCGTGTGCAGACCACAGGGAGGGCGGCCATTAAACGGAAACTGTTAATCAAGAAGACCAAGCCTAAGACTGTTTGATATTTTGCTTTATTTCATGTTTTCTGCTAATCATGTTTTTGTAAAGAACTCCACTTTCTTGCACGAGAAGTATTCCTGAGAGTAATGAAACAAAAGGCTCATGCTGCGTTCAGGTCACATGGGAATTTCTGAGGGTTGACTTCTTGTTAAAGGGAGGAGAAGTTGAAGCGTTCATATTTGGAGCTCTGTGAAGCTTTACAGACACCCCGGCTGAACTCCTCTCTAGTTTTCAGTTTCTGCTCAGAGCTTTTTTCCCATGTGCACAGTGCTGCAGAGTTCATGTTTTACAGACTGCCAAACATAGAAATGTAAACCACAAATGACAAATCCGGAGAGATGTATACCGCCATGCTGCCTTTTTTTTCTTCTTCCATGGCAACTGGGGTCTTTAGGTTCTCCTGGTTTATGTAAAGCAGAGTGTATGTTTTTATACTTCTCTTATTGGTGATAAAAGGATGTGGAAACAAAAATGTCAAAGTGCATCGTTAGGCTTTTTCTCTCATGACCCAAAATTCTCTGCTCAATGAAAGTTTCTGTTGTCAAAGGGTTCAATGGTTCTGAACTGGTGGGTCAGGACTCTAAAGTGGGCTGTTTTGAGAGGGTCACAAATGTGTACCTGTAAATGTAAAAATAACAAAAATCAACGATGTATGGAAGCTCCACAGCAGGGATCAGCGATCTCATGTACAAGGGCCATTTTCTGGGCATATACAACAGGGCCAAATGAAAGCTGATAAGGGAGACAAACTATAGTAATACAACCATCTTGGTCTAATTATTATATTTGAGCCTTATATTTTGGATTTTTAATCTTGTATCTACTGTTTCTTGGCATTTACAAGTGAGATCAATTCCTATTACCCAACCTGCAGCCAATCACTTTAGATTTAGATATCTCCTGGATTTTTATGGTTTTTATTTGCTGGGTTTAAATCCAGTACACTTGTTCCCATAGTTGAGTGGTGGCATATGGCCCTACCACCCTGAGCATGCCCGATCTCAGAGGCTAATCAGAGTTGAGCCTGGTCAGTACTTAGATGGGAGATCGCCTGAGAGTACCAGGTATTGTATTCTTAGGACCGTTGGTGGTGCAGTCCCATGTGCTTGGTCAGTAATATGATGGTTAGAGGAGCAAGTGTGAAGAACCATGTTAGTGGAGTACCTGGACAGGCTGCCTGGACATTATCATGCTTGCATTCGTGAAAAGGGCTTGAGTTGATCTTAAAATTTAACAGCATCTGATGGGGTTATTTGCTAAATTGCACATTCTATTACATTACTGTGGCCATGACATATTAAAGGAGAAAAGTTATTGAAAAGCATTGCTAGCCTCTTCCCTTTTGCTAGAGTCCTTCACCAGGTAAAGAATAAGAGCTTTAATGATTTAAATTTGTGGATTTGAGCACAGGTGGGAAAAGGGGGAGAAAGAGAGAAGGAACAATCTGTAAGGAATGTATTTGACCTGAAACCCTCCTTAGGTTGACTAAAGAGTGATCTTCCAACCACAGTTTCCCCCACAAAGACATGTTATAAGGTTGTAAATAAAGAAGGGGAGTGTTACCTCTTGGTGGGCGCCGGTGTTCCCATGGAGTTTGACGGGTTAATGTGTTACCTTATTTACAAAATGATCTAAAAAAAAAAGAGCTACAGTGGTGGCTCAAGGCTGAAATTTGCAAAGTCTGCTCCCAACAATCACTGTTAACTTTTTAAGTAAAACCCTCGACACCATTCACCTTACAGATCTCTATTATCCCCTCTTTGCTTTCAAACACTGGCCAACTGTCTGGAGGTTTGTTTTGCCCTCAGCCCACTAAAAAAAAGTCACACTGTGGACAAACATGATAAAAGTCGGTAGCTCAGGTCAGATCAACAAAATCACATTTTCTGAAAATATCAGTCTCTAATGAACAAGAAGTGATGGTTTTCAATCACTGCTTTGAAATTAATATGAAGAGTTATAGAACACTGAAGACTAAGATGAGTGTGCTAATTATTAACCGTGTTTGTTTGTTTGTTAGTTTGTTAACAGTACAAAAATATGAACTGAATTTGATAACAGTTTCAGGAAAGGTCAGGAATGGGCAAAGGAACGATCGATTTGATTTTGGTAGTGATCCTGATCTAGATGAAGGTCCAATAACTTTTGAGTGGATTTGTCAACATAAGGAGATAGGGAAGTTTTCAGTACTTTACAATTTGTTCAGAGATTGTTGCTCATGACACGAGGGACAATGTAATTTTTGTGGTAATTTGATTCCAGATGTGGATACAGCAATTCTTTTTGGTACAGAGTTTTTGCAAACAGAGTGGGATAGGGTAGATCTCAACATGGTTGACAATACAGATACAGAAATGTTGGAAAAGCCTTGGTGGATCCACAAAAAAGACTTGATGATGAAGAAGAAAAGACATACTTTATTAATCTGTCAGGAGAAAATTAAATTCTTTACACTCTGTTGTTGAACATTAAGAAACATACATGAAGAAATTAGCCCAACGTTACATGAAACAATTTAATGAGGAAAGTTGACACAACTCCTTTGATTAGGTTTATAACGCAACAAAATATATTTTTGTTTACTGAAGAATTCATGTGATGCCACACTGATGGAGAGATGTCAGAGTGATGGCCTGCTTCTCCTGAAGAAGCGCTTCTTAGCTCAAGGGCACTTCGGCAGTGCCTAAGCAGTCAGCTGGCACCAAACCAACTTCCAAATATGGTTTGGTCAGGACTTGAACCGGCTACCCTTTGGTCCCAAACCAAAGACCTTGTGGACTGAGATACTGCCGCCCCAGGAGGGTGACTCTCTGAGCCCTTCGACTCATCTTCTGTAAACCTGTTTAAGTCTGCTCAGTAAGTCCCTTCAGTGGACTCAGGTGCACCCACAAAAACGTGAAACCCCTTCTGAGACTGAGCAGGAGCCTCTCCCTGATCTAACACAAACCCAGACATTCTGATAGGAAGCACGAGCACTTGCTGCTGGCTACATTATACAATGTGTTCATAAATGAACTTTGACTTTTCCACTCTGACCTTACTCTTTGCCTATTTAAAAAATGAGAAAGCATGAAATGAGTATCCTCCGTTGTTTGTATTTCGTTGCTCCATGTTTGTGCTGACATTTGTGGTCATTAGCTGAGGTGTTGTGATGATTTGGTGCTTCAGCACAAACACTTGGACTGAATCATCACACGCTGCATCTTCTCACAGATCACTCGATGTTGCTGACACACAGATGTAGATGACACTGTCATATGAATATTGATTTTCTTCATGTTAACACAGTTATCCAGCTGTGATGCTCCTCTGAGTGATCATTACTTCCACACAACTGAACCTTCACACAAACATGAGGATCATTTGGTCTGATCAGGGTGTTCTTACTGAAATCCTTACCCACAGTTTTGTCCAAAATATATTGATAAGGTTTATTTCTGACATTAACGTGTGAAAAAGCTTCACCTACTCTGTCATGATAGATCTGAATGTGTTGAAAAGATCCAGGTCCACACATATAATGATTTTGTCCAAACAGTGATCTAGAATCTATTCCTCCAAGCAAGAAATCTCAAATCAAAAGTGATCCAAAGCGGGTACACACAGAAAGATTATTGGGCTGTTTTTGTCCCAAGTTTCCCCCTTTGCCACCAAGGACAGCAAACTCCAGATCATCTTATATTTTATAAGATTATATGCTGCTGTGGTGGGGGGTGTTAAGAGTGAATTTGGCCTGATAAACGGATCTGAAACAGGTCGGGGCTGACCATCGTAAATATTAAACCTGTTCAATATGAACAACCAAAAATCTTCAAGTGTGTGGGGAAGAGCTAATGACACCTGAGTCATGACTGTGAATTGTGATGTGGAACAGAATGTAGTCAATCAAGAGGCGAGCTGACTGGGGAACAAGGAAGTAGGAGTAAATAAGGGCCAATCAAGCTCGCTTCTTGATTGGCTACATTCTGTTTCACGTCACAGAGTCATGAACCGAGTGTTGTTGGCTTTCCCCACACATGAACATTTTTGGTCATAAATATTGAACAGGTTTGATATTTATGATTGTCAGCCCTGACCTGTTTCAGAGCCGATCATCAGGCCCAATTCACTCTTAACACGTCAGACCACAGAATAATCTTACAGGATAATCTTCTTGTTGGAGGGGGCGTGATATTCCTGGGACATGTTGTGTTCTGTGTGTGTGTGTGTGTGAGTTTCTGTCCTCCACTCGTCTCTTTGGAAGCTTCTTTTTTCTTCCACTGCAGGTTCACATCACAGTGAGTGTGCAAATTTGTAGAGGCAGACCCACACACATACACTCAGCCTGATGTTCGTGTTCCACTTCAAATTGAAGAGACAAACTTTCTAAAGCTCATGTCATGACAGGGAGCTAAACTTCCTGTATTTTATTTTATGAGTATCATCGACTTTCACAGAAGAGTTTTGAGTGCTGCATCATATATTTTTCTTTTCACTTCTTTCAGATCCTTATCCTGTCTCACAGTCCTCCCCTTTAGACAAACATAAGGACTCATACATAAACTTCCTCACAAAAACCTTCACATGGTTATAAGTGACTTTACAGTAACCCAGAATCCCTTTACCTTAAGAGACACGAAAGCCTGCCGTTCTAAATAAAGCCTCGGCCTCCGTCCCCTCTTCTCTGCCTGTTTGTTTGACGGCTCAGACCACAGTGATGCAGACAGCGATGGGAGATATCTGTGGCACATTTAACAAAAGCTTTAGAATATCAGACAACAGCTTTATAACACAATTAGTCACAGCCAGGCAGACAGCATGTAATCCACTTAGTAACAACAGCCATTGTTCGAGCCTCTTTTATTTTGAAAACACTTATGAGGAGAAATCGGAGCAGAGTGGGCTGCAGCGGGAGATCATTTAGAGACATTTTAATAAACAAATACATGATATAAACTAATCGTATTGATAGGATAAAAAAATATCTTTACAGTATGTCCATTATGAAGGTAAGTTTGAAGGTGCAGCATTTTTAAAAAACAAGAAATATCTCTAAGATGTTTAAAATGTTTGATAATGGCATCACTACATATTGAAGAAATACTTAAGTAAACTATAAACAAAAGTAATGTGCAGTTAGTTTTTTGCCACTTATATATTTTTATAAATTTAATTGTGTAATTTAAGTATGTAAATTAAATTCCATGATGAATTTTAATCATTTTAGCTCATTGAGTTTTATTTGTGATGTTTTAAAATACATTTTATTCATTGATATTTCACTCTTTAATATTTCGTTAATGTTGAAGCCTGAGTACAGGAATCATATTTATTGTTTTGTCATTTTCAGGGCATTTATGATGTTTTCCCTTTGCTGAAATGTGTTGTTTCACACCGGTTTTGCCCTCATGTGTCATAACACAGTGTT
Organism: Scarus forsteni; assembly: GCA_036419115.1. Taxonomy (NCBI): domain Eukaryota; kingdom Metazoa; phylum Chordata; class Actinopteri; order Labriformes; family Labridae; genus Scarus; species Scarus forsteni. The sequence goes on from JAZDUH010000388.1 coordinate 2,529,904, forward strand.
TTTAAAAGTGGGGGTCCTGTCCCATCAGGATGACCTTAATGGATGTATGATGGTCACAGAGGCAACAGTCAGAAAAACATGGCTGCTATTGCAGTTTTACATGCCATCATAAATGTTATAAATACCATCGAATTGAATACACAAACTCCTCTCTGTTGTATTTTTGATTTCTTTTTAGTCATAATTGATTTAGAAAATTTTGAAGAATTAACAGAACTTTTATCAAAAAAGTGATATTTCATGAGAAAATACTTATTTAAAAAGATTGAAAACATTATTTCTCCTCATATATATTAAATTGAGTGGAAAACTGCATGACAAGTTGTTTAATGTTGATATCTCATTATTTTCAAAGCATGATCACAATTCCTTGACTTGTTGTTTAAATGAGAAAATTCACTGCAAAGTTTTCTGTCATCATCTGTGAGAAAATGAGCAAATGCTTGTTGAAGGTGAAAGGTGAAAAGTATAATGCTCAAGTGTCTCCTTCAAGCACCTTTTGATTAATCACTATGTTAAATTTAATAACTTGACTATTTGTGCCAATGTTGTTCAGTTAAAAATCTAAAAATTCAACTAAACGTTACATTTTTGTTCACTGCAGTGTACCATGATGTATTTAATAAGTTCTTCTAATGATTGTGTCCTCACTACTGCTTTAGTGCATTTGTTTTTTTTGTTTTTTTTTTGTAGGATAAACTCAAGTTTTAATTCTCCATCAGTGTGGCAATTCTTTGTTTGGATTCAGGTCTCAGGATTTGGATTTAAGTTTTTTCTTTTGCATGATCAGGCACTTTGTAAATCTCTGTTTTTACTCCTAAAGAAATTATTTATGATAATAAGTTTCATGGTTATAATTATTACTTTTTAAAATGTTTATTTGTAAATAAAGTTTTTTGTAAAACATTACCAAACACATGCATGGAGCTTTTTTTTGAGCAGTTGTTTTTATCACCCTCTCTTCTCTCTATGTCTGTGTTAACTCTTTGTGGACCCCTTCAGGAGCTTTACCCTTTATCCCTCCTTATGAGCAGCCTTACCTCCAGGAATTTTGTCTGATCTTAACACTGCCTTCTTCAGCACGTTAATAATGTCATAAGGTTATTACTCTGTTATTTGTTTGTGTGTATTCACAGTCTGGTAGATTACTAAAACTCTTTTGCCTTTTTGACTCAGTAAATCGTCTGATTCTGCCTCACGAGTTTGACAAAAACAGGGCCGGATATCATTTCACTAAGACAGGGTTAAACTTTTGAAACAGGCAACAATTAAAAATATAAACCTGTGCGTTGGCGGCTGATGAGTTATGATCAGTATCTTACTTAAAATAAGAGGAAATGATCACTTACATTTTGAATGGTCCACTTCTTCTAACTTCACTACCTCTTTGTCGGCCCCTCTATGACTCTGGGTCCTAGAAAACTTTAGGCAGCTTTTGCCTGCAAGAATTTCGTCTGATATTTGCACGGCCTTCATTAGGACATAAGGTGATTTTGCAAAGTCAGCATTAAAAAGGTTTTTGTCATTGGAATTGTCTGTTTCCTGAAAGAGATGCATTTGTTTAACATTTAGAAGGTCAAAAAATCTCCAAGTTTACACTTATGCAGAGTCACTGAACAAGATTTTCTTTCCTCTTTTTACTTGTATTATATCTTCTTTAAAAATGAGTCCTGTTACGTATCACCTAAACTCAGATACATGATATTTCTTCACTAGCTTTTTATTCTTGTTGTCAGGAAGACTTCCTTTAATTTATGATTTATTATTATCAGTTCATGCCCTCAGAGTTTTTAGAGCTCTTCTGCACTAATCCAACTTTCACAATTTAACAAACACATTTAAAAAAGTGTTAAATTGCCTTAATATGCATAACACATGGGGATAAATCACAATTAGCAAAGGATAACTTTATTGTACAAAAAAAGAGAAGTCAGTTAAAGATAATCGCTGTCAGGCACATACCTCTGATACCCAAGATTGCTGTCTTGCAATGCTCTGACAATAAATGAATAAATATATTGTTTTGACCTGTATACAAAAAGTGTTTTACTTTTATTCGGTCAAAATATATTAACCCCCTCACTATCATAAAGGTGACAAATACAGTGTTAATTTTGTAGACTAAATTTTCCTTAATAACTTTTGTCAACAACCTTTTTTCCAATGATGAAAACCACACAGTAACTAATAAAAACAGTTCACATGGACACAAACTAAAACTAAATTAACTGATATTTTCCTCAACAAATAAAAACGAGTTGAAAAGGTTTAACAGAGACTTAATCCAATCAGACCTAATTTGGGCATGTAGAAAGTAGGAAGTTAGGAATATATACAATCACAGATACTTTGGTTGTGTGGAAAGGTTGGATGAGTTAAGAGGGACTGACTTAGCTTCATAGTTGTGTAATAAGTTAGCGATCCAATCAGGGCTACTCTCATTGTTTTCAAGGGTTATTAGAGGTTTCATTTTATCTGTGTAAAGCCCGACTTCAGAAATACAAGGAAAAAAAAAAAAAATGCCTTAAACTGTGCTCTTCACAATTAAGTTGACTACATTACAGTAAATTTCATCGACTAAAATGTGGTAAAGAAACTAAAACTACAGTAAAATTAAAACAATTTTGATGACTAAATTATGACTTGAACTATAAGAGATTTTTTTTCTATAACTAAAACTAAATCAAAATGTGCTGTCAAATTTGAACACTGGAAAATTAGTACTGATTTGCGAGAAACAAAAATAAATTATAATTTCAAAATGGAGATTAGATTAGGTTTTTGCCTGATACAACAGACTGGCCGTATTTTGCTCATTAAATTGAACAGTACACCTTAAAAATATATACAAATTGCAAAATAAACTCTTCTAAAAGCTGTGGGGGAGTAAAGAAGGGAGAGGTTAGAGTGATTTTGAGGGTCCTGGACTAACAGGAGCTCCTTCAAATATAAAGTCAGCACTCTCCTAAAGGCAATTTAAGATTAACCGCTAACATAAAAATGTGTTGTCTTAGTTAATAATTGCAAGAAATAAAATATAGTCTTCTTCTGCATGAGTGAATTCCATCCACATTACATTTGTATCAAAAAGAGGCCCTTTAATGCTTTAGAGGATATTTATTTTGTCTATGCATTTTGCACCTATCCAAATATCTGAATGGCATATTAAAATTTCTAGTTCTTTAAAATAACTGATAATGAAGCAAACAGCAATTTTTTCATTTATGACAACATTAAAATAATTGAGATTCATTAGAGCTTGTTATATAATAAAAAAAAGCAACAGAACTCCTAAAAAAGGTTGAAATATTCTTGAGAGGGGGCAACCAAACTTTTTTAATTCTAAGAGCTACTCAGATGCAGAGTATCATGGAGGGCTACTGTTGGATTGAATGTTCTTAAGTTACATAAATTATATAGTTTACCTTAAAATAAGAATTATTATGCAGTTAACAGGCTACATATGACACTGTATGTTTACCATTTACTCTTGATAGTTTCTAACAATAACTATTTTATTACAGACTTTGAAATAAAATGAAAACTTTATACTTCCATGCGTCCTGAATTACTTACTTTTTTATTAAACTTAGCTGTGATGTGTGACTTTCAGTTTTGTGAATTCTTTTAAAAATGTGAGGGCTCTGGCTTGTACTCCAGGTAATAGGTAGTGCACATGTTACATTTACTATTTTTGTGTGATTTATTAGCTACACTGAGAATTTAAAAAATGTTCTTTTACTCAAAGTTCCGTGATGGTAGCTGGTGTTATTATTGAAGTATCACCTCATTGGCTCCGTGTGGGCTCCCAGGTGCGTGCTGGTTACCCCTGCTCCAAAGTTTCTGATAGGAAATCAGAGATGGATGACTTCAGCAGCCTGGAGGGTCAAATTAATGTTGAAATTCTCATTTACTGCATGTGTTTTCTAAGGTAAGCAAAGGCACACATATAACTTCACTAAAAACTTCTTAAGCTTTGGTAACTTTCTCCATGAAGACCCCCTCTCTATAATTTGCTCTATTAATACATTGTTACTTGACTTGACATTAAAAAGGGAAATCATAAAGTTACTATAAATTTAAGTTAAACTGAAAACTAAGACTTTATTAAAGTAGCTTAACATCACAATATTGGTAACTTGTGTAAAGAAGTTTTAAACACACTAATAATGTGTTATATTCTGGAAATGAAATTAAAATGTACATTTTAATCAAGATTTAGTACAGAATTCTGATGCAATGTTCAGTATTTCACACTGCTTTGTATTTGTATTTCTTTCATTCTGATATTTTTCACTAAAAGATTGACTGAAGTATTTGAATTTTTACCGTCAGCTATGTCTGTGACATTTATCATTTTCACAAATGTCAATTGTTGTTTTTGCTTTTAAATTAATTGAAGTATATAAATATAATTTACTTTAGTATACAGAAACTACTCATGATAACTTATAGTCAGTTTGTAATTAATTATTTATGCATAAGAAACAGGATTTAAATATTTAACTTACAGCATCTGATAACCTCTCAAAATAAGAAAATTATCATTCATGAATATAATGTTATATAACGATGTCAGTGTTCATAAAGTGTATTGGAGGTATTATGATGTATTCAAGAATAAAAATCACAATAAACTTTGATCCCTGTGAATACAGACAATGATGTAAATATGTTGTATAAACTTATTAATCATTATGGAATGGCTAACAGTGTGTCAGATTTGTAATGAGTTACATGTAAAGCTGTATGCACGTGACACTTTACTCATGATTAACTCTGCTGATATAATGACTCATATTATGAAGCAATAAAATAATCATAACTATGATTATACAGCATCCTAAGAACATGACAATGTCTTAAAAACATTCTTATAACATGTTAATAACTCAGTGCTAAGATCAAGTCTCACACCTGGGCTCGCTCCCTCTCCAGCTCAGATGTGCATCACGGTCCAGTCCCATCCCCTCTCCTCGGTCTTCAGCTAAACAAACCCGAGCCTCTGCTTGATTATATTTGGACATCTTGTATTGACTCTTAAGATTCTTTTATTATCATGTTGGTTTTATGGTTTTAGTTTTCTCCTTTACTCATATCAGTCTGGTTTGTCTGTTTCAGTCCTCATGTTTTCCTGTTTTGTTTGCATCTTCTGCTGTGTAGTTTATAAATTAACTAAGAAATCTATTTTATCTTGACTTGACAAGAAAAAAGAAGCTTCATAAAATGCAAGTAGTAAGAGTTAAGTAAATGAGTTAAAATAGAGATTAAGTTACTTGAGACATTTTTTTTCAGTTTCAGTGATTTCCTTTAAGATATTTTACTTAAAGGGTCTATTTATTATTTATACAAACACATAAGCAATGAATATACAAGATCTTTATAGTTTTGTGTGTCTTTGTAATTACTATTTTCAGAATATCCTTTACTTGAAGGGTCTTTGTATTATCTATACAAAAACATAAGTATTGATTATACAAGATTTTTTTTTAAGCAAGCTGAAACTAGAGTTAACTTTATGCAAAAAATAAATATGTTCCAGCAATTGAACATTTTAGAAATATTTTAAATTCCAATGTTTCCATGACAGATTTGAACTTTTTATGTAAATTTATAAATATTTAAAATAAAGTGTCAGCTAACTAGAGTAAAAGAGAGGGCTACATAGGCCACAATTGTATAGTATATATTTTAAAATACTATGTATCATCATTTTTAGCTGGTGGGTTTTCTTCATAGTTTGAATGGTATTTATGTCTTAAAACAGAACAAGAGAATAAAACATTTATGAGCAATAAATTGTTCTTTATTACCTTCACCAAGGAGGTTATGTTTCTGAATCTGTATGCTTATTTGTTTGTTTGTAAGCAAGATTTCGCGAAAATCTACTGGATGGAATTTGCTGAAATTTTCAGGAGATGTTGGTAATGGCTCATCTTAGAAATGCTTAGATTTTGGTGGTGATATGAATATTTGTCTGGATGCAAAAAAAATCCCATGGGCTAACATTTGTGGGATTTAAAAAAAATCATATTTCAGCCATTTTGTCAGTGTTTCTTTTGAAATTTCACAGGATTATTAGGGGTCCATGCCTTTATCATCCAGGTAAATCTCATCTGGATCTGATCCAGGATGATGTAAAATGTTTTTGACAACATTCATTGACTAATTTAAAATCTAAGGATTTAGCGATGTTACCAAAACCTGTTGTATTCATACAGGATATGTGCTGGATTTGGTCTGGATCCTGACACTATTCTGGATCTGGTGATCCAGAATCGTATCTTTTATTTAGAGGGGTTGTGGAAAAGCCACTGCTGGAACTGAGTTGCTTGGCTGCACTCTCCAAGCGTTTTTTTAGTTATTTATTAGCTTCACTGATGCTTGGTTTACAATGTTGTATAGCTGCTTTGAGATGGGGCCTAATGAGATACTTCCACATGGGTACCAAACTTTCTGGCTGCGCCCCTGCTCATGGTAATACGAAGTTGCCCATCCCTAACATAAACAAGTCTTCGTACCTTATGGAGTAGTAGATATTGTTTTTAATAAGCTATGTTACTACGAGCCTGAAAACAAGTCCTGGTTTTACTAATGCACCAGGAGATTTATTTAAATGGTGTTTCCAAACACCTGCAGGTTTTTAGTTAAAGAATTTTAAATATTCTAAGTGCTTTGTAAATGGACATCACACTAAATGTTTCAGTAGGGCGTCTGTGGGTGTGCGTCTCTCTTTTCGATGGGCTCCCAGGCTGATCGGTGGTCTTTTCCGTGGTCTTCGGGGTTAATGGAGCTTTGGTCTGGGTAGCGGCGATGGTGAGGGAGCAGTAGCAGCAGGTTTTTTTGAGCTTTCTCTCTGTGTTGGAAAAATTAGGATGCAGCCTCCGTTGTCAGAGCCGGGGAGCTGTCTGCCACTTTCCCAGCAGCCCCTGGGCCGGTGACAGGGAGATGGATGATATCTGCAGCCTGGCCGCACTGCTCACACACAAACACACACTCACAGCCTCCAGTCGTCTCACTAACACACACAAACAGGGCAAACAAAAACACACCTACACACAGCCTCTCCTGCTCGCCTCTCTTCCTCACGCACACTTTGAGAGAGTGTATGAGTATTTGTCTAATACGCCTCGCTCTTTGTTGCCCGTGGCATCAGAGCTAATATCTCACACATCGAGGGGAATAAAGAAGCTCACAAGTGAAAACAATGAAAACGTTTGGAGGGGAAGCTGCAGGATTTCTTCAATGTTTGCTTACATGGAATAAGACATTAGATTTATAAATAACCAAACACACACATTCAGCTTTTATTGACTTTATTGAAATCACAACAGGGAGGCAGACATTGCAACAGCCTGGATATCATATGTTTATTATACAGTCAAACTTTCTGCTCACTGATAGACAAAAATCTGGACATTATTTTATTTTAGAAACTGCAAACACAGCAATTCTTTAGCATTTGACTGATAATGCTATGCTAGGAGAAGTCAGCAGACAATCTAACAACAACAAACCAATACACATGTGCTGCTTCAGACATTCACCTCAGTGTATAACAATATAAAAAAAGTCAGAACATAAAACAGGGCTGGGCAACATGGACCAGAAATCATATCTTCATATCTCTTTTTAGCTGAGCAGTGATATGACAGTGGTTCTCAAACGGTGTGGCAGGTCACACTGTGGGGTCTCGAGAGCGACTCTGATTGGCCCAAAGCAGGACGGCCCACTTAGCGTCATTCATAGAAGGAAGAGGTGGAAGCTACAAACGAGACAACAGCAGACTGCTCGTGCACTGATTAGCATGGATGCTAACAGCTGCAGTAGCAGTTTTATCAGATCTGGACCACATTTCTTTATTAGATGGAAAACAAACAACACGTTCAGTATTTTTTGATGGAAAGTATACTGACAGTGTTGGTACATTATCTGACTGGCCGGTAATGAATGTGATTGATGGGACAATTGTCCAGTTGCCTGCCATCAATGTGCCTCTGAAAGGTTCTGCCGTCCTCAAACATTTGCTATGGGCTGTTTCCACATGGACGAGTAACAGTTCATCTCATGTGCCAGGTTAGGCACTCATACCCCTATGAGTCAATATAAAATCTAAATATTGTACAGTAACACTGTATATGCTATATACCACAACCAATAAATGAGTTTAAAGTGTATTTCACCAGTGACTCGTGTACATTCATTAACTTATAAAGCTGCAAATTGTTTTGACAACAACTTAAATAAATCTTTAGCAGGTGGAGGGAAATATTTATATTTAACTAAGCCTTTAGCATTTACTCAGGATATTTGACTAAGTAAAGTTAAAACTGTTTCATTTGTTGAGTGAAATAATTACTTTGGATTTACGTTGAGTTACACTGACTTCAGTGTTTCTCAAACGGAGTGGCGGGGGAATCTGTTCGATCAAATATCATCACTGAAACTATACAGATTTACTTCATATGCTTTATATTTGAGTATAAAATTCAACTTCAGTAACTTAAATAAATCTAAATAATCCCCTTGGTAATTTTACATTTAACAGAATGGAAGAGAGACTGAAAGAGACGATTTGTCGAGCATTATCAAGCTGCATTAGCATCTCCCATTCAGAGCAACCAACATACCAAAAGTTTTGACTGTCAACTTTAAAACATCCTGCTGGCTCTGACTCCTGTCACTTAAAAAATGTGATGCTTGACTGAAATCAGTCAGATTAATATCAATAGGCGGTCAGCACTTGATTTAAAATATGACATTGAGAGAAAGAAAAACATGTTTATGGTGAGCATTCCTGAAATGCCCAGTTTTAAATATTTCCATAATGAGACAATTTGTCAATTCTTCTCAAAACAGTAGATAAAATAAACCTGTACATAATAATTAGATACCAAACCTCAAGTTAAAATGTTATTTTAAGGGGTATGAATGTGATTTGCCTCGATCTTTGGTGTGCCATGGCCTGAATAAGTTTGGGCTTTTATTACAAACATCTTTTTTTTAAGCTAGCAGAAAATGCTTTCTTTCTTTTGGTGTAAAATATTCTTGATGATTATCAAGAGTGTGATCAAAAATCAAAATCAGAAGTCAGAAGTTCTTTTTTAACCTCCAAGGGGAAATTAATTTGTTTCAGTTGCAGTTTAGCAGGAGAAATATCAGATAAAGACATTAAAATAAAAGTATGACAGAAATTAAATAAGCCAAAACCCTAACCTGCAGTATTTATAAGACGTGACAAATGTTCTCTTAGAAGGGGAAATAGTAAAAGTCTGGACTGTGACTTTGAACAAACTAAAGAATTAACATTATATAACATTAACTACATTTATTGCAGTGATGCCACAGATAAATAAAATACTGAAAATTCTAATTCTTAAATTCTAAAACACACCATTAGTTTACCTGCAATGCATGATTAAGAAACAATAATAATATGATAAAATAATAATAATATAATAATTAATTACCTAATATTAGTGTTATGCCCTTATAAGGCCTTTGCACACCCCTAAGATTAACACATTGTGCAGGAATTTCTTGATTATTGATTTTTGATTATTTGATCTGCCTGTCATGATGCTGATATTAAAACGTGTGGTTTTAGATTTTTACTAGAATCAAATCAATGTTTTAAAATCCGCTAACATAGTATCATTTTTCTTAAGGAAGAAAAAAAAATCAAGAGATTAATATGTATTGCTCAGAAGAAGATCAAGACATAATTTCTGGTCCATATTGCCCATCCCTACCCTCCCCCTCCCTCCCTCCCGTCTCTCCTCATTTTCTCCCGCCTGTTCTCATTGTCCTTACCTGCGATCCCGCGCTCCGTCGTGCTGCTGATGATTCTGCAGTCGGGACTGAATCCAGTGGCCGTGTCACCTGAGCAACCGCCGCCGCATACTGATGAGGAACGGCGAGCGGAAAGTGGTGGGGGGGTTGGGGGGGTGTAAGGTTGCTCAACTCTGTTCGACTCTGCTTGCAGGAAACGCCTCCTCCACTTCACTTCAATCCCCCTCCCCACCTTTCTTTCTTCCTCCTCTTCTCCCTCACTGCTCTGGAGGAACAGAGAGAATAAGAAAAGACGGATGGAGGGGGTGGAGGGGTGTAAAAAGGTAGAGGATGCAGGAAAAACAAGAGAGGGGATAAATAAGGCAAGAGCGGCGTCAGAGTGAAGAAGAGGGGAGGGGGTAAAATGTAAGGATGAGAGAGAGGGAGGGTGGAGAGGAAGAGGAGAAAGGAGGCCTGTGAAGAGAGGGTGGTGTTAGGGGAAACATCCATCACTGTTTTAAGTGACTGCGGTGGGACGGGGCTGAGTAAAAGGTCGTCTGGTCTCTCTCTGTGCACAGTGGGCACCTGGGCCGAGCTGAGCCTCGTCCAAATGACTCCGGGCTAATTATGTCGCGCAGGCCGTCTGTTACGGCCGGCTGACACTTTTACTGACTCACACTGCTGCAGCGAGAGCCGAGGCAAAACAAGGCAGACACACAAACAAACACAATCCTCCACCCTAAACGGATTAACAGAGAAGAAGAGCAGGAAGTGAGGAAGGTTTCAGACTTACGGGAGATGTAATTTGTCTTACCTTTGAGCACGGAGAAAGACAGATGATTGCCTCTGCTCCTAGACAAGAACAGATAATGATAGCAATTTAGAATAAGTGAGGGAGAATAGAAAATACAGAAGGTTGTTTACTGTTTTTACAACGAGGGGAAAACCTTTAGTAAACCTGAAACTGAGACCAACATGTAGCTGAATCTGTCACCACAAAACCAGCTCCGTTACAGCAGAATATAAGACCTACAGAACTGTTTGAGGACTGGGAACCAGGTTTAGAGTTATAAAGGGTTTTTTTAGACACAATATGAGTGCCAGACGAGCAGTTCAACACATACCAGAGAGATGCTTGAATTCACCTGAAAAGTGCTGTGGATTTAGCCATTTTCTGAGATGTATATATCTAGATGATGGTCATCATATGAAATGCTGCTTCCAAATTGTATATATGTTTAAAGACGGACTATATTAAACTTTTGGAGCTATGAAGTTACCTTATATTGCAGCCTAAGCCAGACCATGAAGCCCTGAGGTGACTTTAATGCTGCATCTGTGTGATTGTCCAAGGTTAGATCAATGTAATCCAGATATCTCTGTACATTCCAGGGTTAATGCAAGCCTCCCTGTTATTGTTGATGTGACACCCAAACAGACTGGATAATTGAACTTAGTGAAAAGTATCCAAAAATTACATAAATATTGTATTAAAAAAGACTTATTAATTAAATCAAACCAAGTGTATTAACTTGACTCTACTGGTTTTATGACGGCTATAATGCTGCATTCCAGTTGTACTGGGAAGTCGAGATTTCTGAGTTCTTGAGGAAATTTCAACTGGGAGGCCCCCCAACATTGTAATTTCAGAAGAGGAACTCAGGGAATCCTCACCACCCCCGAGTTGACAATCAATGATGGCTGCCTCCAGTGTAAACAGTTATCAAGCTCCTGTGATATTCTGTTTATTTGCACTTCTGACTAGTTTTTATGACACTGAATCAGCCATATACACAGTATTGATCAACTTGTATTTATGGAAAACGCTGCCATAGTGTTATTTACATTCTTCATGTGGTATTTGTGAACTAAAACACAGGGCCGGCCAACAAGGTCAGCAAGTTTTTCCGACTCTGTAACTGGAACGCTGATGACTTGGTAATGACGTCACTCCCACTTCCCTTTGGACTCATTTGCTGAAGATGTTTGGCTCAGTAGTTTGATGGAACAGGAACTGTACTGTATTCATCTCCAATTAGACAACCAAATGGTGTTTTATGAAATGAACCAATTTACTTAGCAGGTGATAACGAGACAAAAAAGGTGTAATGCATTTCCTGCTGCTGATCCAAACTTCTAAAAAATTAACTGGAAGGAAACGCATCCTTCACCCTCTGGAAACAGATGTAAAAACGATGTGTTAAAGTGTCGCACAGGTGCCCACAAATGACCACATACAGGGTATAAATGTCGTGTTCAGTAGACATCGAAAAAAGGCATCAATCCAACATTACAATTGAACGTCCAAATTATGACAGAAAAGACGTCACTCCGGTGTCATGACGTCGCCTGGCGTTACAAAACAACCCTTCAGTGGACTGAAATTGGATGTCCAGAGATGACATAGCAGTGATGTCATTCACATTGTGCAGTGGGCATGAAACATGATCTGTTGTCCTCAGTGCCAAGTCACATAAACTATTTTATGATTTAGTTGTTGAAATTTGATGTCTTAATTGTCCTCAAGCCAAAATCTTCAGTAAAGAGAAAGCAGATGTCATATACATCATAACCTGAATGCTTGTGCCCCCACTTTCATGAAAATAGTTTATAGCTTTAAAATCACGGCTTTATCTTTGCTTTAAACTTGATGTTTCAGTTCCTAACATTTCTTATATTCTCTGTATCACTCTATTTTACCTTCAGAATTACATTTTAGTACTTAATCCTCATTTTGTTTTCCCAAGTTCTTCCTAAATGTTTTATTTCCTTGAACGAACATATCACCGTTACCTTTTAGTGTTTTCATTCTCATCACAGCACCCTTGAATTATTTGCTTATTTTTTAAATGCATTCAAATTTATTTTTATTCTATTTGATGATATTTTCAACTCTACACTTGGAGCTAAACTCTAGTATTTACTTATTTTGAACAGTTAAGATGGTGTTTCCTCAGTGTGTACTGGCTACTAAAATGTTCATTTTTTATTTGTCTTTTATTTATGATGCATTTTGCCAATACTGTGTATGGACTGCAGGGTGAGTGGGTTGGGGGCTGTACAGAGTGGGTTTGGGTCATATTTCCTTTTATCTTCTTTTATTTGTCTGTTTGTAAAGCACTTGGTGCTACATTTTTTTGTATGAAAAGTGCTGTGTAGATAAAGTTTGTTTGATTGATTGATCGATCAATCATCAGCTGAGGATCCAATGCCTGCAGTGAGTATTTGAATATCAAATACAAAAATTACCAAAATAAAAGTCTTTAAGTATTTTTTTATGGTTTACATCTCTATAATTGCAGTTGTCAGCCTCTGCTTTTGCCACTCAGTTCCTGACATTTGAGTCTCTTGCACTGTCTGTGACTTCATGAACATACCCTCTATTCAAATGATGTGCCTTCAGGCAAGTTTAGGCGTGTCCTGGGGATTTCTAAGTTATATTAGAGCAACTAAAAATGATATACGGTTAAGCTTTTACATTTCTCTATGACTTTTGAAGAAAGAATGGTATGAAATAAGTGTGTGCTTCTTCCCACTCCTTTTGGACAATGGTATCCAAACCAGCTAAACACTTTTATTTGTTTCAAAAACAGGATTTTTAAATCCTAAATGTGTGTTGAAGAACATAACTAATAATTTCCTAAAAATACATGTAGATGAATAGAAAACAAGTAGATGTGCAAAAAAGAATGCTGTAGGATATTTTTAGTGGATAAAATGTGGTGTACCTTGAGATTTTGGTTTGATTTTTGGTATGCCTCGGGCAGAAAAAAATGGCAGCCACTGCTCTTGACCAATTAAGAGTGAGACAAAATATCAATAACCTGATACATATCAAGGCCCTGCCAGGTGCTATTCAGCTATCGATGTGCTGGCTCCAAGTATTGATAGATATCAAAGAAATATGGTTTTATTGCTCATTTGTCAAAAATGTCTGCATCTTTTCTGACAGCTTATTGAAATTTGACAAGCAGATCACCTCTGTAGTCTAAACCAGCTATGTTCCAGCTCAGACTGCTCAAAACAGGAGTATTAATAAGGCCTCCTGTTGTGTAGTAAGGTCCCAGTCCCCATCACCCCCACCATCACTGAAGACCAATCTCTTCTCTGTAGTTTTGGTCCAATCACAGAAGAGAGGTGGAAACTGAAGATGTGATGAATGTGTGAAGTGACTGCATGTTTGAAAACAATGGCGGTCTCTGTGGCTGTGGATACATATCAGCAGTTTTATCAGAAAATGATTACCTGGTGTATTATGCTCTCTCTTTAGAAGTTTACTGGGAGAATGTAGTGGGGACTGTCACTGATGAGCTTCATGTCACTTATAAGGGGTAAATGATACATCTGTGTGGTAATGTAATGTAAGACGATAGTCTAAGGACTGACACATACTTTAAGCTAACGGCTAACAGGGTCCAACTGCTCCCTCATACTGTGGCTTCATAAGGATTGATCTGTGATGAGTGTGACTGGCAGATTTATCAACAAATCATCAGCTGTAGTTGCTTTTGAAGGTTCTGCCCTTTGAAAACATTTTCTATGGGCTCTTCTCCAGATGGACTAGTGAAATATTTCTGTGGTGAATATACTGTATGGAACTCTCCATCTGGCGTGCCAGGTTAGACTGAATGTATTATAATCTTGGGTTAGTTGGTTTAATCGTGTCTGTCTGTCATTGTTTTGCTTTCTTATCCATTTAGTCATTTTAGTTGGTTAAATGGTGTCTCTTTTTATTCTGCACAGCTTTTTGGTCCAACTTTTAAAATTCTAGATGCATGTTAAAAATACATTTTGACTTAACATTACAATGAGTCTTGGGGGGTGAGAGGGAAGGGGCTGACTCGTAGGAAATGGACCACAGGAGTTCATGTCAGGATGCCTGGATGAGGGGAGCACCAAATACAAATATGCTAAGTGCATGGATGTAAACCACTCTGACAACAGCTTCCCCTTAAATATTTTTCAACACTTATTTGTTCTCACATTTGTAAAATGTTGATTCAGATTAGAAATAAAAGCATGGACATTGTTTCATCTTAGTCTTTTCCAATCCTGTGCATGTGACACTAAATTATTGAGTAAATATATGAATCCAACATTTCACCTCATCATAGCCTTTGCAATATTCCTCCCATTATCAGATATAGTGACATATTGTATAATACTCTGGAAATATATTGATTATTTCAGAACTGCAATCCATGGACCATGTATCGTGTACCATATCGGAGGTTCCCTGTGGTTCTCAACCCAGTATATCCTTAAAATACTTCAAGAGAAGAGCAGCAATGTACTTAGGAAAATATGAACAATACTATCTGTAATGGAAGCAACATGGTAATAACATTCACAAATGTTAGTCCATGGCAAGAAATTAAGAAGTCCTAAACAAATGCATTTTCAAATGCTTCGAGCACATTTATGCAGTTCAGACAGTAATCCATCTTTCTCTGGTTTAAACAATTACAGACTAAAACATCTTTATACTTCACAAAACCACAGATCATTTAAATGCTTACTGACTAAAAGAAAATCAGTTTGAAATGTAAGTGTAAATAGTTAATTATTGTTTCACTTGTTTTATTTCATACAAAGGCATTTCTATCATAAGAAAATCAGTTTTATAACTGCCTGATTAAGTCCATTGCATAAAACAAAGTTCTTATTAGAAATTTTAGGGGGTTAGCATTCGCAACAATTTGAAGAGCTGGGTGGTTCTGGTGAGTAGAGACGTTTTCCTGCTTAATTCAAACACTTCTCCTTAAATTAGATAATCATTCAACTGAAAATCACCAAGTTCATTGACTTATGAAGAAATATATTTCTAAAATGCTGACTGATCCCAAGTTTGTCATTTTGAAACATTTCATTTTTCTTTTAGTTAAAGATACAGATAAAGAAAAAGAAGTTTCTGTGGACTGATACCATTTAGCATCATAATTTATGTTGATTATGTAGTATACTGTTTCTAGAAAGCGGGCAACACACACACACTCACAAACACACACACACATACAAAGCCACTCTCTGACACTTCCCACTGCTCTCAATATCAAAATAACAGCACAAAACTAAAACAAGAAATGCTTATCCATTGAAATAGATTAAAATTCCTGAAGTAAACCATTGATAAAATGTAAAATCAACTTCAAAAGACACATGAAACTCATTACAATATAAATTAAAAACTCAATTGCAGACATCACACAGAGAATGAGACCACATAATTAATGTGCTGAATTAAAAGCTATTGAAAAAATATACGTTTAAGACAAGACTTAAATAAAAACACGTAAAGAGCAGGCAAGAATGTTCTCCAGTTTTCACTTTCCTTTAACTTATTTATATTTGTACATTTAAACAGTGTTCTTCTCTTCTTTTTTGCAGGACATGTGACTGAGGAGCTTTAAGTTGATGCACCTTTTGACAACATTGATCATTCAAATAATAAACAGTTAATGATTTTGAACAGTGTACAACATTTTGTGAACTTTAACTTAAGTATATTCATTTTAGTAAAGTGTGGACTATGTTGAATTCGATTTTTCCTGATTATCGCTTAAAAAAAACCCTGTCCAATACTGGAGCTTCCCTTTTTAATACTTGGCATCAAACGGGCATCACTGTCTTTTGATTTTAATTATACATCATATCACAGCTCATAACTCTGGTAGAGAACTGCAGTATCGCTCTAGTTCTGAACATTGTTTATTATTTGCAAAAACCCTCAAGAATTGTGCATCAACATAAAGCTAAAAACTACACAAATCTAAATTTCTGGTCCATATTTCCCAGCCCTAAAACCTGAGGGATTATCCAGAAGTCCAGGAGCTGAACCGATGCACTCGAGGACACACCTGGAATCTGCAGCCATGTTCTGCTTCAAAGTGAAGCACCGAGATGTGACTAAGCTCGCTGAACATGTGTGCTTGAACCTGAACATCACGAGCAACCAAATCTCAGCTTTGTCTTTTTCTCTCATAGATTACAGACATTATGAACACCTTTTGCATTTAAAAGCTGCAAACATCAAATGGTGAGGTGTTTCTTACAAAAATGATTGATGCAATGGATTACATTTTTAAAAGTTGGTGATTTTCTTGCACTCAATAACACAATTCAAACGGCATCTTTCCACTTGAGCATGAAGAGCTGTATGTCACAAGTCAGTCCAGTAAAAATCCACCTGCTGGATCAAAGTTGAGTGACCTGTTCTGTATGCTGTAAAGTTTGGAGATTGGCTCTTCTGTCAGAAAACCTGCACATTTACATAACTAATAATTCTGTTAGGCTCACTTTAAAACAACTTAGATGATTCAAACTAACCACTATTTTTTTTAAATATATAATTCTGTGCTGAAATGTGTATTAGAAAGTCAATCAGAAAATACTATTGACTATCTAATTATCTTTCACGATTTAGAACTGAAATGAAAGAAAATCCAAATCATTTCATTTTATCTGAGTGGCCTTGACTATTCACTGTGTTTGTTCACTGTGTCTTCGAAAACAACAATGAATGCAGCCACAAATAAAGAGGATCCAAAAGCTGGATTTCAATCACACTCAAAACACCTTTATTTCCAGACTGTATCAGAGTGTGTGATTTGATAGGACTTAAAATAAGACGTTACCAGGACTAAAAGCTCAGGAAGTTTGACTAAGGGTTGGGAAACATATCACACTTTTAGAATAAACTAATATATTTCAAAACTGATATATTTTGGTGGCTTTCAACTTCTGCTTTAAGACCAAAACTGCTCACAGATGAGTGATCGAAAAAAAAAAATACAGCACAGAGTCTGAGATATCAAGGGGGTCTAAGGTTTTGGAAATTTAAGTCACTACTTCTCATTGAGGTGATGCCGGGTCCAGCCGAGAACCACCAGTCTAAATCAATATAATGTCAATTGATCTGAAACTGCCAACCAACCAATTAAAAAAAAAAAACATAAACATATGTCAGACCAGATGATCAGCAAAAGATTTTTCTCTACTAAGAGCCACTGACAGTTTTCTGTTTATTGCCCACAACATAAAGTATTTGGAATATCAACTTATTTTTAAAGATCATCTAGAACCTGACATTGTTTTTATAGATTACAGTGTATTTGGAGTTTTGATTATTTGGTAGTTTTGATTACATTATAAAGCATTCAGATGTCTTGAACGAAAGGTTTAGTTTTATTTAAACTTTTCTGGAAATGTACAAAAGGGGCAGGAGGCCCAGGTCAGACAAGCACGTTATGGGCTTAAAGCCGGAAATGAAGCCAGGTCACTTGGACGAGGAAAAGAACTCAATACATGGTAAGAGCACTGACATAGCTCACTCAGCTCCTGGCATCCTAGAAATATCAAACCTAATTTGAAATCAAAATTGTATTCATTTATTCCACGAAATAACCACTAAGATATGAGTAAAAATCAAATAATTGTAATGACCGTTTTACACAAGAACAAGAAAAATAGTGAAAGATTTCACACAAAAAAAGTCTTAAATATTCTGTTCTTCCGTCTGAACTGTAAAAATATGTTGGCAACACTTTGTAGACCTGGCAAATAAAGATTTCTGTTGCTTCTTGTAAGTTCCACCAACTTTTCAAACAATGCTGACATAAGTTTTGCAGTTTAGTCAGTGCTGTAACTCTTTCGGTTAAAAAATAAGTTCAATTAAGCTTATGTACATTTTAAAATGATTAAAATAATGATCGTTTCATCAATACACATATAGTACTCATGTGTTTAGGAGATAAGGTGAAACACACAGTATTTGGAAATTTGTCAAACAATGAAAAAATATGCAGGAGTTGTTTTTATAAATCATAAAAATCCTCATGTTTTCAAACCCAAAGGTTTGGCACATCAAACATGAGGACTTTTTTGTTCAAATAACTTGCAAATATTTCTTAAAAACTATGAATTGATACAAGCTTAACTCTCAAGCAGCCTGTACTTTAGTGTCATGTCAGGCGAGCTCACTTCAGACAATTGAAGCATGCTCTCTTAGCATATTTGCACAATCAAATCATTCACAAAACACAGTGGACCATTTGATTATGTATGTTTTACAGAACCCTGTTTTCTTTGGCCAACACAAAAAAAATTAAGAGGATCATAATTTAGAGTAAAACTTGAAGAGGACAGCGTCTGAAATGCAGTCTGCTGATGGTGTGTTTAATCTCAAGCTTCCGTGTTGTGAATAGTTGGTCCTGAAGCTGCTGTGGTACAGTTTCAGCTCCTAAATAAAACGATGGAGCTCACTGAGTTTTTCTCTATTTTAAAGTTAGGTTGTATTTTCCGTTTTTGTTTTTAAATAAGCACCAGATCATTGTCATTTGATTTCAGGTTCATTTCAACCTCTGTGGCACTGTTTATTTCAGAATGTATAATGTATTTACAACACTGCATTGCTCCTGGTGTGAAAACAAAGATGCTTCACAACATATCTGCAGCACCCTGACATTGATCTGCACAGATGTTGGCCCTCAGACTTTACTCCTGTTGTCATTTATTTATTTAACTTTTTTCTATTTTTCTGGATGAATATCTGCACTCGTGACTCTCAGAATTGTGTAAAAAGGGACTTGAATCTCATATTTCCATTCAGTCCTATATTTCTGAGATATAACATTTTGTCACTATCACCCAGCTCTGTATGAACTGGATTAGTCTGCAGAATCTCGGGGTTAACAGAACGAGTCGGGCTCAGAGTGTAACCTCTGACTGGACAAACTTTTAATAGTCTGGCCGTCTGGTGTCCAAGGGGTTAAAAGCTCCTGCCTGTGGTGACAGGGCTGAACCGGTTATAGGTCACATTCAAGTGCCAGCGATTGGATAGCCAAACCTGCAAGACAGAGGCATAATTATCCCGACTGGTTACAGTTCAATAACTCCATCAAGCTGCTAGCCAGATAGCTGGTTTCCCTGGCAACGCCTCCGAAGTGAATCACAGATCAGGGAGAGAGGGGTGATAAGGCCGGACTGAGGGGGGATACTCCCCAAATACTGTGGATCTTCAGCTGACGCGTTTGTGTATAAAGCAGACTCTCACATGTGCACATACAAAGGGTTACACAACATCGAATATAAAGAATATTAATGTATTTCTAAATATGATAAAGTGTACGGCTGTATGGTTTTGAAGGAAATGGTTTTGAGTTAAAGTACACCTGATCAAAGGTTAATTCAGCACTAGCTGAACTGGTTATAAACTGGTGAAAGAAGAAAGGTGCCAGTCCTAACTGCTCAGGGCTAGACATAATATTGAATTATTTAGATATGCAAATATTTTAAAGTAAGACAGCATCATTTGTTTCAGATTTATTTAATTCGGATAAATTACTTCTGGTTGACTGAATTAGGGTTGAATAACACGTTTTTAGGCATTTTGCCTAAAAAATACTGACCACAGTAAGAACAAGGAACAATCACATACTTATCAATCACATGGTAATCTATGGAAAGTGTTCAATCTAGATGGAGATTTTTGTTATTATTACCTTACAGGAGCATTTCCATATTTAACAGAAATCAGATGATATGGTTGTTTGATTTTGTGGTACAGATGTAAATGTCCTAAACATCCAACACTGGGAGACTGATTGTTTATTTCATAAAAAAATCCTGCACATTGTTTTGTCTACATGAATAAATCATCAAGTTACATCTTAAAAGTTGGTAAATAGTAAGGAACCAGATTCCCCCACTGTCCAAAATGCACAAATACATCTGCAACATTTTTATTTGTACATTTCAGACAGTGATCTCACTTTTTGGTTCTTATCATCTCTAGATATAAAGATTCTATTTTTTAGAGTCACTAATATAAAGGATATTTAACAACTTAAAACACTTATAATTTAACATCAGCATTCAGATGTCTTGAACAAAAGGTTTAGTTTTAATTTCTTGGTATTTTTCAACTTTACTGGAAATGTATAAAAGGGGCAGGAGGCCCAGGTCAGACAAGTACGTTATGGGCTTAAAGCCGGAAAAGAAGCCAGGTCACTTGGACGGGGCAAAGAACTCAATACATGGTAAGAGCACTGACATAGCCCAATTAGCCCCTGGCACCCTAGAAATATTTAACCTATTCTGAAATCAATATTGTATTAATTTATTCCATTAAATAAGCACTTAGATATGAGTAAAAATCAAATAACTGTAATGATCATTTCAAACAAGAAAAATAGAGTTCCTACATGCAAAATGTCAGGTATCTTGTTTGAATTACACACATTTGCAGGCGAACTCATTTATTCTGGGTAGTTTGAACAAATGTGTTGGCAGCTTTTGGAGAAGTGAGTGGAAACGAAAGGTTCACACTTTGCCTTGATGTTTTCAAATACTTTTCTAAATATTGCCAACATATTCAAGCAGCTTAGGCTGAGAGAGGTTTTTGTTTTTTTTCATTGGCACACAATTGTGAAATTTCATCAACTGAAACTAGACTAAAGTTAAAAAAAAATAGATCACAAAATTATGACTAAAAATAAAATAGATTTTGGGCAAAAGACTAACTTAAACTAAATTAAAAAGTGGTGTCAAAATGAACACTGGTGTATTGGCATTTAGTTGAAAAAGACTGTATAATGATAAGATTTCTGTCCATGTCGCCCAGCCCTAACCCGGACACTCACACACACACACACACACGCACACACACACACACACACACACACAGCAGGTCGGGTTTTAGCCCGGTTGGCCGTGTTGAGACCTCTGGCCTGCCCGGCGTCGCTCTGCTCCCTCTGAGCTTTGTTGTTTGGTTTTCAATCATCGGCCTCACTTTTCCAGACTCCTGCTCTATGCCCACGGGCCCCGCCGCTAAAATCCTTCAGTCTCAGCGAAGCTCGACTGTCCTTTAGCAGACACCCCCACCCCACCCCCCACCATCCTTCTCCTCCTCCCTCAGCACTCACTGTAATCTGAAAAAGTTAATGGAGTTTATCTGTCGTCTCCGTCGCCCAGAGAATAAAAGAGAAACTTTTGTGCTGTCGATGCACGGGGATAATTACATTACCAGTGGCACCGCAATTCATACCCTTGATTGAATTAAAAACAAAATTGAATTGACTTTAGAGCAGATTTAAAGAGGGTGAGGACATATAGTGTGTAAACTGTGTGTGGTTTTGAGCAGGTATGTGGGCTACAGAGGCGTTCGTGTGTGTGTGTTCAGGTGACTGTCTGGCCTCCTGCCGCAGTGTCTGGAAACTCAGACGTCCCCCCCTCTGTTCCACGCTGCTCTCCTATCAGCCATACCTGACGCTTTCCCCCACCACCACCACCACCCGACCACCGCCTGCACCCCTCCCCCTCCACCCGCTGCGATAAGAGATCCCTAAGCTGCTCCCCCAGACAACACAACCTGACAATCAATGCAAAAAAAGGAGGGGAGGAAAAAAGAAAACAAGCCCTGTAATTCACCAAATCCATTTGATTTCCGCGTCAGCTCCAGCTCAAATCCAAATGTGGGGGATAAATGTTAATCTGTCCTTATTACTTTTATCGGGGAGCGATGTGGCGGCGCGGCGTGTTACATGACCACCTCTGAACAATGGAGTGTAATCTCTCTCACACACTCAGGTCCATCAGCTGGAGCCTTTGGTTTATCTACACCTATTCAAGGTCTGAATCAATCTTTCCTGCAGGAACCTGAAGACGAGCGGGTACGGCGACGACACGCTGAGGGATGTTTATTTAGGACAAAAGCAAAGGCCGCCATATTTATTTTATAATTTAAGGCACTGGTAGAGCTGGGGGACATGGATCAATAACCTCAACTTGTTTTTTTTTAAATCTGAAACAAGATAAAAATATATGTATGCTTTAAATTAAACTTAAAGAGCTGTCATATGCCAGAGTTTTAAACCTTTAAAGATAATAGCAAAAATCAAACATTAATAATCACAACTTCTCACTTTTTTTAAACAACAACGCAAGTCTTGGACACATTGGGCACAGTTTATGTATCTTTTATTATCGTCACTCTCAAACTGCTTCACACCAGGGTTTGATTTTCACGTACTTGCCGCTGAGGCTGAGAGTTAAAAAAAAATCTCTCAGCCATACGTGTCTGCTCAGTGGCCTCTCCCTCTCAACAAGCAGCATTGTGCAATAACGTTTAAAACGCTAATCAATAATTAAACAATCGGCGGTTTGATGAAAGCTGCAACTATTTTAGAACGGACAAGCATTCTTTGTTTCACTAAGAACACAAATAAAACCTTCATCCTGGTTAATTGGTCTCAGCTCATTTTGAGAGCGGATAACCCAAAGTTCATGATAACCTGGGATCAAATTTAAGTTTCCCTTTAACGCAAATCACTGTCATGTAAAAACCTTTGACCTGCCACAGAGGCTTGTAAGTTGAGCAAATTGACCATGGCGTAAGCGCACCAGCCTTAACTATTGGTAACATTTCCATACAATGTCAAAATGCTTCTATGCTCAGGAATTGCATGTGTTTTAAAATGTTAAAACAAAATCTATCATTTAATGATCAGCTAAATGAGGGGTGGGAAACTTGAGGTTGAGGGGCCACATGCAGCCCTTCAACTCCATCACTGCGGCCCGCCATTTTCAAATGTTAGCAAATAAAAAAAAAACCAACAACCTTGAAAACAAAAACAGCAATACTTCTGTTAGAAATAAAGGGTTCGCAAGTGACTGCAATTGCTTTAGCAACACTCCTGTGTACGCAAAAATAAATACATTTGTCAGAATGGAAATACAGAGTTTATTTTAAAAGTCTTAAACAGTCATCAGTGCTCAGCAACTGGCGTTAAAACTAACTTGAATCAGTGTTTGGCTCGTTGAAGCAAGCAACACTTTTATTTTGCTTTTATTTGAGATTAAAATATAAATGCTAATTAAAAAACTCTTAGCTATTATCTTTTCTTTTCTTGAATACCTTATTAGAAATTGTGAAGTTCAAAGAATCGCACATATTGACAGCCTTCTGGCAATAAGTACAAAATGGATATAGCCCTCATGGTCGCCTGGGCTGTCCCTGGCCAGCGACTCTGGCTAGAACGAGGGCCACATTAATCCTATTCTCTCCGACAGGAGGCAAAATGATACAAAATTGTTGTATACATTCAATATAACATTCAAAATTGTTTGCAACTCACCATAAAGAGAAAGGCAATAGCCCTCTTTAAAAATCACAGAAATATAATTTTAAAACAGTTTTAAATTAAAGCAAACATTGTTTAATCTACAGAGTTTAGAATACAAATTCATCACAGCTCGTTCTCATCATGAAGTTACCTGATCTGCAATGACAGGATTTCGGAACATTCTCCATTTATTTAAACACATTTTAAAGTATTTAAAAAAGATTTTTACAGCAACAATTACAACGACGTATAATTGCTTGTTCACCAAAAAAAAGTCCCTAAACAGACTAAAAACAGGTATATAAAGATGATCATGTACCAGAGAGGCATTTATTACCATCAGGTTATGATAAATGTAATTTATCATCTGATGCATTTAATTAAAAGTTTTCATTCTTCCCTGATTTTTTTCTTTCATTTTTGAGCCAAACATGTGGTGACTCTGAGAAGGGTGGGGGGCAGCATGTGGCCCCAAGCTTTAGAACAAAATGCATGTCAAGATTAGATATCAAGGGTTATTAACTTTAATATGATCCGAGCAGAAAATAAATCAATATGTTTGACACCACAGCAAAACAAATGAAAGTGCTTAACTTGCACTATTACATATTTTTCTTAATTTATTTCTAAAAAAAAGCAAATGAAGTCCTACATACTGGCTAAATTGCAGAGGAACACTGGCCACATTTCTGTTTATTGGGATTGTCAAAATCAGTACTGTTAAATGCAATTTGTTTCAGTCACTGTTAAAATGATTGGTAGTTTTATTACTAACTAAATTCAAAGATCTTCAAACCAAAAGGGGTTGAAAGAGCTGTCTTAGCTGCACAAAAAACATCAACAAGGCAGCTCATTGTTAGCCCCACCATCTTTCAAAACCCTACAAGCAAAGTTTTGAAATTCAGACACTTTACAGAAGTTTTTCTGCGTTTTTTGATCCATTTAATCATGAATTATCCATTAAACGGTATCAGTTTTGTTTGGTTTAAACGAATAAACACTTCTAAATACGAGTACACAGGATCCACAACCAGTTTTTTGACTGACTGGCCAGGGTGACAGATAGAAAAAAAAAAATGTAGCCAAGTAAAATGTACCCACAGTCAGCACCTGATGGACCCTGGTTATATGAATAAAATAATTATTTTCATTTAGACTTGCTTTAAAACCAGCTTATTCAGCACTGCATGCATCAATGGCCAGAAGATACTGAAATAACCTACATGCTCAAAAACTATGTTGACTGAAATGTTATGATCTTACTCAAATCTCATTTAAATAAACTTGGATACATCTTAAAAACTAGATACATTTCCCAGCCCTAGTGCATTTACGGACCTAATGTGAATGATTTCAGTCATATTTTGGTCTCCTTTTCAAGCTTACTGACACTTTTAGCCTCCTAGAAAAAGATGTTAACACGGCCCCTGTGCCATATGTTGCTAAGTATGTAAATTAGACTCTTGTGCAAGAGTTTGTCTTCACTTTTTCAACAGATTCAAACATTAAAAAAACTATCTTGGGTTTTTAGAATTCTAACTTCACTGCTGTATTTTCAACAGCATTGTTAGATTTGTAAAAACAACATAATAAATATGGATATGTTGTATGTTAGTATTCCATATAATATATGAAATATTAACAAAACATTCAGAAAAAATCACATTAAAAATACTACATTCTATCAGTGGTTCTTGCTGCAGTCTTCTATTATGACGCATAACACTTTGAAGTCATTTGTAATCAGCTCAGTCAACATTTCTCCAAAGTCAGAAGACATAGCCAAGACTATTTTATGGAAAATACACAACAATGACAAAAGCGATACTGTCTACGCTGATATATTAACTCAAAGCATTTCAGCGTATCTTGAGAATTTTCCAGCTCTGGACATTAAACACAAGTCTCTCCAAAAGTAGTTTCTTTTTTCCTTTCATGATCAATAGTTAAATAATTAAAATTGTGATAGAGAAATATGTTGTTTGCATGGCATAACACGGAGCCTACGTGTTTTCATAAAAGGACGAAGCAGGCTCAGATTGCACTATGCTTTATTTGACCTTGAATGCCTCTTAAAGCTTTACTATGGTTCAAGTTATTTTAATAATTGAATGATTTCATAAAAGAGCATTCGCCGAGCCGGCACTGCTCTCTTATTGAAAAAATCTCCCCTCGTATAAAACACTTTATAACCCTTTGGTATTTATAATAAAACTAAATAGACAAAAAAACCCACTTCACCTGAGGAGTAACATGTTTTATAAAAGGTCAGAGACTCTGTGGTGTGTTAATTTCCTTTATCTAAGTCAGTCAATTAACAGCCTTTGGAGAACAACCTTTTTCTCTGGTGTTGCATCAGGCACGGTGCAAAGTTTAAATGAAACAGAAGTCGTCCATTAAGCGGCTGCTCATTGAGAACTAGTTTGACTTTGAAGAAAGTTTGTATTCCCCGTTGAGCGGAGCTACAAACTAGCCGGGAGCTGATTTTTACGGGGTGATATTTATTGGATCCTTGGCGGATTGCTCTGAGCACGCTGCTTTGTTACTGTTGGGGGAGCGGTGAGGATTTCATCAGTGGGCTCGGGTGCTGCCAGACTTTACTGCGTGTCAGACAGACCCTAATAAAACTGTCTGGCTGTTTGTGGGCACCAGCTCCGCTCTGGCTGTGCTGCGTCTGACTGCTCAGCACTTGTCGCACTGTGCTGGCTGTTTGGTATTCATGGGGCATGGCGCTCCTTCAGCTGTTGCTGGGGGCTCTGTGGCATCGGCACAGACTGATTAGTTGGCATCGGCATTGTTCGCTATGAAACCAAACGGGGAGACGAGGTGAAAAAAAAACATAATTAGGGAGAGAGAGTGGGGGGACTGGAGACTGAGAGAAGGATGGAGAGGAGGGTATTAGAGGAGAAATCAATTGTTTTGAACTGCATTCCTAATACGGGTAATTTAGAAGAAATTAGGTTTGAGAAAAGCATGCTGCCTTGGGAAAAATTGGAAGTTTAAAATCCAGGTCAAGCTGTAATGATGAATGAAATCACACCTTTGAATAGTATTAAGGAAAATAACTATTTTCCAATAGGCTTGATTAATTGTAATTGCACTTTTGTCATATTCACAAGACAGATGACCAATATTTTCAGATTTTATTAAACATTTAGTCTTGCGTTTTTGATAAATTACCACAACTGTGTTTGTCGTCTGGTGCCTTCAGTTTAAATATCGATTTAGAACCTGTCAAACAATTTGCCTAGATCTCATGATTAACAAAAATGATGGCATAATATAAGTAACGAAATTTGAATTAAGCAAACTGGCTGTGAAGTATTTTGATTTTTACCGTCTGTCTGCAAATTTATGCAAGACGATGGCGTGATAATTTGTTGCGGATAAATTATAGTATAATACTTAAATCAAGTTTAAATGTTTTTACCAAAGGCGCTCATGTATGAGGAAATATCTTTGCTATTAGAGACATAATAAATGTTTGATAAATCATACATTGGCTCTTGTGCTTGGGATTGGACTTAGCTGTAGATGAAGTGGTTAAAACTTTGGAGGGTCTGCAAAGAGAAATGTCTTATATTGCTAATTTTTCTTAGACGAAACTCTCACTGCGTTTCAAATTTGTCTTGTAGCTGACTGAGAAATAAAACAAACAGGAAATGAAAAAACAAAACCAATTAAAGAGCTGAACTAATTATCTTCTGGAGATGGACTCTGAGCTAAGAGCTAAAAACCAGCCTGTAGTATGTGTGTCGGAATATTTCGTTTTAACGCTGTAACAAACATCCGCAGTCGATGTTGCAGGAGTGTCGGTCTGCTCCAGCAGCTCCTCCATGAACCTGAAGTGATCAAACTGGGAGCGACTGCTCAGTAATGGAGGATCACATACATGTTTGCTTGCTCTGTGAGACGCTGATCTGCCGTGTTGACAGGGGTTAATCAACACCAGTCTGGGGTGTGGTGGTTTGGAGGGGTCGGTGTCCTGCCATTTCTAATCAGATCATGTGTTACTCGAATGGTATTCAAACAGAGATGTTGACACAATGAGAGATTACAATGTCGGCTGACAGCACAGTGCGGCGTAGGCGAGGGTTTCCGTTTTGTGGCGGACCACGAAAGGCGTTCTTGATGATTTTTCATATAAACAAAAATGTTCGGCTCAAATAAACATGCACATTTCTGCATACACAGCTGCATAAGGTCTGCAGTTTACGCTGCTCTACAAAAGATGTTCCGAAGGAGCAGGTCGAAAAACAACCCTGCAAACACTTACTCTTTATTAGACTTCCTCATTTTTTCGAAACAGCTCTTCCTCAATCTCTATCACCCCCATCATTTAAACAATATAAAAAAACGGTTAATTGCTGGTGCTTCTTTCCACTCCACCCTTGGAACATTTGGGAGAAAGACGATTGTGCCCTCCGCCCGCGTCCCAAGAGCCTAACCCGTGATTTTTTATCAAGAGAGCTCACAAGTTAGGGTCTCAGGGAGCAGGTGAAGTACGACAGGGTCTACAGAGGAGCTGCAGTCAGCTGCAGGGCACCGAGTGACACCTTTCCCTCTCTCAGACACTCATGCACACACAAACACTCTTCTTATCCTCAACCTCTGACAGATAAAAGTACCCAGTTTGCACCCAAAGGCACCCGGCATAAAGTGTCCATCTGAAATCTAGAAACAAACACGCTCTACACCCTGGACGAACAGAAATGTTCCGCTGTTCCTCCTTTCGTCCACTGCAGAGAACTTATTCTGTTCAGTTCGATCCCTGTGCACACAAAGACATGCAAAGGTAAAAATGTTTTCGGACAAATTCAAATATCGAAGCCGAAAACAACAGCAAGAGAGCAGAGATGGCAAAGAAAGACAAAGAGGTAAATTTGTAGGTCGAATGGTCTTCATGGCAGCACACAGACAGCAGCAGCAGCAGAGGCTCAGACAGACAGACGAGCCTGCACTGGCTGCTCTGTGCTAACTAGCCTTTGTGCTGCAAGAGGAAAAGCCCCCCAGCCAAGCAGCCCGGCTCGCCTTTGTCCTAAAGAGCGTCAGCATGATCATCAGTCTGCGTCTCTCTTTTCCTGGATGGTTTGAACCGGACCCGTCTGGTAACTGTCCGTTTGCACTGACTAATGAACCCAAAGAGCCACCTAGCAGCCTCAGACTGTGGCTGCACACCGCAGGGCGAGCACACACTCTGCCTGGTCTGATATCGAGCGAAAAACGGCAGCAAGTGCTGAGGAAACAGGTAAAACTTGCTGCAACACCCTCGACGGCAGACCCTGACACCTACCTGCCCAACTCTGCCGACATGGTGGCAGGCTTGGCACGCAATAAGTTGTCAGTGTCAGAGGCAACAAGCTTCAGTGAGACATGAAACAGCTTTGATTGAACTGAGAAAGAGAACAGCTTCAGGCACAAACCAAAGACTCCCACAATATTTGCCAAAAAAAAACTGCAGAGAGTATCAACAAAGTAATATTGAAAACATTCCCATGTCATTTTTGCCTGTCATGTACCCAAACACACCACCGACTGCCCCCACCCCCCTCCTCCTCCACCTTGTCCCCCCATACTGCCACCCACCTCACAACTCCTCCCCCTCAGACTAAAGAGAAAAAAAAGCATCAGATAGATGTCTCTGACTGTCTCCTTTTCTCTGGGGAACGCCGAGCAAAGTGGAAGCTTCCGGAAATGAATGCTCCGCACCACCCGATGCGTTGCCCCTCACGCTCGCTCCTCCGTCTGCCACCAAGTCGCCTTTTGTTATCCGCCTCCTGGCTGAGGAAGAGGAGGGAGAGGGAGAGGAAAAAAGGGCAGCAGCGATGGATGAAGAAGGGGAGAAAAGGGGATGTAAGACAGACAGAAAAAGAGAAGATGAGGAAGGTGGGGAGGGGGTGAAGCCGAGGTGTCCGCGGGAAGTTGCAGCCAGACGCAGGTCAGTGAGGTGGGACGCCTCCCCCCTCCTCCTCCGCCCCCCTCCTCCCCGCCAGCATCCCAACGCTTGCATTGTCAGCTCCATCTCAGCATCTTCTCCCCCCTCCACCACCAAAACCACCACCACTACTACTACCAATCCTCCTCCTCTCTGCTCCAGACTCTGGGACATCAGCCATGTCGTGACACTGTCATCTACACCTTCTACTTTATTCCCTCCTTCCTGCATCTTCACAGATCCAACACGAAAACAAAAAGCCAAAAACATTTACTTCCTTCAGCCGCCGCCACCGCTGCAACCCGCCACTACTCACTCCCCCCTCCCCTTCTTCCCTTTTGACCCCTCCACCCTCAAAGCCCAGCCTTTCCAGCATCCACTGCCCTTTACCTCCATCTCCATCTCCACTCCCCCAGCCCCCACCCGTCCCTCCCATCACACCAGGTCTGTACCTGTCTGCGTGTCTGGTTGTCTGTTACTCGCTGTCTGCAGCTGCTTGCCCAAAGTGAGATACTGCAGCAGGAGTCTGCAGCGACAGCCCTCGCTCTTTCTCTCCCTCTCTCTCTCTCCTCACACCCTCCATCCAGCCTTTGCTGGTGAACACGTTCCTCCCTGTGCTGATCAATTTCTTCTCTTTTCCAGCGGCGTGCAGACACACACACATGCGCTCACGTAGACGCACACACTGCAGCTAACTGCTTGGCCATGGAGGAGGATGCACGGAGCGATGCTGCTGCTGCCTCTGAACATGAAGGGAGGCTGCAAGCAAACACCAATCAACAGATATAGTCTGTATGTTTATAAATAGACAAAAATGAGCTCAAACACTCATCGGAGACAAGCGACACACAAACAGGGAAACACTCACACACTCATGAACGCAGAACTGGCAGCATCAGCAAAAGGCGAGAGCAAACAAACTAACACGACCCTGCGTAAAAAAACAGAGGTACATAAAGCAGCTTGGATGGTGAAGCGAGACTGAGTGACACACACACGCTGAAGTCTGTCACACAGACAGCGCTGTGGTCAGTTTAAGCATGAATACAAACAGTGGCTGTCACAATATTGTGACTGGGGCATGAAAGGAGCGAGCGGCAGAGTAAGGCACACGGTCGCTCGAGCCAGAACAAAAAACAACGGCTAAAAATCCCTTTAATCAATGGAAAATTTTCTTTTATTTCACATGTCTATTACTGCTTTCCTCTTAATTATCCTCACATAAATGCACAGCAGTCTGTTCCGTAACTACAGAAGAAACACACCACAGGCCTCCACATATAGAAACCATGTCACCAGACTGTGAGCTGCCCGCCTAATCCTTATCGCACTGTAAAGAATGATTGATTAATTACTGAAATTAACTGAAGGAAAGCTAAGTGCCAAATTGTATGATTTGCCACATAATGTCATGGTCTGCTCAGCAAGAAACAATGTCAAAGTACTGTGGCTTCAGGCTCTTACATGTAGAGATCTGCTGCTTTGTTATTTTGTAAATGAACAGGGTAGGGGTGTCTACCATCAAAGATTTCTGATGTTAAAGCTCATTTAAATCCAATAACTTTTAAATGTCCTCTATTTTCTGCTCATTAAGCCTTAATCCTATTAGCAACATGAGAGATGAAGCACAAATAGTATTTTTTTGTTGTCTAGACTGAGAAGTATTTCAACAGTTTTCTCGTTTATTTATTTGCGTCATAGTGATCTTAAAGTGATATTACACTCATCTTTTGACAGCACTAGAGGTTGATAGCTTCATGATCTTCTTAACAAGCTGTAAAACCTTCTCATGTAATGGCACATGCTTGTTTCAACCCAAACTGGACAGCAAAAAACTAGTTTATCAGTGAATGTCTGCAAGATACATGACATTCAGCACTGAAAGATAATACATCTGCACAGATTTAGAGAATGAATTTGGCTCCAATGCTGTGACAGCAGTTGTATACAAACCTTTGGTTATATCATGTATGAATTAATTCAATAACTGGTAACAGAAACCAGAAGTCAGGATGCAGCATTTTAAAGAGCTTCTAAGATCTCAGTAGATCTGCAATTTGACTGATAGGATCATTTCAACCTTGTCCATGCTGTTTTTGTTTTTGATAAAACCAGCAAACGCTCTACATTCAGTTACACTGACAGTAATTTTCAAGAAGCATCATGCATACTGCATTGTGGCTTCTGTATCGGGATATTGGGAAATATCCCAGCCTAATTCATACTTGCAGAGATGTCCAGAAATTATTCAGGAATTACACACTTGAGCTGCATGTGAACACAAACAGCAGGGTCCTCACTCTGACTTTACCCTGAAATTTATCTGCTGTTCTTAAAGTCAAAAGGATGTCCATCCCTTTGACTGACATGCAAATTAAAGAAAAACTTCCCTCTGCGGGCATTATGTGGACAAAAAGGTAGAGGATTTTCTAGGTTGGTTATCTAGGTAATACTTCGCAGTAATATCAGGGTTGCATGTGTTAGAGAGGCTTGACAAAGTCTTAAATGTCAGTTTAGGATACCAGCTGTCATCACCGTCCTGGTAGCAACCAGTCAGTACTGGATGGGCTCATGCTAATACTAGCAGTCACTGTTATGACCCTTTTTAATGGGGGCTGTCAACGAAACAAGCTGTTAAAATGTGGCAGAGTGCTCACAAATGGCTCTTTACGTAGCCTGTCAATAAATACATGCCTTATTTTTTTTTCTTTTACCATTTTAAGAACTTCTTAACAAAAAGAGTACAGCTTTTATGATCTTGAAAACGCTTGTTAGTGTTTTAAAAAAGCTCTCATTACCAAAGTGTCTGCAAGTATCTCTGTTTCTGAGGGTCCATGAGGTGACTAAGCTCAGCTTCTTGTCCCTGACATCTGTGTTCTGCATTATAACGCTACTAGGTAACTTTTGGTTACTTTAATGGCACCAACATGCACCTGAGGGGGACATAAATGCATCAAAGCCAATTGAAGACAGCAGTACTTCTGCCACCATCCAATGCAAGTAGCATTATCATAGTCGCATGTCTGCTAAGGTCTACAGGCTACTGCCTCATTTCAGATCATCAACCAGGTCACTGTTTGTCAGTTGGTTTGACAAAAACTGCTAAAAACAACCTGCAAGTTCTAAACCATTTAAGAAACTGGGAAATTAAAAAGAAAAAAAAAACATTTAAGCTTAAGCCTGTGCAGATGCCACTGTTCCAATGTTTTTGCAGACTTGTAGTTAAATTTTAGCCAATTTACTGTCAGCAGGTTGCTTCCTCACCGTTTGTCTCTTAAAAGAGCCTGGTTTTCATAATTGTCTATTGCTATTAGGGTGCATTTTCCTTACAATGTTCTGTAAAATATATTCATTAGGTTCCCTGGTACTGTACATACTGCATGGCCCTGTCGCTCAGTAACACTTGGTGACTGTGTGATGGTTTATTTTGTGTACATTTCAGTCAGCAACAACATAATTTCTGTCTGTCCTTTATTGATCTTCAGCTTTAGCCATGGTGGCTTGCATTGCTGCTACCTACATTCTGGTAGTTAAGCCTTCAGCACTCTTGGCCTCAAGCTTGTGATGCTTAACAGATGAGACTTTTTAAACAAATCTGACAGCACACACACAGAGCAGCATTTCATTTGAATACAGGATTTTAACTGAAGAGCAAAACAATGCTTTTAAATAGTCACACCAACCCCCACCAACACAATATTGCTGTTTCCCTGCACAGACAAAGCAGCAACGTTTCTCTTCTTGTTAGCTTCAATAAATGGAAGAAGCCTGTTATAGCATCAGGAGGTATTAAATGTGTGACTCAGTCATGACAGACACACAGGCCACATAAGCTGCAGAAAACTTCATGAGTAAAAAAAAAAATGGAATAACAGAATGTAGTTTATACACTAGTTCTTACGGAAACTCAAATCTCAAAGTATAAAATACAAGTCAAAGTAAACCTGAGGAACTCAAAAATATTTCACAAAATAAACTGAATTTTCCTCTTATATTGCATGTAATTTGTTATTGTTAATCCAGTCAAATAAAATACAAAAATGTGCTGATGAACAAAATGGCAAAGCCTATCATTATAAAACCAGTTAAGTTTTCAATACTTCAGGCTTCGACACTGCCACAACTTTTAAGTGGTTGTTACAAGGTCTCTGTTGGATTCAAACTTTAGATTTGTAGTTTTAAAATCATCCACAACAAAAACTCAAATAAATCTATCAAACCAACAATACTGTTCCTTTGGTTTGATGGAATGGCCAGTATAATTTGGGGAAAATCATCTTTTCCAATGTAGATTAAAAAAATCCACTACTTTGCATCCCTAAAACACATCCTATGGAGTCTGATAGTCAATCAAATTCAGAATTTTTGAAAAATATTGCCAACTAGGTATTTCGACCAAGATTTCTTAGTCTTGATTTATTTTGGAATAAACAAACAAAACAAACAATAAGCACAATAAAAAAGGAAAATTATTATAGAAAAGGAGACCAAGTGCCCCCACTTCACTGGAATGGAATGATCTTTGTTTCACAAGCAGGAGTTTGACAAAGAAAGGAGGTCAAAGGGACCTTTTTTAACATAATCACTGAACATTTGACTCCAAGAAAAGTTTTGACCTGTTTGCTCTGCAGTCTTTAAAGATAAGACTTTTTCCTGGGATAACTGAAATCATAAAATAACAATTAACAAAGTGGTATTATGGCAACATTAGATTAATGTTATGAACAAGTGTTCAAAAAAAGGATCATCTACTTACACTTAAACATAAAAAATAGTCTGTCACAGCAGCTAAAGGTTCATCTATTCAAAAGAAGACCCTCAAACTATTTTGTATGGAAGTGAATTATATGAATTAAAAATGAATGTATTTTTAATGCCTTTCCAAATTATTTTCTCCCGGATGGATTTCTACAAAGGGAAAAAGATTCAGCGGTTTAATGTTCCAAACCTGCTTCATAAGTGAACAGCAAAATGACAAAAAACAAAGCAATAAAAGCTCCTTCATGAAATGATGCAGATGCTTTATTTATTTGGTGTTTTCTCTCTCTGTCTGGCTGAGATCTGCCCTTGACAGCTTGTTCTAATCTCCAGGCTTAATCACCTTCAACACCCTGGATAAATTAGGGTTATGACCCCGTGTGACACAGAGGGGGCAGGGAAAGAGATCTGCAAATGTTATCATTGATTGATTATGCCCTTTAATTCAGATGGAAAACCACAGATTTTCAGCAGAAAAAGGCAGAGCTGGGGAGTGTCACATTATCAGTGCAAATTCACTGAAAAAACATGAAGAAACTGTGCGAGTCAAAACCGAAGAGGTGTGGAGGTAATTCCTGCAGCCAATGTCAAAACCGTGGCCAGGTTGAAGTCTATGGGGGATGGTTGGTCGTCACAGATTGGCTCGTTGATGGCGGCGGTGACGCAGAGACGGGGGGCTGGGAGTTTGCTGTATGCTGAAGCCAGCGAGGCCAGCAGGCGGCCATATAGGTGATCAATCAGCTCCATTACAGCCGTGTCACTGCAGAGTCTGGAGCTGTCGCCGCATCCCGCCCATCACCCCGCATACACACACACAAACATCCCTCGCCTCATTTCCAGTCTAGACTGGAAATATAAGCCAAACGGCGTAGTAAAACAGAAACACAATCCAGAAGCTGCATCAATGACAGGTTTTCACAGAAGCTCTGGGAATCCGGTGCCTTATGAGGGCTGGGATTTGCCATTGATCAGAGAATACACAACCAAGTTGTTGTGACAGAGTTGAGGCAGATTCTAATTCACTCGCTTTGAAATGTACCAAGACAGAGCTTTTCAAAGCGCCCAAAAATAGGACCGACTCCATTGTGGTGGTTAAGTAGCACACACAATGAAGCGAGAGACATTATGCTGCAGACACCTCAAAATGAACCCGCTCGTTTTTCTACAATAAAGTGGAAAATATCTCCACGCTGCCTGGAGATTGGTATCTGTGCTACAGATGCCAGGCAAGCATCACGCAGGTATCCAAACAATGGACTTATCTCAGTCAGTGAAAGCAGCACAGAATGGGAACATGGAGCAGCAGAATGAGGAGGGGTGAGTGAGGAAGAAGTGGAGGAAGAGGAAGAGGAGGAAGAGGGAAAAGGGGAGGTAGGGAATATGTGATGAACAGCGCCTTTCCAGCCAGCCAGCCAGCCAGCGGGACATTAATGACGATCATGTCTTGTCACACTAGCTGTCGGGCCAGTCAGCAGATCCTGCCCTTGTCCCTGCCCTTCTCCAATCAATGCCATTGATCTGTCCCAGGGGTCAAGGGGCAAGAGCGTATCAATGGGGGAGAGTGGCTGATGCAGCAGGCGGAGAGGGGGCTGACTCCAGACAGATCAATGACACCCCCCCCTCGTCTGCCATCGCTGTGTTATGATTATTCATTCGCCATTAACCCGACCACATTAAGGGAATATGTTTCCTCAGGAAGAAATAGTGCTTGAGGCGGCTCGCTTTCATGGGGAAGTGAGGTTTTATGAGTTGGGGAGCTAAAGTACCAGTCTGGTAAGATCTGACAGCGTTCGGGTCTCAGACGATTTGTTACTAAGGTCTCCACCCGTCTGTGACGTCATGAGCGGGGAGCCAATCGCTGCTCATGGAGCGAGTACAGATGGAGGCAGTGATTGGCTGATGCTACAAGTATTTTGTGTCTGAGTGCTGCTTCCTGTGATGGATTTGAATGCCTCTTGAACACCTGAGGAAGAGTATCATGAAGTGTTTTACCCTTGTGTGCAGGGTTCATGCAGATTTTTGGATGAGAAAGTAAAAGAGCCATCTGCAAGGGTGACTTAGGGCTGGGCAACAGACACAGGTTCTAAGATACATTCCTGTACATTTTCGAATATTAAGTTGAAACAACACGACATGTACAGTCAATTCAAATCGTACCCCTTTAACCTTTGGTTTTGCGCAATCATATCTAGTGAAGGGGTATTCCAGTACTCTGTAAGGTTAACAGAGAGACCAACCAGGACCTCACTTGAAAGGAAGGGGTATAATAACTTTCCCATAATCCACTGCACCTACCAACAAGATGGCAGAGCAAAGACTGAAGGAAGCAATCATTAAGTAGTTATTAAATTATTAAGTAAATACTAATCATGTTTTGAATTGTTGGTGGTATTTTTAAGTTGTTTATTACAACTAGCTAGATTTTGTAGCTAAACCTATGTAACTTTAGTCAGCGAGCGTCTCTGGGTGATGATGAAGTAGCGGGAATCGAGTGCCGTCTTGTTTCATATGAGCGTTTTTTCACTCCTTACCCTTGGCCCTCTGTTTTAAGGGCCAAGGGGAAGGAGTAGACAAAGGGGGAGGGCTAAGGGGTACGCAATTGGAATTGGCCCTTACTCTGACTTTATCTAGCTGTGCATAATGAAAGAACAAAAATACATCCTACAACAACAAACCATGAGGTGTTCACAGACAGCACAATATTATTATTGTTTTGTATGCTTAGTTTCTTCTCTTCTTCCTTTAGGGCACCTAAACACTTTAAAAACCAAATACAAGACCTTTAAAGACCCAAACTTAAAAACATGAAGGCCATTTCTATGCACCGCAGAGCAAATGGCAATAAAAACAAGTGTGGCACATTGTACTCTTTTTCTATTGTGTTCCAAAATGTTGATTTGTAGAATAAGATGATTATTACACTTAAACGAGATGAGCAAGGGTGCTGGGAATCATTTCATAATAGAAAATCACACTTCTCCACTTTCTCTCCCAGGAGGGAGAAAGTGGAGAAGACACCAGAGTGCACACACATGTATCAGTACCGTACAAAAGCATGTCATCACTGCCACAGGATTTTCTCAGGATTTTCAAAAGGGGTCCCTTCAAGAAGCCTGAAATAAGTTTGATAGAAACTGTCTTAATCCACAGGCAATCAAAAATGTGGGACCCATTGCAGGTCAAAATTAGAATTTATAAGGCATTGTATGGCCTTTTTATTACAAAACTCGAACACAAGACTCTGAAAGGCTTTGTAAGGATCTACAGGATCCTTCTCTCTCTCTGCTTCTCCCTCTGTGGTTCAACATAGAGCTGGCTCTACTTAAGATTTTATTCTTATTTTTTGCCACTGTAACTATGTAATTCATCTAAGTGCTGTGCTCATAGGAGTTGGTTCTGCATCTATCAAGATGACAATAATACGAGTAATTATACATTTTATAATTGCAAATTTTGCAATAATTGCAATTAGGGATGCTCTGATCATTTTTTGTTGCAAATACCTATCAGCAGCCCCCTGCTAGTGAAATCAGCCTTTACTGATACATATTCTGGTTATGTCTGGTGCTGAGTTTTCTACTTTCAGAAGCCATGCTCTCAGAGCTCTCACTTGAAAACAGTTCAACTTTTAAGACAGCATCAAGTTTGAAAACCTCATTTCTCTCCACTGACCAATCAAACAAGGGGCAAAGCTTCTGCTGTCAACTTTGTAGAAGGTCAAAGAGGGAGTTACAATTTCCGTGTCTTCAACATCATTCAGTGGTTGCAAAAATTTTGTAAAAGGATGTATTGCAGCATATCAGTGACACTAGGACATACATCACGTGGGCCTGTCACGATAATCAATAAATCAATTAACCGCATGATAAATAAAAACGTCCTCAGTGAGTTTGCTGGCCTCGATAAGTTGACACGTGCATGCATGTTTGTTTTCCTCCTCTCTTTCTGCCAAACAGGCTGGATGAGAAGATGGGTCACTCTATGAAACTTTCTCAACACCTGGTTGCTTGGTTCAATAGCAGATTTAGCGGATTTATAGCGGAGTGATCCATCTGTCATTTATTCAATCTTTGAGGGGGAGGCGGGGCCGCTTGCGCGCGCACACACAGAGCTGAAGCGACAATCGTGAGGAGTGACAAGGAAACAAACACTAATATGAATGAAGGCACAAAAGCTACGGTTCCTAAGCTGAATGCCACAATCCCAGTGTGGGAATGTTTTGGTTTTAACCAGAATGAACAAGATGTGAACCCATTAACACCGATAAGCCAAAATGTCATATTTGTTAGAAAGTAGTGGCGATGAGGAAGGGGAGGTGCAGCAGAGCCTTTGCCCTGACAGTCAAAGCTTACTAAGGCGTTTAGTTGGCAAATTAAATATAAATAAAGCAGCGCAAAATGGTGCGCACTCACAGACAGTGTCGTTCACTTCATTGCAAAAGAAATGCAACCCTTCAATGGTTGAAAAGTCTGCATTTCGGGAAAAGTTACAAACGTTTGACAGACAGTACAAATTGACTGGGAAAAAGTACATTAAAAATAATTCCAGAACTGTATAATCTCCATTTAATTTAATGTATTTATTGTTGTGTGTTTTTCTATTGGAGTTTTTTTTATCTTTACAGAGACAGGGTCTATTTTTTATTGTTTTTGATTAGTATAATGATTTTTATTTACATGCATTTTTTTTCCCAAAAGAGAGTCCATTTCATTTTCATTAGGTTTTCTTCGCTTTTTTTTTTGTTAAATGTATTACATTGTTTGTTTAATTTATTTTAATAAAAATCTCTTGACCTTCCAATTACAGTTAAATACTCTTAAGAAATTAAAGTTTATTGTACTACTGGTACTCACTTTTTTATGACATATATTATACTTACATTACTGAAAAAATGATGTTTCAAAACAATATTGACAATAATATCGTTTATTGGCAATAATTGTTTGGACAGTTATTGTCCAGCAAAATTTGTTATGGTGACAGGCCTAACATCACATTAAACCATGATTCCACAAAAAGGGCAATATTTCACAATTATTATTGAATAAATATTTTCTAAGCTTTTCTCTTTTTTGGGTTATGGTCAATGTTAATACATAAATCTTGCAGCACTATAAAACTTTATTTTCTTTATTTTTGAAATTTAAGCAATAAATGTAACAGATGGAGGGGTAAAATGATTATATGTCTGCTGCCAACTAACAGCTTAAGGCTGCACTGAAACACAATTTATATTTCACATTTCTATAAATTATTACATAAAATAAAACAATATTACAGTAACAATTGTTACAGTACTTTGCCAGAAAATATTACAAAATTGTCACAGTATCCATAATTTTTATACCCCCATTTTATTATACCAAGGTTTTTATCAACATTTTTTCTTAAAAGGAAAAAATAGAAAAAATACATTTTATATATCAGTGTCAGCCAACCGACACAAAGATATGAATTTTTGTGTCAATGCTCAGCCCTAACATCAACACAATGGGAATCATTGGAACATCTCCATCTTTCCATATTCATAAAATTGCTCTGATTCTTTTTACAGTCACTTGTTTTTTGCTCTAAAAATATGGGACAGACTCAACTCTTCTGGCTTTGGCAGGGCTAAAAAGAAAGTCTGAAAACACATTTAAAGGCCTAAAACTGAAACAACTGCCATATTTGTGAAAAAGGAAAAAAGTAAAACATTTACTAAACCAGGTTCTCTCAGTAATGTCTGTCTCCTAAACAGTTTTTGGTTGACTGACTTTGTAGTTTGGTGTTAATAGAATTAGCTGTAAAGGTGATACTGAGTCACTGCCAACACTTTCATACATAATTTGGACAGCAGCTCACCAAATTGAATAAAGAGAACCTTCATTTCATTAATCCCTAAAGTCAGCTATAGAACCTTGAGACTCCCGTCTAAACTGACTTCTAAAATAGTCAGTCCCAACACTGGCAGACTCTGTGGCTCGACCCACCCCTATCTAATCCCATAATTTATTTGTGTAACCATCCCATAAATGAAGGTCCAGCTGGAACCAATGACTTTTCACCGTGCTGCTGGGGCAGCTGGACAGGGGAGTGCTGAGGCAGCAGGAATCTCAGCAGCGACGCTTTTCCTCCACACATCTGGAGGAACAATTTGGGTTCAGAGGTGAGGAGAGAAGAGAAAATCAAGGCTCTTAAAATAAACTCCAGTGAGGCACATCTTGACTTTGTATGCTCTGTTAAATGTGTGAGAGCTAAAGAAGAGGAAAGACTCTTTATTTGAACTGAACTGTAAAACAAAGTATACCTTCCTGATTAAATAAAGAAGCTGCATTTGTTCACGCCGCAGTAGTTTTTCATTTTGGGCTGATGAACACAATGATCCTCCGGGTCATTTAGCACACTTTATATATATAACAAAGGTCTGCGTGAAATCTTTGACTGTTTGTGAATTAATTTTTCTTATGAAACATGACATGTACAAATGTTTAAGTTCCCAAATAATCCCAATTAACAGGTGGCTCTTTGTCACAAAAAAGAGCTTAAAAAAAGAGCTCCTTTCTTCTCTGCAAAACCTCAAAGTCTTTAACAAACAGCTGACACTTAATTCAAGGCAGGGATGGGCAGCTTTGGTTACCGCCTGGGCCTCAGTAATGTATTTCAAATTTCACAGGGCCAATTTATTATGAATAAAATGCTACTTCAATTAAACAGTCACAAAACCTGTAATCTAAGAGCACAGCAAAATCTGAGCCTTGATTATAATTCATATTTATATTGTCAAGCTCAAAATCAAAACCAAAGCTCAATTGAAGAGCTGAGAGGACAAGTAAAGCCCAGTTAAGTAAGTACAGTTGATTTATTTTACATAACTTTAAAATTTAGGTCCTGTTGATACTAAAATTTCCTCTAAGTAACCTGGCCATGGTAGCATACATAAAATTCTAAATTATTGAAGGTTTATAGAATTCATTCGTCCCAAATTTTACAGAACCCACAATACCAAAGTAATTATTTTCTCCCATAAATAATAAATTGAAACCTTTTCTTTACATTTTGCATACTGTAATGCATTTGTCGGTGTCATGATGTTGTAGGTTTTTGTTGTATTTTCTCCTTATTATGGTATTAACTGTTGAAAATTTGAAATTGATTTGAGGGCTGCAATCAGTAATACGAAGGGCTGCATGTGCCCCCAGACCAACAGTTAGTTGCCTACCCTTGATATCTGAGAGTTAAGTGGGTCTCATCTGATTGAAGAATGTTATTGCATGGCTCACATGTCAGATTATTGTGTAGGCATGAAAGGTAATTTATACAGCAGAACAATGAGGGGGAATATAAAAAAGAACAACAAAAATAGATGGCAAGGCTCCAGCATATCTTTTGCTTTTCACTAAAGAAAGTTTTGATTTGATAAATGAAATGTCTGCTCCTGGAATACTGATGTTGTTTAGACCTTTCCTCAAAAAGTCTCTGCACATCGTCATACCCTCAGTGTAGACAGACAAGACAGACAGAGTCAGGAATTTTTTTTTTAATCATTTTTACCAAAGACACATCTATTAAGCAAAGTCCCCCAAAATCACACTGTAAAAAGGTTGATATTAATTTTACAGTAACTTATCTGCAACAAGATGCCAGTGCGCTACAGTAAATATCTTTGCAATAGCAATACCCTATTTTAATGTGCAGCATAATTTCTGTATTTTTAATAATAAGATTAACTCCTTTATTTTTATTTCAGGAATCATTACTGTTCTATAATTTACATCAGCTCTTCCTCAGACTTTTTTGAAAAGTATGAGAAAGAGCTGTTTTCCTCAAAATGTCACATTTTTCATGCTTAGAATCTTTGGATCCAGCACCCTACAAAGGATGTGCGTGTCCACTCTGCTTATTTTTCATACTTAGGTTAACAAACAAGCAAAACATAGACAGTGTGAAGCTGTATCATCTAAGTAAATGTAAATTTCGTATTGGAACTACTGATAAAACCATATCATTTTAAAAACTGGATTGGGATCGCAGGTCAGAAAGGCTTGGACACACTACCAAATATCCATTCAAAATCCCAAAGACTTCAGAAGAGAGCCAGTGATACTAAAACTCTATTTCCTTCTATTTTTTCTGATTTAGCAGGGCAGCACTCATTAGTGACTCGGGTAGCTGTCATAATAGAGGCTGGAATCTCAGCCTGAGCTAAAGACTGGACCTCAGGCAGCGCAGCATTATCTA
Source organism: Scarus forsteni (assembly GCA_036419115.1). Lineage (NCBI taxonomy): Eukaryota > Metazoa > Chordata > Actinopteri > Labriformes > Labridae > Scarus > Scarus forsteni. Next base: position 2,572,708 of record JAZDUH010000388.1, read on the forward strand.
CAATTACCCAACATTTTTGAGTATCAGCTTTTTTTCTTGTAATGACATCTCAACAGCTTCTGAAGGTGAGGATGGCACAAATTAAGTTGGAAGGGCTGCCCAGCTCTACAGCTCATTTGTCTTGAGTTAAGAAGCCTTGCCACTAAGAACTACAATCAAAGGTTTGTGGTTTACCAAACACAGACAGCCTTTTCTCTCCTTTTCTTCTTGATACATGGTAGACAAGTAAGAGATGAAGCTCACAGCTGCATCCAGAGACAAAGAAAAAGCAAACCCCCTGTAAGTCTGGTTATGTGACTTTTCAAAGTTCCATTACACTCAAGAATATTACAATATACTGGTCACAATATTAAGATATGTTTTTTGTTCCTTACTGCCCCGTGCACCATTCTCCATTTTAAGAAAAATCATTTTTGTTGTGTCTGTTTACATATTAACTGTGTGAAATCTTCATACGCTGTCAGTTTCCTTTTCTATGCCAGAACTCCTGGCAAACTGGGACTCAAAAGTGACATTACTTATTTGTTGGTTCCTCAGAGTTCACCCATGCTTCAGTATTCATTTAGACAGTCTAATAGAAATATTAGACAATTGTACATCACATTTTCTGCATTATTCAAGCTTAAGTGCAACATGTCCCTTGTACAGTCTGTGCAAAAAGGTCTTGTATTACATTGGGGGGGAGCGCTATGAACCCTGCTGGGGTTCAGTTGAATAAGAAGGCGTGGTCTTCTTGACATTTGGGTTACAAAATTGAGGATAAAAGGTGGTCTTGGGTTTCCAGGGATTTACCACGATCATGTGTCCTCACAGAAACCTGTTTGATAACAATGAGTCTGTCGGCGAAGGGAGGCTTAGCAGGAAAGCTGGCTTTGGTGGAGGTGTTAGTATCACTCCAGATTTAATTACTAATGGTCTAAAAATAACTTCCTCCAATTAATCCAATTCTATACCTGCACTGAAAGGAGACAAATGGAGGGTTTCCACGCTGTATATCTTACCATGAAATTTTAGTATTTTAATCTTGAGCAATTATAAAAACACATCTATCTTGTGCTAGCTCTGGGTGTGTGGCTTGTTTCAGAGCAGTCCTGCAGAATGAACAGACTCATATGGTTATTTTTAGTCTTCTGTATACACCAGAGACAAACCAGCATTAGAGTTTTGAAACGGATACAAACTCACATTTTACATGAGAGAGATTTATTATTGACTGATAGTTTGGCAGACAGAATAAAAATTGGGAGATAAAACATACATATGTATGTACAGTGTTTCTGTCTGGACTGTGCAACAATTCTAGAAAAGTCTGGAAAGAACATGTTCAACAGATTACTGAAAAGTATGTCTTTATGCAGTCAACATCTGCTCTGCTGTAGTGATCTGCTTCATGTCCGAAGAACAGACTGTTTGTAAGGCTTAAAATATTGAATTCATTTTAAAGTAAATGAAATTTAAATACATTAAGTCAAAAATAAACATTTTGAAGGCTTACAGTGGCATCAGCAGCATGAAGGGTGAGGGAGAATCTAAGAGTGTAAGCTGGCGCTGACCACTGTGTGGAGCTGCAGTACTGGCTTTTTCTCTTTTCATCTCTTCACAACAACAGATGGCATATATGACCCTCATTCAGCACCTACATTACTTAAATACCAAAAGCAGCACTGTTCTGATCAGAACGTCACTTCAGTGAAGTTTACAGATGATTATAGTGGAGATTTTTTGACCTTACTCTACTGTAAGGATAAAAGTCTACAAAGTAATACCTTGATGTATTTTAGAGTTGTTTGGATCAATCATAATATAGTTTGCAAAGTTAAGAATGAGACACTCTTGACATCACACCAACAGTGAGTTATAAGCTGACATTGGCTTTTTTAATACATTTATGGCAGCGTCAGGATCACTATCTGCTGTCACTTTTATTTTTGCAGTTAATAACATTAACAAAGTCATATTGGGATCAAGTTAATGCAATATGACATGATCGGGTAATGGATAGCCTGTTTAATATTACTGTCTTTGTAAACATAAAGAACATCATCTAATCACATTCACAGACTATTTGCACCTCTCTGAGTTTTGTCTTTTAGAAAGGGCTCCTTAAAGTGATAGTCTAACTTTTGTTTTGTTTCTTCCTCACTCCAGAGTCGACAAGCAGATAGACACCATTCTTCAGACTCTGTGTGCAGTAACAGTGAAGAGACTGCTCTTTTAAGTGAACAATGAGAATCATTGTGAGCGGTTCATTTGCTAGCCATTTTGAAATTTGCATGCTCACTTGAAAGAGCTGTTCAGAAGATTTGACTAGTTGCAAACGTCACATCTCTCACACAAACCACCATGGAGGTAGGTTCACGAAACAAAAACTCTGTTTACAAGCAGAAGATGATAATAGGATGATAGTAGAAGCTAACGCAACATAACGTGGTGAAAAATTGAGTCACAACAAGCATACAGGACTGTCTAGATGTGCTGAAGAGTTTATCTGATGACTGAAGGCAGAGGCAGACTAATACTTCCCACTGACTTCTAGCCATTTGAGCTAAGCTAGTTAGCAATGGGGGACCTTACTGCATGCAGAATTTAAAGAATGGTGTGTATCTGCTTGTCGTGGACTCAGGAGTGAGGCAACACACGTTGACAAAAAGAATGTTGGACTATTGCTTTGTTGTCTTAAAGGTCTCTGAATACAACAAAAAAACATCTGTTTTAGTTCAGAACGAGAGGCAAAAATGATCATAAACATGATTATCTCATCCAGGAAGGTCATGTTTTTGCTGATGTTTGTCTGTTCATAAAATAACTTGAAAATAAATAAATGGAATTAATAAGTTTTCAATGAATGTTTGTCGCAGCACAAGAAAAAACAAGATCTTGGTGGTGATTTTGAATGCAGAACCAGAAATGTTTCAAAGAATCTGTTAACATCACAAGATACAGCAGTTTTTTCCCATTTTTAGCTGATAAAAAAATAAGTAGCCTAAATGTATAAATTTCTTTTCAAGAACGGATGTCACAAAGTGCTTCACAATTATGCCACAGTCCTCACCCATTAGGGCTGTAATCAACCAAAGAAATAGCTGGTCGACCAAAACACAGCAATAGTCACCAAAAATCGACCAATCGCGGGGGGGGCGCTCAGCGGACCGCGGTTCAGTAAAAGTTATATCAGCACCTGCTTCTGTTTTAGACCAGTTTTTCTGCTTTGTGTCCATTTTTAAAATGCGCCACAAAATGACGTGCTGCTGCTGGATTAAACTTATATCAGCACCTGCTTCTGCTTCTGTTTTAGCCCAGTTTTGGCTTGTGCCCCTTATCAAAATGCGCCAGAACATGATGCGCTGCAGCCACGGCGGGAGTGTGCCCGGTGCACCTCCAAATGCCCTGCATCTTAAACCATTCATGGGACTTCTTAAGTGTTTCCATACAGAGTTCCATAGTAGCCATGTTGTTCACTACAACAGACACTTTTTTTTCTGCTCGACCTTTGAGGCATCGGCAAGTTCATATAATCCGCAGCGATGTTTCTTCCCGTGTCCGCCTCTCCTTTTTAACCTCTCTCAAGCAGAAGACTCTTTGCTTTCCAGTTTTCATCAATGAAATGGGCAGTCACTCTCATATAGGACTCCATTCGAAGAGACGTCCACATCTGTTATCTTTATCTATTAACTCATAAACTTTTTACTCCCTCGTATTTTGCCGTATGTGCGTGCGTAATTGTGTGGCGCGCTGGCACTGAATATCCAGGTTCCAGTGTTTTTCTTGGCCTTCCATGACACCAATGGGCCTCATACCTTCAGAAATAAAATTGACAATTCCATCTGTGATGTTGTTTTTGCATTTGGATATTTATATGAGGCTTACAATCCAGCGTGGACTGGTGAGGTTTGCCTACGCTGCAGCGGGCAGAGCGCATGCAGCAGCGGCATGCAGCTATAAAATGAATAAAGGATTATTAGACTAGAATATTGAAAATTTCTTAATATAATATTGATATTGAAATGAATGATAAATACATTAAAAGACAGGCTGTTACCTGTGAAACGGTTCACTTGATACATTTCTCCTGATAAAATGAACCATATCCTGCAGGGGAAAATATAAATTGATACATTTGGTCGACCAATCAGAGTTTTGGTCGACTGAGCACGCATCGACCAATTAGTCGACCAGTCGACTTGGACTTTACAGCCCTATCACCCATATTGTGATTTTCACCATAAATATTAGTCCTACCTTTATTTCATATATTTCATAAATATTTAGATTCCTTGACCATGAAAACATACCATTAGCAATTGGATTCATAATGATATCTATTTTAGTTCAGTAGTTGTTCACAAAAATCACATTTTTTGCCATGGCGGCCAGACACTGATCCGGATCAACACCAAAATCGAATCAGTTCTTCCTTTCCCCATGCTGAACATTTCCTGAAAATTTCATCCAAATCCATCCATTACTTTCTGAGTTATTTTGTTCACGGACGGACGGACGGACGGACGGACAGACGGACGGACGGACAAACTCTCCCCAAAACATAACCTCCTTGGCGGTGGTAATCATAAAGTGCAGCACACAGTCAAAAACAGACGGATATTAAATAAAAGTAAGTCTAAAAAAATGTGTCTCCAGCTGTTTTGACTTGGCTAAGAATGTCAGGAATGCCTTGCGTTATGTGCAGCAGAGGGATGCAAGCGTTCGACTTCACATTGCAAGCTAACTCCCCTTCACTGTCTAAATTGCACCAACTTTTGTGGTGCTGAGACGTATCTGATTTTTTTTGTTTGCTTTGGACAACTTCTCGGTGTTGTCATTCTTTACTAAGTTAGACTAAAGTGTGAATCTGAAAAAAAAACTGTAAGTGTTCCCTTTTTAAAACTAAAACTGGATATCTGTGTTCCTTCTAAAACTTCTGTACATTAATTAAAATAAGAGATTATATTATTTTAATTGTGTGGTTCAAACAAGGAACCAAAGTATATGCAATTTTGACAGTAGCTGATAATATAAAAGTAAGATGCAGAGCTCAGCATATGCACTTATCCATTAATATTTAGTTACTGGCATGGATATTTTAATAACTTTCAAACGTAGAAATGTATTTAGGAACTTCATTTTGAGGGTTAAATCATCAGTCTGTTCATTTGTCTAGGAAAGACTAGGCTCCAAAGCCATTTCTACTGGGTCAAATGGACCATACACAACCTGGGCAAGCACAGACTGTCTGCGCTCTCTGTGTGAGAGTCTGCAGGTTCTCCCTGTGCATGTGTGTTTGCTTTGGTTATTGTGGTTTCCCCACTCAAACCACAGTCATGCTTGCTACCTCCACCAAAGAGGTTATGTATTTTGCCCTGCATGTTTATTTATCTGTTTGTTTGTTAGCAAGATTACACAAAAACTACCGGACAAATTTTGCTGAAAATTTCAGGAACATTGGTAACGGCCCAACTTAAAAATGATGAGGTGATTCAAATAACCACCATAAGAGCGGATGATCATTTGCTGAGACTATCTTTGGATTTTTGTCCGATTTGTGGACTCATTTACTTGAATGGTTTGGTAGGTGGGAACCTTTTCCAATGTAGCAAGACCATTTAATGTTGGAATATTATGATTGGAGGAGGTAAAAAGAGCTTCAAACCAATGTAATAACTTGACAAATGATTCTATTTTATGGTGGTCTAATGTGTGAATTGGGGCTGCTCTTATTGGTTGTGTCTAGAGATGGAAAGATGATCAGTTATGCTGTCAACAGGTTTAAGAGTAACTTTAACTGCTAACCTCAGTTGAATATGTTTAGAACTGACTGGCTATTTGTTGTAAACGAAAAAAAAAAAAAAAACTAACTGAGCAACAATTAGCATTGTCACATATTTGATCAACTGTGCTCATTTATGGAAAAGAGCCACCCTAAAACACCTCTGTCTGAAATACACGCAATACCTTTGCTGAAAGTTGTCTTGAAAATATACAACCAAAAGTAAACACCAAAGAGCAATAAAGCCTTGAGATAGTTATGAACAAAGTATAAGAAAACATCTGGCTCATAAAGGGAAAGTTTGGCAAAGCCTAGACCACTTAAGACCAAAGAGCAAGAAGGATAGATGACAAAGGTTACAGAGGGGGGTCCACTCAGCTTCAGCTCTAAACACTGCAGGAGCATCATCATCCATCAAACCAAAAATCCCATCATCACGACCGAAGAGACTACAGTAAAACTCCAAACTGTACTCAGACTGCTTTTCAGCTCAAGTCCTCCTGAAGAGTAACAAATGTTCATAATCTGCTCGGACATTTTCTCCTGAGTGGTGCTTTTGGAGTCGTTTTACAGGCTGTGGCTGCGTGCCAGACAGACATGAAGTCAGATGCACTCAGCCTGGTGGACAGTCTGCGGTAAACAGAGGAGTCAGTGTCGCTGAGGCAAGCTCGGACCTGAAACTGAACCTTGGATCACAAATACGCATTGTATAGAACAGCAGACAATATATCACAAGGCCCAGAGCCAACCAATAAACGTGCAGCTTTTCCCACGCTGAGGTACCTGGAACTTCACCAAGGTCCACTGGGAAAAAATTAACTATTTAGAGGTAGGGCTGGGAAAAATAGACAGAGGATCATATCTAAAGGTACCCTAGAAGAATGGTATTACACAATATGAATGCTGATACATGTTTCTGATAATTCATAACTAAAGGCTATTAAAGGCTGAGCAATATATTGATTAAATCAATTAATTTGAATTATTTTCTGCACAAGATTCAGAAATGAAAATCTAGATTATTTTTTTCAAGTTACTCCCATCAGAAGTTGTTGCAATGTTTAATTACTGAAAATGTAGTTTTCAGGATGGTAGGCTCTGCAAGGCTTTACACATGTTTAGACTTTTATGGGGTGCTGGTTTGGCGGAGTGGTCAGCAACCAGGCACCCCATGTACTTGCTTCTGCCGGTCCAGGTTCGAATCCCGCCTGTGACCAGTTTGCAGAGTGTCTTCCCCTACTCTCTCAACCTATTTCACAAGCCTATCCACTGTCTCTCTCCTATCAATAAAGGCACAAAATGCCCAAAAAATACATTTAAAAAAAAAGACTTTTATTTCCTTTCTTTAATGAGAATAAATATTCATAGGATGGTTCCATGTTACTATAGTGGGAAAATAGCTCATCCCTATGTGTTTATGTAGACAGGTCTCCCTACTTTGAACTACATAATCAACATTATATGATTCAATTACAGCATGCATCTTAACTACAAGAGGGGAATTTGTTAATTTTCTAACATATTCAACAACATTAAGGCAAAACTTGATTCAAGTGATTTCATGTCACTTCAGAGTTTCTTTTTTGAATGAGAGAAAGACACTTAAATTCATAAATCAAGTTTTGTGAAAAAAGTTGGGGATTTTACTTTAAGGTCATATTGCCTAGCCCTAAACGCTATTAATGTACCATTATTGCAGACATTGATATAACTCCATTATTAATCCAAGAATATTAATACCTATTTGATACAATGCATACGCAGTTCCATCCATAATATATTTGAATATCTATCTATCTATCTATCTATCTATCTATCTATCTATCTATCTATATATATATATATATATATATATATATATATATATATATATATAGATATATATATATTGGAGCTGAAACGATTCCTCGAATATTCGCGAGTACTCGAGTACAAAATATCCCCGAATTACATTTTGTGCCTCGAAGCCTCGTTTAATAATATGATTATACATATAAATATATATCTGGACTACTATACAGTGCACGGTGTTTGACACGGACGGTCATTTCTGTGGCACAACGTGCCTGCTACCTCCGCTGCTGTGCGGCTTGTAAACTCGGGAAGGAAAAGAAAAGAGAGGGACAGAAAGGAGAGAATCTGCAGAAGAAATGGCGGAGAGTGTCCCAAGTGTGTGGTCACTACAAGAAGGGACGAAAAGAAAACACAGTGCAGTGTGTCTGATGTCAAACAGAGTTAGCCTAGCACGTAGCTTAGCATGATAGCACGTCGTTAGGGCTGCAACTATTACTAGTACAGCATTTTAAATATGCTCATCACAGACATGCGTCCTCTTTCCATGGTGGAGGACACAGGATTTAAGAACATGATCAAGGATTTCAATCCAAACTACACAATGCCCTCCAGAACACACTTCACAAATATATTGCAGAATTATATTAATACTCTGTAAATCAGTATGGTATTGGCTTTGTTTTAAGCCAGTACTGGTTTAAACTTTGAAAGTTGTTACAATAAAAACCCTTTTCTGAGGAATAAACGGCATTTGGTTGCTCAATTTGAAAGCCCTAACATGTTGCATTGTATACAATTGATTTATTTGTTTAAAAACAAAATAGTATATTTTGTTAGAGTACTCGAGTACTCAAAGAAATAATTGACAGAGTACTCGATTCCAAAAATACTCGATAGTTGCAGCTCTAATATATATATACATATACATATACATACACATATACATGTATATGTGTATATATATATAAATATATATATACACATATATATATATATATATATATATATATATATATATATATATATATATATATATATATATATATATATATATATATATATATATATATATATATATATATATATATATATATATATATATATATATGTGTGTATACACATATAGATATATAAATAAGTAGATATAGATATAGATATATAGATATACAAACATGTGTATACAGGTACATCTCAAAAAATTAGAATATCATGAAAAGTTCAATATTTTTCATCACTCGTTTCAGAAAGTGAAACCCATATATTATATGGATTCATCACAGATAGAGTGAAACATTTCAAACATTTATTGCTTGAAATGTTGGTAATCCTGAAATGAGTGATAAAGAATATTTAACTTTTTCATGATATTCTAATTTTTTTAGATGTACCTGTAAAATATGTTTTTAAAGTAAAAGTAAAACAAAGATTTATCTGCCTTTTGAAGCACTATAAACACTCATTTACCAACCTGCTGACAGAAAATAAGCCATATCTGTAGAGCCTATACATTAAAATAAAAGTTAATAAGCAAAAACTTTATTAACATAATGCCCTTTATATGGGTTAATTATTGGGGATAAACATCTGCAGATACCTGCAGATATTGATAATTAGCTTTATAAAACATTTTTGATGACACCAAAATCTTACTGATAATATAGTGATGAAAACAATAAAGTTGTGATCCTAAACTTCCAAATTTAAAATTACTGACATATAAATAAATGAATAAAATAGTAGCAAAAATACAAACTATTTTAGCTGAAATAAACAAAACATTTTTAAGCAGTTATTCATCAAAACTTTCAATCATACATTTTTTCTATCACACTTTTCAACCTGAGGGTCGTGTGGGGCCACTGCTCAAGCTGCCAATAAAGTGCACCCTTTACTGGTCATCGGTCAATCACAAGACTGACATAAAGATACACACACCTGAACAATCAAGAGTCACCAATAAACCAAAGCAACACATCTAGCATAAACTCTGATTCAACCCCAGAAACTTTATAGTGCTGTACAAGCAGTAAACATAAAAATACTATAAATACAGCCTGTTTCAAAATAATAAAAGCTTTACTATTTTAAAGATTTAAGTATCAAAAAGTACAGAAACCTGATGATTTCATGTCATACTCCTAATTTAAACAAGGAGACGGATGTCTCAATAACACAATTACAATTGTAATATTTGAAAAAGTAATTACATTGGCACCTCTTGCCAATTTCAGGATTAGAGACATTGCAAATAAATGTATTTAGAGATTGAGCATTGCTTTATGTCTAAGAAAAACGTCAGATATGTAACAATAAAAAAGATTTTTGAGATTAAAATCACAATTCTGAAAAAAAAGTCTTCATTCTCAGAATTGTGACTTTTCTTTTCTCTGAAATAACTTTTATCTCAGAATCATGGCTTTTGTACCTAAACTTAAAAAGAAGCTCAACTTCTATTTTAGTTATTTATTTTTTTGTGGCCCTAATGTTACCAAAAAAATGTTGTGGTTTTATGGATAGCTTTATGAAGCTCCACGTGGCTGGCTGATGAGTGAATGAGACTGATCTCACTTTAAAAGACTAAAGCTAGGCACATATTTTAATTGGACTATTTTTTTATTAATTTATTATTATTATTATTATTATTATTATTATTATTATTATTATTATTATTATTATTATTGTTATTATATTATTATTATTTTCTGAAATCCAGCCCACAGAGCATATGCAAAAAAAAAAAACTTGGACCTTTTAACAAATGTAGTTGGTTTCAGAGACATATCAATAATTTATTAAAATAATGAGTGACCACACTGATATGTGAACATTAGACTTGAATTATGAGCCAAAGCTTGAAGAAAAAAGAAAATAAAGTTACAAAGTAGGCTTGGTTATTATTGCACTAACAAATCTACTGAAAGTCAGATAAATATTGACCATTTTTGTTTTAAGTCAAATAATCTATGTCTATACAAACAACAATGCATTAACTGATATTTTGTTCGAGCATAATGGATATACAGATAGGTCTAAAATACAAAAGATTTTTCTGCCTTCTTAAAGGTATGGAAAGCAAACCTGTAAATGCCTGTGAATGTATCTAACCCCCCTCATCTGCCAGAAATACTAAATGTAACCTACATATGGCAGAGCTATAAAAGCTCAGAGTATGGAAGTCATCCCGCTGAATGTATTTAACAGAACAAGAATGATTTATGCTGATTATTATATTTCATATGTTGTGTTTATGTCCAACCATCTGTGCTTCACAATATTTGGCGCTCAGCACTGATTTGGAGGTTGTGCTGCCCAACGCTGACTAAACAGACTGAGGTGTAAACCACAAAGCAGAGATGGAGCAACAGTTTGGAGAGGAAAGCCGTCAGCATGTAAAATAAGGTTAAACAACACAAAACGCCTCGGTGAGAAAAACAGAATCACTACATGAGATGGTAAACAATACAATATTTAAACACTTTGTATGTAAACATGGAATTATCTTTGTAAGTAAAAATGCCACATAGGTTGTTCAACCTTATAGAAATTATAAATGTGACTGTAATTGCTGAAAGTATTTCTCAAAACAGGACTTGAAAGCCTGAGGATAAAAGCACCAAAACATTTTTTAAATGCTCATTATATGATATTATTTACATCCATCCATCTATTATCGATATTATTTATCCCTCTTGGGGCTGGAGCCTATCCCTGCTGATGTTGGGTGAGAGATACTGTACACCCTGGACCAGTCCAGTGTTCATTTTGTTGACTACTTCTTTTTGTCATACTTTTCATAAACAACCTTTCTTTCTCACGACAAAAAAACTAGACAGTAACTTATACAAACAAGTGCACACGGACAAAAACTAAATTAACTGACATTTTCTTCAATAGATAAAAATTAGACCAAATGTTTGACAGAGACTTATCCCAAACAGACTTAATTTGGTCATGTAGAAAGTAAGAACAAGTTAGGAATTCAGCCAATCACAGCTACTTTGGTTGAGTTGAAAGGTTGGATGAGTTAAGAGGGACATCCAATCACGGTGATCCAATCCAAGCTACTCTCTTTATGGATTTCTATATTCATGTAGAGCAGGTTCACTGTTTATTATCAATTCTGGTATTGTAATTGAGATGCTCTGCCAGGAAGCCTAAATAAGGGAGGTTACATTTCACACAAAAGTTAAATTTGTTTCTGTTCAGTTACACATTCAAACTTTACTAGCATTCAGTAAAGGGTTATTACATGTTTCATTTTATTAAAGTGTAAAACAGGACTTCAGAAATTCAAGGAAACATAAAAATATGAATCACACTTCAGACTTTATATTTTAGTTGACTAATTTAAGTAGTTTTCATCGACTAAACTGTGGTAAAATTTCATCAACTAAAACTAGACTAAAATTAAAATGATTAAGACGACTAAATCATGAGTAAAATTGAAATATATTTTTGGCAATAACTAAATTAAAAAGTGCTCAAAAATTAACACTGGACCAGTTGCTAGCCAACTACAGGGCCACACCTAGAGATGGACGCACCAATTAAGAGTCATCACTTAACCAAACAGGCATGTTATTGGTCTGTGGAAGGAAACAAGACTGCCGTGAGTGACGAGGGCTTTGAACCTGCAACCTTCTACTTGTGAGGCACATGCAGTTCTTGCCACCCTTTATCTTAATATTTGTTTTGATTGGTTATCGCTATACCACAGCACATATTTTAATAGAATTGTTGAAATGAAACCTGTTTGTTATCAATGCAGAAGAAGAAGCAGACACCAAATACTAGGCACTTATTGTTTGCAACTATCATAAACTACTGCCAAATTTTAAGATTCTGTCCAAGCAGTACAAAAACTACGGCAAAACATCAAGGTCTTTATAGTTTTTGGCTCTCCTTTATGCAATTTGGGGAAATTCTAATGATTGGTGGTGTCAAAAAAGACTGACCCTTGTTATCCCAAAGTCATTAAATTAACGAAGAGACTGGAAGGACGGACTGGATTGAACAAATATGTAACATATATGTTAGCAACACCTGGATTTTCACCTATGATTTATTTATAGAGAATGATGTGAAAAAGAGAAACTATCCAGTAAGCAGTAGTTCCCTGGTTGATAGAGTTTTGATGATACCACTCATAAGCAGTCGTTACAACCAAGGCATGCAGGAGGCCACTGCTGAACACACAACATCAGATCTTGAAGTGGATTGGCAACAGCAGCAGGTGCATGTCAAAAAGCTCAAATAATCTAGCACTGGTTTCTTTCAGGGCTTTTCCACTTCATATCAGCTTGAATTCACTCCATATTTTGGTTTTCCATTTGTGATCAAGCCTAATACACCTGGTACAGTTTTATGTAGCACCTCAACTGAGTTTCCATGCAAGTTAAGCTAAGACTAAATGTGATGTGTGGAGACAAAGTCAACCTTTGAATGGTCAGAGAAATTGCCACGACTCTGGGACATCTGAAATGGCAATGAAACACTTTTCGCAATTGGCTCCATACTGCTGCATGGCTTCCTGTACTTTCCGCTGCTTTAGGTAGGCTTTTGTTTAGCTGCATGCAGACGTCTTTGGAACCAAGTTCATCCCTTCACGATAACACAAAGCCATGTAGCCACGGGCGGCTACTTTATCACCTCTGTTTCCTCCTTTGTTAGTGCAAGAATGCCAAGGTAGTTTTCATGGCTACACTGTGACGACCCTTCCTACCTAAAATAGGTACTGAATCTAGTCTAAAAGTCTATGTAAACTAGACTTAACAAGCCAGGTGCTAAATATCCATCTCATAATAGGTCATTAAAGATGATGATCTCATTAAACAGAAAGATATGACAGTATGATGCAAATATATGTCTAGCTACAGAAAACTATGACTAATTTATTGGAAAGAGTCATTTAACTGACACAATTTCAGTTCACATAAACTGCCTTAAATATAACAGGATGATATCAATCACATTATCATTTTTAAATGAAGGACCCCTCAAACACAAAAATGAACCTTTTATAGTCCTAAATGTCAAAACTCAGGGTTACAATCTTTTTAAAATATTTAAGAATCTGCAGGGACACTGTCATGGAAAAGACTATGTTTTATATCAGATACTTGAGTTATTATTGATGCCATTCTGTCCTACCTCTGTCACACACTTTGTCAATAACAAGAAGCTCTTCCTCACACAGGTACTTAAAATGTCCCTTTGCATATTGAATGAATAATCAAACACATTGTTTGTCTCATATCTGGCTCCTAAAACGACGTTGTATTTACTGCAGATAGACTCTTAAATTCATAACCTGGTGTCTGTGCAGCCTTGAAAAATCTGCTGAATGCAGTTGTGAGATGAGAAATAATCAGTTTTGTTTAATGACATCACCACATAGTCAGGACACTGAATCCTTATATTCGAATTTTTGTGGCGCTGTGTCTGTACGCATTTTTAATGAAATTGGATCTGTGCCAACAGTCTAGAAACACACTCCTCTATAATTTAACGAACTGATCCAGACCAGGAAATCAAATCAACGTCATACTTTCTCTTCGCTGTACAGAAACCCTGTGCATGAGAGTAACATAAGGTTGCATTCAGCATGCATTTAAAGCAAACTATTATCTGCACAGACTGATGTCGTACGTGTGCTCCAAGGAAAGCTAGAAGGTTGTACAGTTAACTCCCAGGATGTAATTCTAAACCATACAACCTACTACCTCAACCCGGATGCACACATTTGCAACAAAAGTTCTTCTTATCTGTTTGCTTTTAAAGAAAAGCTTCCTCCAATCAAAGATAACTCTTTGTCACCTCAAGCTCGACATCATTATCACTCATCATGTTTCTGGTTTTGTAAGCTCTTCAACAGAGATACTATGCTTTGCTGAGGTGCCAGAGTGAGATGAGGAGATTAAAGTTCCCATAAAATCAAAACAGATGATGGTTTCTTGTTCCTAACGCAATCATATCTCCCCTCAATTTTAAACAAAGTCCTCAGGTGGTTGTCTTGTTAAACCAGGGAGTGTGTCTTATCCTGGGAAACACCAAGATATCATACAATTCATCTTAGACTTTGGGCCTTGACCAAATATTTATTCATGTCAAATTAGGGCTCAGCAATATGGACCATCTCAGAGTTTTTATTGAATTGGACATAAACAATAACTTTCTCACTATTTGTTTTGTAAAAAGGAAAGAAAAGAGAAATGGTCGTCTCTTAACCAGGCGTTGGTAGACATCTGTTTTATATCACAGCAACTAAACTAGAGTCCTGGACATTAAATATTGGAGATTTTTTTTTTTTCACTTTGATCAGATGCAACCTAACACTTAACAAATACACTAACAGCATATGTAACATTTCAGTATGTTGAGGCTAGCTTAGTTACTAAATTCTTCAATTCCAGGGGTTTCTTAATGATACAAAGTCTCTGTTATTTTCACCTTCAAATCACACAAAAACTTACTCTTAGCACATTGCTTCCAAAAAGTGGGCACATTATACAGTCCTGAGATTTTTAATGGTGCTCATTTCATTTTCTACTCGAACTGCCTCAAATACTTTACAACCACAAGTACAGTTCAGGAAAGAAATAAATCAAAATTTCTTAGTAACAACCCTTTGTATGCTTGAATACATAATCCAACATAAAAAAAAAAAAAAAACAGATTTATTGTCCACTCTTAAAAATTGAATGAAAGTATGAAACTCATACTTCAGCCCAACATAGTCTGGAGCACATCTTAATTTTAAATGATTAAATAAGGTGAATTCACATTTTTGTGCTGTGTCAGCTTAAACTAAAAGGCCTTGAATTAATTCTGTTGTTGTCACTGTAGAAAGTGCCTGTTTCTATCTCGGGGGATTAAATGAGAAAGTAGTGCCACCTGCTGGAAAACAATAAGAACTACAAATCTGAAGCCTGGCCAGCAAACTGAAACTATATTATCAAGCTAAATGTCCAAAAGTTACACCTGTCACCAAATTAAGTTAAATGTTTCATTTAGCAGGTAAATGTCAGAGAGTTATGAACCAAATAGGTGGTAAATATTTGCATCTTCACAGACATGTTTCAATACAAACTGAGTAAACACTTCTATATTTCTTGATCTATTAAAATGTAAAAACACATAACTTCATGAGTTGCACTGAAACCTATGTATGAGACAAAAAAGCAAAATGTATTATTTTGAGAAGTACATTATAACCTTAGCCAGTTTATCAACCCACCAACTAGACTGGTAAATCAAGAAAATATATTTTACAGACCCAAGTCACATGTACTCCTTTTTATGCCGTTTTTGATTAAACAGAGCACTATAATACCAAAACAACAGCTTCTATTACATATGGAGATCCATTTTTTAAAAGGGAAGAAATGCACCTTCCTGAACAAATACATGTAATTTACTTTATTATTGGAAAAAAATTCTAAAACCAAAATTATGCCAATCCCCCAAAGAGACCAGTAGGATCTAATGACGAGCTGATTCAAGAAGGGGGGGAGCATGATTTAAATTGCAATAATTTGTTGGAAACATTTGGATAAGTGAAGTTATGCCCACTTTTCCACATGTTGCCCACATAGTTTTGTAGTCCAGACAGTTTAAAGAATTTGTCTGAAATTACTGATGGTTTGATTTATTGATTTTAAAACAGTAAATTGTCAAACACTGGGTATTTGGGACTTCTTGTTATGGTGCTGTGATTTAAAACAGTTATCAATTTTAATGAATCTTGACATATACTCAAATTGTTTGAGTTAAATAAGATACATTCAGTAGATATTGATATTGTTCTACCCACTATACCAATGCATTTTAATTAAAGTATATATCGCCCAGCCCTAATGTGAAACCCTACATTCCTTCTCCATGACGTACATTATCTTCTTGCTAGCTAGCGGTTACAGGTCGTCATGTGTTTCCACAACAAGTCCCTCCTTTGCTTCCTGTTTTTAAAGGAAAGGAGGGAAAAATGTGGAATCAAATCGCACCGTGCAGCCGTTTCATGGGAACTTTAATGTGTATCTTACACTTACTCCATTTACAATTCATGTTTAAATGGAAAAGGAGAAAAAAAAGGTGAAAGACGACGATCACACCACAGTGACAAAGACCCACAGAAGCGAGCTTGTGCTGACAGATTTGCCACAAGATCGGATCTACGGGTTTGTGCCAAATGGTTCAAGCCAAAGTATCAAAATAAGACAGTAAGGGACAAAAATGCAGTTTTGATTTGAGTCTATATCATGTTATGAAGAAGTGGTGCCCAAACTTTGTTGTTCTAATATTTAACAAGACATTTCGAATATTAAACATCCACTTCATAAAAATGTATTTTTTTGCGTTAAAGAGATACTTATGTTATGAATCCAGTATACTGAATATCTTTGTCAAAAATCCTATCGTTATAACCTCCGTAGTAAAAAAAAATATATAGATGCATACAAGATCTAACTATTTTCCCTTTTGTTAATGATTCCTGATTCAGATATAACTCCATAATAGTCTGCATAATTTTATCACAACAAACTGTCTACAATGTAGAGCTGACACCCTCAAGTCAATTTGTTGATTTTAAAAAAAGAAAGTGTTTTAATGAAATGTTTGAAAACTCTAACATAATTGTTAATACAACTTATTGAAGATGGGGAGACGTTTCACACACTAGACTCTAGCCAAAACTAAGCTTTGTCATCATTACATCACATTAATACTAAAGAAGAAAGCAATTGTAAATCGAGTCAGTTCACAGAGTAAAAGATATGCACAAAGGCAGACACACACACTCAAAGCACCACTCTACTCTACATGCCCCTGATGCTAGTGTTGTTAATTAGCACTTCTGACCAATGTTTTTCACCCTAAATCAGCTATATACATAGTACTGATTAGGGGTGTAAAGAAATGGTCAACTCACAAAATGATACGAAATACAAAACAGGGCTCTCGATACGAAATACTCACGATACAAAATAAAGATTATAGAAAATCCCCAACAGTAGGAAGTTGTGCAAAAATCTCATTTTCTTTATTTTCTGCCTAATGCAGACATACAAAAAAATATTGCTGCATCAGTACAAAATAAATGCTCTTTGAAAAAAAAAAGTACTTTTCTCCCCTTATTTAGACTACAGTGCAAATGCAAACATAAAATCTCAAAAAAAAAAAAGATTTGTTGTTGTAACAATCAGGATAAGTACATTCTTGAATGAAAAGGAAAACAAATAGCAGTCCTCAGAGCTGCAGCTTAGACCTATAAATGTCTGAACTGTGAACTATAATATTTAGCCTATAACAGTGCATCTACTTCTGATCTTCAAGTATGATCAAATTCTGTCAACTCAACAGTAGATGCAAAAATCAAATATTGTTTTTTTTATGCAGACAGACACAAACATTCAGCTGCTGCCTGTCTCCAGTTCAAAGTAGTTGGTAGTTGGTAGTTGTAGTCGTCGCAGTATACGGTGAACTGTAGCGGTATATTTTGCACACGGTTGTTGTTTTGTCCGCAATCTTCTCACCGTTCTCTTGTCTTTTACATGGGAGGTCAAAATAGGTCCACGCACCTGATTTATTTGACAAAGGAGCGTCAGCTAATTCCTCCACTTCGTCTTCCTCCATATTGAAGCGAGTGTTTTGCTACGGTAGGCGAGGAGGATAAACATCACCAGTCATGCGCGCCCCCCCTTCGCGTTTATTTCGTGCGTCTTTGAATTTTATTTCATCTTTTTTTTTATTTCGCAAAATTTCGGGGCACGAAATTTCGTTTCACCCCTTGTACTGATGGATGTTTATATATAGAAATACTATTATAGTTTCATTTATGTTCTACATGAGGTATGTGCGAACTACAACGGAGGGCGTGCTAACAACAGCTAACAATTGCCTGGTAGATCAGCAAGTATTTTTTCAGACTTTGTTACTGTAACACTGATAACCCGGAAATGACATCATTCCCACTCCCCTCTTCCCAGTTCTGATGTAATCCCTCCAGAGATAATGAAAAACGGTGGGTTAACTCCTTCCTCCATTCTGTAATGTTCGTAGAGGGGAGGAGCGTAAATATTCCAGCACAAAACGGCAGCATGAATGGGGCTTTACTGCCGGAAGTTGAATGACAATGGGCTGTGGCAGCCATTTTCACATTTTAAATGCTTAAAAAGTCCCGGCATAATTCATTACTTGTTAAGGTGTGAGGAAGGCCTGACACACAGTATTTTCTGTTGTGTGATTCTGCGTAGGAAAACAAATTTAAATATGAACAAAATAATTCAAACACATCCAACTTGGATCTCTGTTACATTAATGAGATAGTTAAATAGAATCAGAGAGACAAATTTCCCCTCTTATCATCGGGTCTTAAGTCTCCTGATGATGTGGACCCGTCACAAACATGCCGCCCAGCTCTGCTGCTCTCTTGTGGTCTTCATTTAGAAGTCTTCTCAGTAAAAATTTTACTCATTTATGTGTATTTTGTACAAGGGTTGGCAAGCCCAACTGATGTTTGCTGTACTTTGAGGTGGACAGGTGATTTTTGAGGCAGGATAGTAAAACAGGAAAAGACACTTTATTTAATATCTCTTGACAACGCAGCAGGTGGGTTCTTCAAAATGAAAATTACTAGACTATAGTTAATACTGTATGTTATAGAAAATGTGTATCCTATTGTAAATTAAATATGTTTATCAGCTTTGAGTGAATTGCATTTTTAATACACTATTTGGAAGTTAAAAAAACGTTTATCATGATGCAGAAAGCCTGTTAAACCTCCATTTTATGTTTCTATTTCTACAACAACATATTTATCAATAAGTGGCCCAGTGGTGCCTAGAAAAATGGGTATACTCTAAAATTTATGCCCTAGATTTTGTTAAGTGACGGATTCCTCGAAAGAATAAATGACCTGTTTTATGGACTCTTACATATTCATTGCCCCTAAAAATAGACCTCTTGTATTTGCACACTGGTGTCCAACTTCTGCTGCTTGACTTCAGGTTGTAGTGATCATTATAAAACAATGATGGGGAAAGCAATGTGATAGAACTTTGTGATAGAAAGTAGCACCGCTGCCAGCTCTGTTTGCATCATTAGACATGCTAGAGATGATGACCCGGCCTGCCTCTGTCTTCAACTAGTATATCCTAATGTCTCTATCACAGTAACCGACAAAGGTGATACAAAGTCCTCATAAATTTGAAGACCAAGGCAGGCTGAGTCTTTGCATTTCTGGGCAAAATAAAGCAGCATGACACTGACTGATGTTCGTCATTTAGAAATGGGTATACTCTGTGTCCCTATGTCGCCTTTGCACTACCTCACTGCGAGTGGGTGTAAATTCAGCCAACCAAGTTTCTCTCTGCTTAATAACTGCAGCCCCAATGCTTTTTTTCTTCATTTCCTCTGAGTCTGTGACCCCCCCAAGGCACACGCTGGTAACCTCACAGGAAGCTGCCCCCCACTTTGAAGACCACCATGATAAAGAACAATACATGTGAAAGTGTCTGACAATATCATTTACAGAGAGCTGTCTATCAAAAACCAGCGTAGGCGAACGTCTAGAGCCTGACAGAGACAGTGGAGCCGAGACATTAAAAAAAAAGGTTTTCAGTTTTGTTCAACAAAAACTTCAGCCACAACTTTTGTTTAAATTCACCCCAAAAATGAGAGATCATCAAACAGATGGAGAAAGGTTTGTGAAAACTCACCCTTCATGGGAAGTGTCTCGCTCGGGGGGTTTCTCTGCTCAGGTCAGCTTTAGGTTCACCTCTGTAAAAACAGGAAAAGAAAGTTGGTTTTAGACACCACACAGTTGTACAGAGCAGATTTTTAAAGGGAGAGATCATATAGTGAACAATGGAAAGTATCTCAAAATGCTGTATACAAGTGAAAGTTAAAATACTTAAATTAAAATGATATGAAAAATAGGGAAATTAATGTACGTCCATTTATCTACAATGGTGAATGTGATATTTAAAAAAGAGCATAAATCTTGACTTAATTCAAAGTCCTGTCCTCTAGGTCTATCTATGTCAAAAAGCAGCCTGATCATCCTAAATGAAAGCATTCATCAGACTAACACTCTAAACAGTACCATGCTTTGGGGAGATGGGTATGTATTTTGTTGTTCAAATTTGTTTAACAAATTATACAAAAATTAACCCAACATGACCAAAGAAACAGTCAAACCAAGCGCAACAGGGCATGTGGCACACCACTGAATGAGCATGAGCTATCTTGTTCTGATGATCATGGAAAGTTGAACCCTAATTAAAATTAAAAGTTGATGGGGCGCTCAGCACCATTGTGCGCTTATTTTAACACTTGAGCAGATGAGATTATAAGTATAATACAATCTTCCTTTTGTATGTGTTAAAAATGGAAATATTAATTTCAAACCAGGTTGTCATGAATCAGTGAAATATGACTGCAAATATTGGATGTGTTAAGGAAAATGACTCTTGCTCTGTGCTTCTGAGTGTCAGGTGGCAGTGGGTGAGCAACACCAAATGTTTGGCTTGTTGCACAGGACATCATATCACCACAGGTTTCCCTGAAAACACTGAGTGTAATTTGAAGAAATGTTCACAGTGATGTTATCTTCTCAGAAAACTCTGTGGCGTTGTTTCAGTCAGTATTCCAGCTTGTGTACAAATCCATCATTGAGAGTGTCCCAACGGGCCATCTTTCATTGGCCTGCAAAATCATGGGCAAATCACAAAAAAAAACCTGTCTCAACGTTTTACTGACAGAAGAAGAAACGATTGTTTTCATCCTCTTTCTGACCAGTTTAAGACTCTGAGCTCAGGGATGCACTACAGATTCCCTCCTTCAACTAAGAAGGTTTTTAAAAAGTCATTGATCATTCATCCACATGCATCCTTAACCTCACTAAATGACTGAAGAGATACAAACCAATATGAACTGTTTTATCGCTGGGCTGTCTGTATTACTGATCACATGGATGTAACTGCTGATATTGAAATCTGGAAAGCCAAATGCAATTTTTTACCCAAGGTGGACATTCATTCATTTTCTGTACCGCTTATCCCTACTGGGGTCATGGGGGGGCTGGAGCCTATCCCTGAGTACACCCTGAACCGGTCGCCAGGCGATCACATGGCCACACAGATAGACAACCATTTTCACTCACACCCATGCCTAAGGGCAATTCAGAGTCACCAATCAACCTAATGAGCATGATTTTGATCTGTGGGAGGAAGCCAGAGCGGTCAGAGAGGAAGAACATGCAAACTTAACACAGAAAGGCCCCTGTCCGACCAGGGATCTTCTTGCTGTGAGGCACGTGCACTACCTGCTGTCTACTGTGCTGCCCCCAAGGTGGACAGTAAAGATGTATTCAATTTTATTTAAAATGTGGAGGATCACAGAAATAAGGAAACATTCTTACTGACTTTTTGACTTAAAACTCACCTCACACCACTGGAGAATTCAGCTGGATCTCAAGACCACAGACATGGTATCAGACACACAATCTCACAGACTCTTCAAGTATAATTTACTGCAAGACCATTTGGTGAAAAAGATTTTTTAAAAAGTCAATTATAATTGGCGTTTTTGTTTTTCAATTCTTGTCTTTTCTTGTATTTGGTTTAAAAACTGTTACAATCCATTTTTAATCATAAACTGTGTTCCAACAGTAGTTGTACTTATGTAGCCTGACCATCAATATTCTCAGCTGGCTGCCCCACTGAGAGCTCTGTTTTACTTTTTAAAAAAGGAGTAGAATATTAATAATTTTCTGGCTGAAAAGAGTGAAAATTGACCAAGCTAAAAAAAAAGTAACATCTGGGCAGTTGTGCCTCCCATTCTGCTCCTTTTATTTGCTTTTACAGGCATAATGCTGTAGGTTTCCTAACCTGAAGATGTAAATATCTCATATGTTCAATATTTGAAATGAATGATTTGAGGTGCTGGAGGCTCTTACCCAGACGGGAAGTAAGAGTATGAACACCACACACTTTAGAATTATTTAGATTAGTAACAGCTGCTTAGAACAAGGTTATCCCCACAACACTTGAAAAGGGTAATGTTATGTTTACAATCTGTCCTAAAAACTGCCAAGTGTGTAGCCAACAAAAGACATAAAACTAGACACTTTCATGTAGTTTACTTCAAGCCAAAACCTCGCTTATTGGAATTAAACTGGTGGTATTTGGCAGAAATTTAGGATTATATATCCCATTGCAATGAAACAAGTATGTCCAGTATTTTAATGCTTACAATGTTTAAAAGCCTTTCAGTATACACTCGGGCTGTCATCTTATATTCAATATTCAAATAACTGTTCGAACATGGGGATAAATATTTATAACTGATTAGTAAATAAATGTTCGAATGCAAGATATTGAGTTTAGCAGTGGAGCGTTTCATCCAACAGAGAGCGCTCTCAGTGCAGTTTGATTGTCAGCCACATAAAACTGCTCTCTTGAACTCAAAAAACAAAGAGTTGCCACTCAGCTGACAGCACCAAATCATCTGAGGAGCGCTGTGTGGTGGTATTTTGGGTTCTAAGCCGTTGTTGGTAACTTTTAAATCAAAGACTGGGCTGTGCGTCAGTTATGTGCAAAGCAGTTTACTCACTTTTCTTCCACATCAACATTGTGGGCTCAACCTTCGGCTTTCATCTTTACTGAAGGGGAGGATAATAGAGTCCCTGTCCCTTACTACGGGGGTGGGGGGAATAACCAAATATCTCCAGTTATTTGTGTGTCCGTTCCAAAACCGGTCAAGTTTGATTTTGAGGAAAACTGACAGCCTTAGCTTTCACATAATGAGTATTCCTGATCAACCTCTATTCTCACTCCATCTGAGAAGCTCTGTTAAAGATCCTGTTGTTTCAGGGCTCCCGTCTCCATGTCGGCTGGTCTGCTCTGATTGGTTGACCAGTCTTCTGGTCTTGCCATTGGTCAGGTCAGTGCACAGGTCAGGACCAGCCCTCAACAGCTCTGCTAATGGACTTGAACTACCAATAAACTGATGGCTGGACGTCACAGTGCTGGATCTGTCAGGCAGGTACTGGTGCCGATTTCAAGTGGAGTGGTAGATATCCTTATGCCATGGAATGTGTTGTCTTGTGTTTAGAAGTACTGGGATATGTAAAACATACTAAAGGTTGCATGAACTCAAGAAAGATGAGCTGTATATGGCACGCTGGCAGCTCAATGACACACTTTGACTAAGTCTGCCTGTCTTGTACTGTAATTAAGCTTTACATTCTCTCTGGTCTGCACTCACACTTTTCCAGCCACAACCAGGCCAGACAAAGATTATTGTTGCATTCCAGTTGTACTAGGAAGTCAAAATTTCAAAGTTCTGGTGGGAAATTTCAACCCAGCACCCCAAAGCTGACAATTCAAGATGGCTGCTGTGGTTTGTGAACAGTTATTAAGTTCCTGCAATGTTGCATTAATTAGCTCTTCTGACTGGTGTTTGTTGCACTAAATTGAAGTATGTATGGAAATACTGCTATAGTATTATTTACATTCTTCCTGTGGTGTGTGTGAACTATAATGCAGGGCATGCTAACAACGGCTAACAAGAGCCTGGTACATCTATGAGTTTTGTCTGACTTTGTAAACTCTGATATGAGGTCATTCCCACTGCCATCTTCACACCTCCGATATAAATAGAATGCAGCATATGTCATCATGTTTCAGTATGACATGTTAGGCAACACAGGACATTTTTTTCATGGTTTATTTTGAGTCGTTTCAATATAAAAAACAACCCTATCACTTTGTCGTTGTTCAAAATACAGCCCATGGAGCACTGTTAAGGCACACCTCTTTTCAGCCTGCCACAGCCAAGGACCATGCTTAAGCTCTCACAATACACAAACAAAGCAGATTTTAGAGCTGCAGCATTTAAGAATGCCTCAAGTTAATGTGCTGTGGTTATTATTTTCTATCCAGCAGTGGATTCTAAACATGTCTGAAGCAGCACTTCCTCAAGCATACTTCAGTTAAAACAAAGACAAAAAATCAGGTTTTCAAATTCACAATACTTCTTACTAACAGAATTGTAAGTTCTCGGATTTCATTACCTTTCAACTTTCCTGACCAGCATCGCAACTTCTGTTCATAAAGCATTCTTAGAGACCCTTTCATCAATCTTAAAGTGAAACATTGAAAGGAAAAAGAGCAGTACAAGGTCACAAAACATGCCAGTGAGTGTTCAGCAAACATCAGATCCACAACAGGGAAAAAACACACACATAACTGTATTTTCTTAGGTTGCTGTGCCTCGGTTTGGGAGCTTCATATGCCTCAAAAATCCCCAGATATAAAATTAAGTCCGAAATAATAACAATCATAACTCTGCTGTGTGCCCCGCGATCCCAAACCAGCCCCGCAGAGATCGCCTTAGCAGCCCTCTTCCTGGCCGGCAGCAATGTGGCTGTGGTGAGAGGTTAGCAAAACTTTGCCAAGACCGCAGATAGAGGAGAGCCGTGCCTTAGAGGGATGCCAGCGTAATCAAGCATGCCATGGTCGGCAACCATTAACCGTGCCAGTGCCAGAGAGACACAAACAGCGAAAGATTCTTGTGGCCGCACTGCGACAAAGGACAATGTGAAGTGAGGAGAGTGGAAGAGACACTTACCCAGATTTCTACTTTCCTGTCTGATTTATCATTTCTCATATCCACACTTTCTACCTGAGAGTAAGAAACGAGAGGCAGTGCTGTTTTTCTATTTCTCTTTAAAGTAATGAGCGGAATGATAAAGAAAGCGAGAGCACTACTGAACCAAGCTCGCTGATACTGGTTCAGTTCAGCGATGTGCCGTCCGCCATTTTCTCTGAAACAAACAAGAACAAGAGAGGAAAGAAAAAACTGGATAAAAACGTTTAACAGGCATCATTATTCTGAGTTTTCCCCTTTTCTCTCCCTCTGTGTGTGTCTCTCTCTGTTCCTCTCTCCCTCGTCTGGCATTATTACAGACCCTGGGCTGCAAAGATCACATGATTTCCTACCAGAAAGCCACAGCGTTCCCAGTAAGTATTCTGCTGACATTGTGAAGACATCTTTTGTCTAAATCAAAACGTTAGCCCGGCCTGCCCCCCGTCCCCCCTGCCTTTCCCAAAATCTGGCACCTTCCAGGAGGGGGCTGAGTGGGGTGGTGGTGGTGTAAAGGGTGGTGTTAGGAGTCATAGCAACCTCTACCTGGCAGGCTGCCCAGCACCCTGAGGTGGGGAGAAGTAGGGGCTAATATGGTGTTGAGCAGGAATGCTAAGTGCCTTCCAAAGTCAACTCTATGGGCGTGCTGGTTGCTTAAGATTTCAGCGCAAATGCCAGAATGTTTTTGACAGAGCGGAGAGAAGAACTGGACGCATGACAAACTGAGTGAAACTAAACCGCCTGTTTTGCAGATTTCTGGATGAAACCAAGGTTAAGGTAAACTTCATCTCATTAAAAGCTAAATTCGTCCACAACATGTGAGCCAGATCTTCAAACACAAACACAGGGTGATTCATAAAATTCCACAGGATGATTCATATTAAATCAAAAGATCAATTTGAGAGTGAACACTTTATTGAAGACAACATGGATAAAAAAAATGATCCAGGGGACTTATGTTCTTTTTTTAGATATATCAAATTTCCAGTTTACCTACGCAGTAAACAAATGTGGTGAGTTTCTTTTTTAGGCTGCTGTAAGTGTAGAATTATTGGCTTATTTCTTTTTTTCATTTAACAAATAAAGGAATGAATATATTAAAATCTCAGACCCCATCTTCTCGTAAAAGAATGAAAAGATCATATTTGACACATCCTAACATTTTGCCTTGTTAATCTAACAACAAATGTTTGGTTTGAAACTTTTAAGACAATTTTAAATAAACAGGCTTTACCTTTATCTTCATATTACACATATTTTTTTTTTCCATGAATGCATTGAGTTGAAATAAGTGACATAAACAGCTGACCATCATTTAGGACCTTGGTTCCCAATTTGGGATCTTTGGGAATGGCACCAAGGATGTAAGGGGCCATGAGGGCCTTTTAACTTTAAAGTTGGCAAAATCAGGTTAAACAGTCATACCTTATTTAGTGCATACTTGTGCTTTAATCGCAAAACTAATAATGTGCAGCTATGTGGTGCCCTGCGGACAGGTAAAGATCCTTGAAAAATAATCACTTTAGAGCTAGTACAGAAAATACTACAACTAAGGAACTGATTTTATACAAAACTTGGTCAGTATTTTCTTTGTGTTACTTAATAGTATCTAAACATTTATGACACATTTCAAAGTTTGTCAATTATTACAGTTTGTTGTTTTATTCGACCTTTGGCATAAATTACACAGCTTTTGAGTGGTTTAGGGATTCTTGAAGGAATAAGATTAGTTAAAAAATACAAACCTATGTTAACACAAAACCCTCTATTCTGTCCTGGTAACTGCAGGGTTAATGTTGCCAAACTCTGGCAGTCAAACCAGAATTCAAACTCTTTCCTGAATCAACATGAGACAAACTTGCACTCTCATGCCACACACTGCTACATTTAAGCCAGAACAGTGGCTGAACATAATCAGCTGGTTTGTTACAATAACAAAAGCATACGCCACAGACCTGTGACTCACTAAAGAGCAAGGTATCCACCAGAGACAAGATTAAAGTTTGCCCCGGGAGCCTCACATACGCCGGCACACTCACTCAATTTAACACCAAACTGTTGAGCATCTGCTGCACTCACACGGCCCTGGTCACTGTTGAAAAAGAGCTGCTCTGCCATTAATGTCACTAAAATTATGATGTATTCACTTGAACTGTTTTCACACAGTGCCTGCTTTTAGCCACATATAAATTCATCATAATTATTGTCCGTACAGCGTTTATACTGGTGTTATTATAATATTATACTAATATGAATACTTATGCCCTTATATTACACAGACTTAATAAAACCTGTAAAAGGTATGAAAGTTATTTTAGCTGTGAGACAGAGGGGAGTGCAGCCCTGAAAACATCCCACATAGATCACATATGGAATGATTTACTGGAGACACCACAAGCAGCTGCTATACTTAAGATACTCCCTGTGTATATCTGAACAGCTTTTCTTCATATTAGTGTTTATTCAGTGAGCATACATGTCAATAAAAGCAGGGTGAGATGTTGGCTCTGCTTCCAGAGACACTGACTTAAAACAGATTGTTGTGTATGTTCTGGCAGCATGGTTATTATCCAAAAGTACGGAGTGTCAGAGAAAACACTTAAATACCAGCAGTTCAGGGAAAAGCTATGTCGTCTATCTGAATACACCCACATTCTAAAATGTATTTTCTTATTCCAATATTAATGAGCTCAGAGTGGTGAGGTGACCAGAAGTCTGCGATCAAGTAAGGATGGGAAATGAAATCAGGTACAGACATGCTATCAGTACCAGCACATCAAACTAAATCATGAAACAATATTAATGTTTCATTTCGGTACCTTTCACTGAACGTCAGAGTCAAGGATGTGAAACTTCTCTCTGCCCTGCTCAGAGAGATGTCAAATGCTTCCTGCCACAGAAATGGCCAATACAGGCAACAAAAGCAATGTTATCAAGGACATTTAAAACATAATTATTTTACTTGAAAGTATCAGTTTAAGAACAGTTTAGACATCAGAACCATTCTTGTCTTGGCATCAGTATTGGAATTTGTATTTTTTGCTAAAACTGGCCATTGATGAAAATGGTATGACAGATCTAACTTGTCTATCATGTGGCTGAACAGCTGGGTTTTGGCAGCAGCACTTTATCTCTATATGCAACACAACAATGCATTGTATTGTTTTTGATGATGTGACCACCACAAAAGCCTAAGAGACAGAAGAGTTAAGAAAGAAAGGCAGTACAATGTAACACTGCTTTAATTTAAAACTGTAGAAAAACACAGGCAGTCACTTCAACTGGAAGTCTAAAGTACTTCAGACCACATCGCGGCTACAATTTCAACCTCTAAAACAAGTGATTTCACCAACATGTGGTTGAAATTGTTCCATTACACACCTTCCTGGATGGAAGCTGTCAATAATGAAATTCTATGCATTTATGACGTGTATGAATGAATAATTCTGTTGTTTTTAAAGTCAAGTAAAAAACAAAACAAAACAAAAAATCAAGTTATTAATAAATGCAATTTTAGGTCAAATTAGCTAGTTAAAATTTGCCAACATGAGCACTGCTTTCAGTCAGTGTTCTGCAAACATTAAAAAATACAGTCTTATTCTGCTGAAGTTCACTCTGACTCGGGAAAGAAGTGGGATAATTCTGTTGGTGTACAGTGACTGCAGAGCATATGACAACACTGATCCCCTATTCACTCCTTATAGATTTTTTTTCTCCTGATGGGGTTCTGTGGAAGTAAAATCCAGGCCTTTCTACTCATTGGTTAACAAGTACTCTGTTTTTGCATGTGTTTAGTAAGCTGCTATATATTATAGAACACATTCATTGTGCTCCAGGTAAATAAAATAGTTTTTGGGTTTGAGCACAGTAAATTGGGAAAGATCCTCAGAAAAAGAGCCTGTTTTAATATTAGAGGTATGTTAAAATGTTGGAGTTTGGATTAAAACAAAAAAGGGGCTAAAAAAAACTGATTAAATATCAAATTGTGGCCCCGAGAATCAAAGTTGAATTGAACTGCAGCACTTTACAAAAATCAGAGCCCTCGTTATTTTCCCCATTCATCAACTAGAACTTGTGTTTCAATGTTAAAATAATGTGGAAACATAATCATTAATTTTCCTGGAGCGCAAGCCTGGTATTTTTTGGCTTTTACTTCCATAAAATTCTGCCAGCACCACACAGGGGTTATTAACTTGATTATATGATACTGCATCATGGTTCATGCAGCACTTTATGATTGATGACATTTCCAATACTAATATTGGGATATTGATAGAGGAACAAGCTCTTTTGGTTTAACAAGCTGGAGCTCTCTGATGTGTGGCTTCTTTGTGCCTGAATATGTCTAAAACCATATTTTTATGCTGCTGGGGCCTCGTTTTTCACCATCAATATCTGATAAATTAATAACTCACTGCTACAAAAACCTTTATTAAATACTGATGAGTGCATTTGAATGACTGGGATATTGGTGAACCTCATTGTCCTAGCTTAACCCTGCACCAAACCACTCTTCAAAGATGCCTTTAAAAGTACGTAGTCTGATTAGACAAACATTCAGTGTCTACAAACACATGAACTACAATCGCATGTTTGAAATAAAGCTCAATTATCTCAGATCATACCCTCCCTGCTGCCCACAGAGCTCCTCATCATTAAACAGCGAACACAGCCATGAGCAGTCTCCTGCTGTGAGGGTCATTTCATATCCTGGAAGGCAGGAGGCCAGGGTCAAAGTTCAAATGACATGGGGGGTGGTGGAGGACACTCCCATGGGGAAAGACCATCGCACACCAGACAGGGGTGGAGAAATCAGACAGACCACTCAACCTGGTAATACATACGACTGTGAAAAATCCATAATGAGAGGGGGAGGGGGATACAGGGGGACACAACAACACCAGATCTGCACCCATGAAGACGCCTCATCGTACAGATCTGTTATTCAACACCCACAACAAACCATAGTCCAAACTCTTTAGATCGTTAATGGACTAAACCAAGCTGCCAAAGACATTGTAATGATAAAAAAGATGAAGATGATTGTTAAGTCTCACATCAAGTCTCCTTGTTTTTTCTGAGACACAATAAGCTTTGTCTACAACACCATAGACAGGACAAAAACATGCTAACAAAAACACAATAGCCAAAGGATAGAGGAAAGAGCTCGGAGGCCTTCAACATACATCTAATCCTGGATTAAGCCTAAATTCAATTTAAGGATTGAAAGGCTTAAAAAAACCTTCTTATGTCTAAACCTATTAAAAGGTTCATAACAATGATTTCAGGCAGACTTACAAATCATCAACAAAGGGATAAATGCTTAAACTTCTCATGTGGAAGGCAAACAGTGGTGCTAAAGATTAACATTTGGTAAAACAGATTTGATTTTAAAGTGTTAGAGGATTAAATGCTCATAAAGAAAGGTCTTCAAGATTAATCTACATCTGAGCTGCATGTGTTCTGTCTATATCGTGTTAACTTC
Source organism: Scarus forsteni (assembly GCA_036419115.1). NCBI lineage: Eukaryota > Metazoa > Chordata > Actinopteri > Labriformes > Labridae > Scarus > Scarus forsteni. Next base: position 2,603,397 of record JAZDUH010000388.1, read on the forward strand.
CCACATATGGTACTTGGGTGGGACATTCAGGTACATTTATAGCTGTATACCTACCAGTCATTTCTTTAAAGAAATGCAACTCAGGGGTGTTGGTTTGGCTGAGTGGCAAGCAACCACATACGACCCGCATACATGCTTCTGCCAGCCTAAATGCCCCAAAAATAAAAGGTAATGAATTCACTTCAACAGCAGAGGTGTGACAAAAGAAAATCAATTCATGTCAGAATCACAATTCTTACTGTCTAGATTAAAAGTAAACAAAAACTATATATACAAAGACATTTCTCATGAGAACTTATAAAATACCCATCAGTAATCAAAACAGACATCACATCTGCTCTGATGATGACTGACAAATGAAACTATTGCCTCCACATGTATGCGTTTTCCTTTCCTTCACACGTGTCACAGTTGAACCCTGTGTCCATTCATGTCTGAATCACCAATATTACTTTTTATTATTCTGAATTGGCCCAAAATAGAAAAAAAATGTACAAAGACATTCATTGCTCTATGTCAAGTGCCCATAAACACGCTCATGCTTTTGTCTGCACAGGCTTCCGTAGTACACAGCTGTAGCGAGGTGCATGCTGCTTAAGTTAGCCAATTAGCTCGCTAAGACTGTAATGCTTCTATATAGAGCAGCAACAAAAACTCCAACCTATCTCTGTCACAAAAGCACTTATTTGAGTGCATTTTGGCTTATACCATGTTCTGTGTAAGACAAACTTGACATGATAGATTCAGTATACAGACACTACAAAAAGAGCTTTGAAAACTCATCTTACATGCCGTAACTCAGTTAAAAGAGACAGAGCAGCAGCAATGATCAATACTGATGCACAGTTTTACTCAACCTTCAGTCAACTAGGGCTGGGTATTTCCAGCAACTTCACAATACGATACGTATCTCGATACTAAGGCCACGATACGATACGTATCCTGATACACGTAAATTGTGAACATTGACTATGCTTTTAAGCAAAATTCTTGACAAGTTTAGTTTTTTCTTATAAGAAGAAAAAGAACAAGGATGAGTTTTAAGTGGTTCTACAACTTGAGAGACATAAATTCAGATCCTCAAAGATGGTAGACCCAAGTTCAAATTTAGGACATATGCTTCATTATGTAGCTCGACTTCTACCTTGAACTGTGCCACTGTTAACATTAGCCAAAGTGTATTCACAACAACTGTCAAAATATTTAGGCCGTATCGATTCTGTAGAGTCCGTATAGATACACGTATCCCAAAGGAGTGCGATACAATATTTTGCCATATCGATATTTTGAGCACAGGCCTACAGTCAACTACTATGCTCTTTCAGTGTTCAGGACAGCAAAGACTTCAGATTCAAGAATGAATCTATGAAACCTATTTTTTTTTAAATACAAAAGCTTGATTATACCTAAGTATCATTTACCTGCAAAATGTTATGAAGAATGTAGACAGTTTTGAGCCGTCTGTTCATGTCAAACAACACATTGTTTTAAATCTTCATATAAGTCTTGAAATTCATAACAAAAAGAGCTTTATTAGAGAATTTTGAATTGTTCTGAATCCAAAAATCTATTTTGAATTGAATTTATACCTTCAGAAGCAGATTCAAACCCATTTGTGAGATATGGAAAGATTCACATCTCTATTGAGTAGCATTTGAAAGGAGACATAGGAGCAGGGAAGAGCCTGAAGCTCTCTGAGGACTTGAAACTACACAGAGGCAGAGTTCTACACGTGATGTACTAACAGCTCGGCTATCAGGTGAGTATTTTCAAACCATATACTTGTTCAAAGTTGGATTAAATTCTAGAATTTTATAACAGGCAACTCAGCCGGTTGAAGGAAAACCAATTTAGTATTTTCTAAAAGCATGTGAAATTGTGTTTGCTCAGTATCATAAAGTAGAAACCACCATGCTTACTTTGGAATTAAGTGTTATTTGGAATTAGTATTTTCATTCGGAATTAGGTGTTTAGATGGTCATTTTTCATTTAAAATTTAAGTTTTATTCGAAACTAAAGAGGAATTGAAGTTCTCATGTAAAAGAAAATGCAGCAAATGAAAACAAAAATGCTTAAAGATGAAAGCTCTTCAGCAACCCTGTTCACTTTGAGGGACGCTATTTCAATGCAACCACCGAAACCAGGGGAAATCCCAGAGGTTGTCATCAGAAGTCTTGCTCCCAGTAAACACTGTTAGCAACCCAGGGTTCAACTATTCAGTCAGCCAAAGCATCATTTGGAAAATCAATGGGTAATCACGTTAAATCATGTCGTCTCAATATCAATTAAAATAATTGTACTAACGAGTTCTGCTGTAATCAAGCAGCCCTATCATGTACCATGTTGTTGTTTTGTAAAAATAAATAAAATCAAAAGGAAAGCAAAATAATAATATGCCCCCTTATCTGCATCTGCAAGATCTCTATATTTCATGATGATTAAAAGTTTAGCAGACAATTGTGTCAAAAACTACGGATGTAACAATCTGGCAGCTAAATGATTGAAGTGGAATTACTACAAGGTCAGCACTAGACGCGTCATTTCAACGTATTCTATACTTCTTATTGACACAATCCAGAGTCTTGATTAACTGTCACAGGGCCACCTGTGAATGGCTCCAGTGAAGGAGTGCTGCCGTGCCACAATGGAAGCTACCATCCAATGGATAACATCTCATGAAAAATGGTAAATGGCCTTGAGTTTATGAAAGCACTCTCTCGTCTCTTTGACTCAAAGCATCGTTACACTGCAGGTCATCAATACATTCACTCTCACAGTCATTCACTGATGTTTCAGAGTTAGTTGTCCATAAGTATCAGCTACACCTTCACATCTTTCATGCTCATTTACACACCACTGAGGCAGCAGCGGCAGCAACTTAAGCAAGTTAAGTGTCTTGAGGAAGGCGACACCACCATGTGACAGCCGGAGCTGGGCTCGTACCGGCAACCTTCAATATACTGACAGAACATTCTATCAGACTGAACACTAATAATATCAATTATCGATTTGATCTTAAAAAAAACTTAAGCATAGTTTGGGCTAAAGGTCCTCTAAGCATTAGCCTCATTGGCTAAATGTCGTTCATGTTTGAATTTAGACAGATTTGTAATTATGTGCTTCAGCGTGTCCCTTTGAAACACCTACTTTCATTCAGGGCTTTGGTAGTAAACTGAAGATCATAACAAAAAAGGAGTAAATCATTAACTGCAAAAACAGAGAGGACATTTTCTTTGTAGTCCTTTCAGGCACCATTTTCTCATAGATGTACTGAATGCTCAGGCTGTATTAATGAGTTGTTGTTCACTTGATAAATGATGTTTTTAAAAGTCGCACTCATCATGCTATCCTAACCAAAACAGCACAAACGAGCAGCCAAAACTGTGGAAGTTATAATTTGTGCTATTTATTCTCCACAGGGACGCCACAGATAGAGTGGTATTTTTGGCTCAAAGCTTTTATCTCCATTAATTTAATGTTGCCTCAAGCTGTGACAGAAAACAGCCAACAGGTTAATACAGACAGAAGTTTAAAGAGTTTAGTTTAATGACAGACAGACTGAGCCATCTGAACGATTCAGAGTGTTGGAGAATGTGACTGGACTTGCCAAGGAAAAAATAACACTATTAAATAAACCTGAAATGCAAAGAATGTTTTGGATAACATCTCTTTCCTGAGTTATTTGCATACTGGGAGCAGACTATGATTGGCCATGAAAAGAGAAACTGGAGCTGCATACAAAATTGCCCCTGCAGAGAATCGCAGCCTTGTGTGAACTGTGCCCTCATCTGGCCTCTCCGTCTCTGTGAGAAGCCATTTTTGAGAGTGATTTGAAAGAGGAAGGTTTATTTCAAATATTTGAAGACTCAGAATTTTAGACGTGAACGGGCAGATTGAACCTCTTAACTAAGACCGGGCCTGTGATACTATCTCGATGTTTCTGATCAAAGTATGTTTTTACTGTGTTTTGGGGCTTTTATGCCCTTAATGGATAGACAGAAATTGGCCTCCCAAGAGGATGTCAGCCTCTGCAAGAAGGGCGTGCTTAGGCTAATGGTGCCCCCACGCAAAGTACATATGTTTTCAGCTTTTTTCAGAAAATGTGAGGAGAAAAAATTGTTGTGGTTTTGAGGGTGCTTTGTTCATGTATAAAGAACAGATAGAAAAACAGCTTCAACGGGAACTAGAAAATTTGCATTTCCTTGCAGCAAACGCATTGAAATGCTGAGTCTGAATGCTGGAAATGTGAAATGACATTTCTAAAACCAGTGCAAACAAAGCTGAAAATGTGACATAAGCTGGTAGCAGTAAAGCAAAGCTTACAAGTGGACTATGCTGAACAAAAATGTGAAAAGTTGTGAAAGAAAGCTAAAAATGAATCAATGTGAAACAAAATTACAGAAAGCTACTGATATTTTTGGACACCCTGAAAGAGTTACAATCAATCGTTAAGAGTTGAATGCATAAGGCCTAAAATGACAAAGACTGTAATCAGTAGCAGAAGAGTTAAATATGTTGTAAAATAGGCATTCTAAAGAAATACATTGATTATTGATACATTTCTGTGGACATATGTTTGCATATGTGTGGATAAATAATTATGTTCATTATTCTATATATGCATTTGTGCATGTATGTTTGTGTGATGTTATTTATTTATGTATTTATCAGAGTATGTGCATATGTAAATGAGAAGGTAGATTTCATTATGGGTATATTTCTGTTGATGTGTGTATGTCTGTATATCATTCATATGTGTGTATGTATGTAGGTATGCATCTCTACAATTATTGAGAGATAAATGTATTTGTTAAAGCAAGAATGGAGTCTGTAGGTGTAAGTATGCCAAATCTGTAGAGCTTGAAAGATGAAGCAGTTTCAGCAGAGCTGCATAAATCTCCAATTCATTTCAATGTGAAAAATTCTGCCAAAAGTATTTTTGTCTTTTAAAACTGTTACAGTTAAGCATGTTAAAAAATCAAGAACATTTTAGTTCAACATGCTGATCTGCTCAAGTGTTTTCTCTGAAAATGTGTCTTAAGCCATGATAGAACATTACGTGTGTTTGTATTTACAGGGGTTTAAACCCAGACCGCCAGATTGGGAGACGGTAGCTTTACCGCTGAGCTATTTGACGGAGACGTGTACATCCAGCAGAACCTGAGTCGTTCATGTGACTTACGCGCAAGTGGCGAGCACGGAGCTGTTACCATCCCCGGGTCATGTCTCACCAAAACCTCCGCAAAATGTCTCGGTTTCACGGAGGCTTTGTACGCCAGCTGCGGGTCTGTCCCTCAATTTTGAGCCGATGCCGCTGAGCTCCACCTTTCACAGTCAATGTATCGAGGAGCAGAGTGTTTAATCACACTGTTATACTGTACGGAGCAGGGAAATAAAGCTGGGTACTTCTGGGTACACGGGCCGTCGCTGTGCCAAAACCGTGATAGATATTAAAAAAAGGATTGCATTGTGAACATCAGATAATCGACGTGTTGTTGTATAAATCTTGTGCTTGTGGAGGACGGTTTGACGAAGTTAAAACAGGATAATTAAAACTAATAATGACTTTTAGACCAAAATACCAATAGAAATACACTTTAAACACAGCATATGACAAGAAAAGTGTGGCCCTGACCCTACGAATGTAGTCAAGGATCCCTATTGCCAACACGTTGAACTGAGTCATTTTTCACTTCTCACAACATGAAAAAAAGAAAAAGATAAAATAAAAGACACATATAAATTAAATCATATTTCTTGTTTAGATCGTGCAATATTTCTGTATACAGCCAGTTCATAACTGACAACACTTACAAAGCTATCATGTGTTCACATATTACAAAATCTACATCATGTTACTGCCTGGTGGCATCAAAAAGGAAAGAAACCCAAAGATCTTAAGTCATATTTTTAAACTGAAAACCAGCTCTGTCTAAACCTTTGTTCCTCACAGTTCAACCTTACTCAGCTACTGCTGTCATTGTTCAGTGTTTGTGCAATGAGGACTGTGTGTAGAAGTTTACTCACAGTTTTTTTAGGTTCTCGGTCAAAGGGTAAGGACCCTATTGTTTTTTGGTTTGTTTGTTAGTTTGTTTTTGTTTATTTTTTAAAGTAAAATTCTCATTATCAGAATGTCTGTTATTGTCAACATTAGTCTGTTAGGGTCCAGACTTTCTTCAAATGTAACAAGTGCTGCATTTGTGCAATTCAGACTGTGTCTCTCATTTGGTCCAAACACAACTAAGGATAATTGCTATTTTATCAGTTCTTGGGATCACCATCCTTTTCTTTGTCATTTTTAAACATATATATCTAAGGTCGAAATGCATGCAGCTGTTGCCAATGTATTTGTGCAATTTAGACATTGTGCGAGTGTCAAAAACATCTAATTATACAATCAGGCATTTTGGACTTTTCTTTTTTTGCTGAGAAGTTATCAAACATTCACCAATTATGTCAGTTATCGTTTGATAGCATCATAATTTAATTTCCCAAACAATTTTCAATTTGTGTAAGACTATATTGATAATTTCATCATTTAATGATAATTTTTGACGTATATGATTGTGTGGTTAATGAGCAAATTAATTTAAAATCATAACTGTAAGCAACTATTTCACTGAGCAACTGCAAAACCAATTTTTTTTTTATCATTGCACTCATCAATGGGCAAATAAAGTCAGAGAACATGTATCATCTTATTTCAATACAGAAAAAACATAATGGCGAAATGTTTATACCTTTATCCTGACCTTTACTGATACATACTACTTCAAAGTCAGAAAAGTCATTATTTTATTTACTTGTATTGCTCATGACCACAGCAACATGGTATTGAACACAAACACAACACTGAACAACATAACAGAGCAAAAGTGCATGGAAATTTAAGATATTGCAACTTGGAGAGCAATTATAATTAACATTGTAAATCTTACCAATTGTAAACACTCCAAATAAAAAAAAGTTATTCATGTGTATAAAAGATCAGTTAAACTCATAGTTCAAATACATCTGAAGGAAAGGCATATCTCTGTGAGCATACAAAACTAGAGAAATGCTTCCCATTGTCTTTGACCTAAAACAAAGTTTCATGCCCTCAAATGAGGATTAAATTGTCCAGGATGGCTGTACTAATGTTTATGGACATCTAACTGAGGGTGTTACGCTGCTTTAAAAAGCTAACAGAGCTTTAGTCAGGGCGATGACTGTGCCTGACCCACCTGTCTGTTGATCCTGCTGCCTAGCACCAGACTAAACACTGGCTTTTTAACCACGGCTTATTGGTTGCAGCTGACTAACAAGCAGCCAATCAGCATGCAGGGAGGGATGGATGGAGGCTGAGGTGCAGACTGGGAGAGAGGAAGGCAGAAAAAGAGATTGTGCTGAGACAACCAAACCTCATATTAAATCCTACAACAAGGAAGCATGGCAGAAGATCTGCACCAGGATCACAAATCAAGACATATTGACTATGGTAGATTAACATTAGTGTATTTTATATGTATGCTGAACAAAGACACAGATTAGACTTTTATGTAATCACATGTTGGCTGCTATTCATGTGAAATTCTAAAGTTATTTTAAATGGTTCCATTGTATTTATTTTCTAATCATTCCTCTTCAATCTACATAACAGTGACTTCCTCTTTTTATCTTTTCCTCCATGACTGAGTAAAGATTAAAAAGACTTTATTATGACTCTAGAAAGAAAAACATGTAGCAAGCAGCACAATGCACCTACTCTACACTCTTACCCAGAGTGAATTAGTCCATAACAATAAAGCCTTTGCTATGGAATAATAATTTATCTTTAATTTTTACTCAAAATGCAGGAAGTAGTGTGTGCAGCATGCAAAAAAACTCTAGATTAATCTATTAAAGCCAGCAACATTTGATATTTAGGGATCGTTTTGATCGGTGAACATGTGTATTTTAATGGAATTTACAGTTTTATTGTCAGAATATAAACACTACGGTGTGATATTCTTTTCAAAAAACAGACACTAAGCCAGTCTAATTAATGCTTCAACATGCATTTGCATTCTTTGTACACATGTACGTATGATGTACAAAGCAGCATGTAAGAAATACATATTGTGAAAGCACTAAAAATATAAATCAGTAAGGTAAGGTGTCATCGTTGTGCAGCGCTCTCTGGTTATAATATCATATGGTTGAATCCACTGTTTCTTGCTGGTGATGACTTTTGGTTTTGCAAATAAAGAAAACAAACAGAAACTCTGAAAGGCTTTGCTTTTTAAGATGCCCATCATGACCCTATCTGCCATTTCTAAAACTATGGAAAATCGCAACAAACCCAAATGTTCTACATGTGGGCTGCATTTCTTCAAACTCTTGGTAGTTATGTCAAAAGCAGCATTGTTCTCCCCACATTTCAACAGTTCTGCACTGATCTGTGTACATTTACTTCATCCTTATTATCTTCCACTGAGACCACACAGGGGACAGCATTTTAGAAAGCTTAAATTATGAGCCTCCACAGTAAGATATGTGGGAAGAAGAATGCAGTGGTTTAACATCACTCCTTAGGGAGAGCTGCAAAACAATGGCAGCCTACATGAGTATTTACATCTCAAATTTCCATCAAATGTAAACATATGGTGTCACGGTGTGACATGCATAAAAACAACTTATATTGAGGTCAATGTTTCCTCCTATGCATGGTTTCCTTTTGAATTAAGGCATGGTGTGAGAGCAATTTGAGCAGTTTTGCTGGGTTACCCGCTGTTGATCCATAACACAAACAAAGGAAAGGGCGTCTGTTTCTGAAGGGACAGAATTGATAAGCTGGCCTCGGACGCGGCTGCTATCAGACCGTGCTTTTACCGTCGCTGGAGGAGATCAATACTTAATGAATTCCAAACGGCGGAGTTTCAGAAACATAAATGTATCCTACACTCGAGTGCATAAAGTAACCTCTGCGGATCGATGAATATGACATTACACACAGCCAGAGGAATGCATCTTCTTAATTGACCTGAGCATTTTCAAATTAATTCAAACGACAATTAAAATGGATCGGACTGTGTGGCACCTTCGTCCTGGTTCCTCTTGCAGCTTTTTTTACGGTGTGTGCGTCTCACCTCGTGACCCTGGCCTTGTGTTTTAATTACCGCTGTCTGCTATCAAGGCGGCTCAGGCAATCGGACAAAAACAATGGAGGAATGAAAGGCTTAGTTTAGCATTTACATAGTGATGGAATTAGCACGACAGGCAGATAAGGTTAGCATTGTCCTCTAATCAAATGTAATTAAAAACTATACGGCTATTCTACAGAAATGTAAAGGAAACAAAGATGCTACAAAGACTGTTTGTTGTTTTAATATAGATGCTTAAAGGGTCTCTATACTGAACGCCTACATGGATGTATTCTTTGGAGTAGGTGGTTGTTGTTTTAAGGTGCTTTAATATCACAATTTCCAGTGTAAACACCTCACAATTAGACTGCTGAATAAAGAGTTTTGTGTGCTAGTTGTCTGATTTTATTAAGCTGAACAAAATCAAGTGTGTAGGAGTTATGAGTATTTTTTGTTGACTTCCTCTGTACTCTTATTTTTTAATTTCAGGATTTTTTCTCTATTAAACTTTGCGTTGTGGCCCTTAATCTCACCATTTTAATGATCTAAAAAAGTTGAATTATTCCTGAGCAACAGTGTTCATCAAATTCAATTCTGAGTTGTAGTAAGTAAATTTCTTTGCTGTTGATCATGTTGTCTCCAGAGGCTGGCAGCAGGAAGATGACTAACACATTTATAGTTTGGTTCAATAAACAGCTTCAGTCTAAATATTTAATATATGAAAAGTTTTGTTTTGAATCCCACCAATTTATATTTTAATTGAAGTGCTCCTGAGGCACCAACATCCAAAGGCAAAGGTAATTCAGACATTGTTAGACACTTGGGGCTCTAATTTCATAGACCAGGCACAGACGCGGCGCACCTGCCCTGCGCCCCATCCGTGCCTCCCCGAGAGGGTGTGTCAAGCGCACTTTGCAAGTTTCCTGCAGTGGGAAGAGAGGCGCACTCCAGGCGCAGAGAGGCGCATCCACGCCTCTGTCCCTGCCCCTCCGCGCAAGTGCCAGAGAGGGAGGAGAAAAGGCGTGAGTGGGTTTAACACAGCCAAGTGCTGTCTTCACCAATCAAATAACCACCTCTCCTTGCCTTTAAATGCGCTGCGGCCGAGGCGCAGCAACTGATTGGTCTGATTGATCCCTGCCATCGTGGAAACAGTGTGCTGGAAAGACTCGGTAGCGGAGACAGTCAGAGCCGCTGTCCTTTCAGCAACTGGGAGAAAGGACTGGCCATCGAGGCGCACATCGGAGGCCACGAAGCGCGTCACCGTGTGGGCCAGCTCCAGGGCCAGATGTAATCTGTTCCTTTGTCATTAAAAGGGATAAAAAATTTAGAGACAGTTACACAGCAGCTGGCTTATCCATTCATGAATGTGATCCACCTGCACTCCTGGTTTGTCATCGCCAAATAGCAGAGCTTTTGGTGATATGCTGTGTCCTCCTCCTCCTCCTTGCAATAATGTAGCCTACTCTATCTTTTAAGATCACGTTAAAAATAAAGACTAAAACAGAGGAATATGGGAAATCCTTAGTGACATACATTTATTTTCTCTTTTTTCTCCCTCTTTTCTTTGAATTTCATGAAATGAGAGAAACCAGATATACACTCGGTATCGGATGTTAAGGCAGTTTATTGTTGACTTGTAAGATTTGCATCAAACTTCCAGCTGTCGTCAGGTTAGTTTCCATTATGACAAACGTCTTTAATCCGCCATCAGATGTGACAGGACAGTTAATATAGATACAAATGTATATGCTGGTTCAGACAGTTACATTAAATAGTGATTGCTGTGATTGTTTATTGCATTAAAATGTTCCTGACACTCTGGAAACCTGCCTCTGAGGGTTTGGTGATGTGTGTGCACATGTGTGCCTGTCACCAAAGTAAAGCTGCGGAGGGTGCACTTCGCCGGGAATAGATCAGGTTGGATCTGGCAAGCTTTCAGCGCACCTCCCACACAGTTTTTTGGCACGAAATTGTCACTGCGCCAACATGAATCTGTCGGCACCTCCCCCGGTGCGCCTTCACCTCCTCCTGGTGCGCCGTCACCTCCCCTTGGTGCGCCGTCACACCCATCTCTGCGCAGACGGTCCACCAAATTGTCGAATTGGCAGCGCACGGCGGTGCGCCGGACGAAATTAACACTGCGCGGGGTGCGCCGGCTCTGCGCCCCCTGCGCTGCGCCACGAAATTAGGGCCCTTAATGTCGCACAGTAATATCATAGGAGAATTGGTTGCAAATATTTTTCTAAAAAGCTGATTATCAGTTTTGGTGTACATGAGATTTTTTTCAGACATTTAAAGCCATTTAATTTTGGACACACAAATTGTCCAAAAGTGTCCCATGTTTTGGATGAAATATTCCAAGGCATAGTGTTTTAAAGAAAAAATCGTGGTTCTCTTTAGTCAAAACTGTTTGTAACACAACTGGACTCTAACCCTGAAAGAAAAAGATCAATTTAAGTTAAGAAGAGGGTTTGTGCTCTAGACAAAAAATGTCAATACTGATATCAGTATCGGTGTTGATGACAATCGGACATTGACAAAAATCCAATATTGTGCATCACATGAGTAATAATAGACAATATGGAAAACTACCCTATCCCATAATGTTAATAAATCCTGAATAAAGTTCCTGGATCTGGGTTCGGATCACCACAAAAACCTCATCACTCCTCTCTGCTAACATTGAATTGTCATCAGAATCAGTTGATAGCTTTGTGAGACATTGACGAAAATGTGGAAAACCGACCTATCTCACGATAACACCAAATCCTTTAGAGAAAAAATCTGGAATTCACATCTGTATGCAGATCACCACCAAAACTTAATCACTTCTTTCCTGTGCTACGACCTAAAATGCAATTACAATCGAGAAAGAACGCTTCAAAATATCATGAGAAAAAAACAGACAGCAAATACATAATAAGGATAATAAGGATTTATAATTGATATGGATACATTAGGTGGCATTACTGGTCAGACGGCCTCAAGTCATGCCTCAACATGGCACCCCTGTGAGTAGGTTGATCCGAAGTAGGGCGATACAGCAGTAAGGCAGCATCCTCTGAAGGCTGTGCCTTACAGTCGGTGACTAACACTGACATTTTTGAAAGAAGTAGTAATCAAAATAATAATGATACATAACATAATTCTGACTGGTGGAAAATATAAAAATGTATTAAACAAAACGTTGCCAAGAACTGCAAAATTCTCAAGCAAGTGAGCTTGAAGTCAGAGATGCTGGTGGAGGTAGAAGATGGGAATGCAAATGTGCTACTGGCTGGACAAAAGTCTTTTCAGGGTCGTCATCAGGACAAGAGGGATTTCCAAGTTAAAAAACGCAGGAGTGCATGTAGAGAGTGTCTGTGTCCAGAACACATGCAGCCAAATAAATGACACAAACTCATCAAAGGGATCAACAAGTTCCTTTTTCAATGACTTTCACAATGTCATGTGCATCACAAAACACTAACATCACTTTCTTGCAAGCAGCAGTCAGCGCAAATGACCAAGATGAAGACGGGAAGTCTGATGAAAAAAAATGAACGGCTCAATGTGAAAAACAGTGGCAGTGTGTTTTAAAGCAAAGATGGAAACACCAACATCTGTCAACATGATATCAGGTATGTCACGTGTTCGACCTTGTTGACTCAGAAAACCTGAATAGATCTACTCTGTTTCTACTTCTGCCGGGCTGATGAACACATCTCCCTTAAAATGCCTGAACTAACATTCCCAGCAAAAGAAGACAGTCATTATTTAATTCAATCTTTGATAAAACACTTAAAAGCCTTAATCACAAATACAAAAATGACAAACAGCTTCAAAGTTTACTTGAGGAAACACCATTGTGTCGCTCTCCTCTTAAACTCAAAGTCAGTCCTCACCTTCTCTCTGCAGTAAGATCTTGGAGACAGGTGTGTCAATTTCAAAGAAACTCGGACCATTATCCGGCACAAATAATTTTCAACAGGCTATCTGAGGAGCAGCGCCCCATAATCGACTACATTAAGGATGACTTCTCATTTAGGAGGCAGAGCAGGCAGTTATCATAATGATACCTTTTCTCTGCGTGTCCTCACCAAATGCTTCTCCAAAGATAATCCCTCTGCACAACCTCTCATTATCAAAGCAATCTCCCCACAATGGCACGAAGAACACTGGAAACGACGTGAATTAGTGTAGGACTATAGAAAATGATTGCAGATTCAGGGCTTTAATTAGGCTCTTACAAAAACAATCAGACACAATTAGGAGGGACCAGTCAATAAGTTAAACTCATATGCAGAGGAGATGAATTCATATTTGATGATTTTTAAATGGCTATCCGAGCTCAGATGCCTCTCACTCACAGTTGGATTCTCGACAGGAGGGGTGCTCAGCTCATATTTTGGCTAATAAACCAGGTGACATGCAGGTACATCAGCAGGTGCACCTGCACTGCTTTCCAATGAAAACAGCCATTAGCCTGTAATTGACTTCCTAAGCACCGTCTGAGTGGGTCTGGACACACACTGTGAATTTTTAGGACCCAAAAATGCCCCACACAAATTTTAGTGAGGTCAGAAAAGAACTTATCATAAAATCTGGACTTAATACCCATTTCTCATCTAAAACCTGAACAGCTGCATCTTGACTGAAGCAGTGGTAGCACTGTAACAGGCTGAGACGTGACATCATGACTACAAAATCAGATGGCAATATCAAGCATTACAGAAGACCCAAAGATATTGAAAACCCACCCTCTCCAGTTTTTGCAGGAGGCCACTTGAGGTGCACAATGGGCTGGAATATAAAAAAGGCAGAAAAGGCTGGCAGTGGCTAGTGTTGCTTTTTAACAGCTTTTCTCCTTCATTATTTGCTTAACTGGTTTAAATAAATGACATCACATCAATCCTATTGTTGCTTCTCTTTACTGGCTCTCTGTCTGTTTTAGTATCAATGCCAAGATTTTACTGATCACTTTTAAAGCCCCTGAAGGTCTGGCATTAAGCTACATATCAGAATTATTGACTCTTTCATGAACCGGCCTGCAGCCTGAGATCCTTGGGGCCTCCAGGTTGTTTCAAAGTCAAGGCTTAAGACTAAAAGGGATCAAGCATTTTCTGTCACAGCTCTTCGAATTTGGAACAACATGCCCAAGGAGACAAGGCGTGCAGATTAAGCAGTATCTTTACATACATTTTTATTTCATAACCTTCACTAATGTTTATCCATTTGATATTCTTATTTTCAGGTTACTTTCACTCCTTTATTTTGCTTTATTTTACTTGTTTCTGCATTTTGTTCCTGTCGTTTTGTTTGAGACTCTTTTTGTTTTGTTTTTTAATGTATTTTTTGGCCATTTTGTGCCTTTATTGATAGGAGAGAGAGAGTGGATAGGCTTGTGAAAGGGCGTGAGAGAGTAGGGGAAGACACTCTGCAAACTGGTCACAGGCGGGATTCGAAACCTGGACCAGCAGAAGTAAGTACATGGGGTGCCAGGTTACTAACCACTCCGCCAAACCAGCACCCCTTGTTTGAGTCTCTTTTGAGTTTATTTGAGTATATATGTATATATATACATAAATACATATTAGGGCTGGGATTATTCACTTTTCTCCCGATTCGATTTATTGCGATTTTTTAGGTGCCAATTCGATTAAATTGCGAATCTACGATATTGCCGATTTTTGCAATCTTTAGTTAGCTTTTTTAACACCAGCGAAAAAGATGAACAATGATGATGCCTCCAGACTATATCAGGAAAAATACACATTACATGTGAGTCTGTTTTTAGGATTTATTCGGCAATATATTTTAATCAGCTGTTTATACTCTCTCTTTTCAAAAGCCTGGATTGCTTTTAAAAGTGGCTTATTTACTCTTTAGGCACCAGAGTTTTTTCAAGAAAATATTCAATTTTACTATCAAGATTTAAAAAGGCTTTTTTCAAAGTGGTTAGTTTTCCCACCCATCATCATCAATGTAATTTACGGGCCGACCATGAATGCCTCTGTTGCCTTCACTGTGCCCCCGGCTTCTCCCTCGTCTGACCAGAGCTCCGTGGTCTTTCTCATTCCCACTAACACCGTCACTTTTTGTGGTGTTTTGAGCTTCTCTTCTCTGTTTTGAGCTGCCTCTCCCTCTTTGTGGAGAGGCAAAGCTTCGGCCTCGGTATGTGCTGCTTGGGGACTGTAATGGCGCGCGGACCTGCTCCTGCTGCGCGCACACGCGCCGCCAGTTTCGTCCTCACTGGACAACTGACCGTCATCCTCAGAGAGTAAATATTCCTCAGATTCAGAGTCAGCCAGTACTTGAGAAAGTACTCTCAGCATTGTGAGTACTCTAACCTGCTCTCTATAACTCTGTGCATGTGTCTCTCTTTTCGACTCTCTCTCTCTGCTCCGCTCTACAGCCACACTCGCGTCCCTCGGTCCGGTGTGTGTGTTTCAAAGTAAATATACGCCGAAACTTTGAATAGAAACCTGTCACCTGTCCACTATCTGCTGGTGAAAAGTAGTAACACTATTCAGCACTATTTATCAGCTATGGCCTGTTTTATTCAGCAATGTCGCTTGCCGCAATTTTGCGACTTCAGCGCCTATAAGTTTGTTTGTTTGTTTTTTTTTTTTTGGGGGGGGGGGCGATTCTAGAACTAAAAAATCGATTTCAACATCGGCAGACAAATAATCGCGATACTTAAGTGAATCGATTTTTTCTCCCACTCCTAAAATATATATATATATATATATGTATGTATATATATATATATATATATATATATATGTATATATATATGTATATATTGTGGCTGCTCATAAATGTCTCTGAAACTAAATTTGTCTCCATTCTGTGACTACAAGACACAAACCGAAAGCCAGCTTTGCTATTGTCTATTTATATTCCTTGTTTTGTTTTGCCTACCTGAAAAAGTTACGATTAAAATGAATATAGATTGTACCAAACAAATCAGGGAGGAGCTAAACTGTGTTGAGCCTGCTGAGTTGAGTAGACACCACAAATAAGAGGCAACTGCATAGCTTTTCAGAGCTGAATGGCAGTGTACTGTGTAGGCCTGTGGCCTTATGGAAATAAAGTTTCGAGCTTGAATCTTTGTCTGGGTTTTATTGTGTGAAGTCTGCCTGTTTCCCTGGTGCACAAGTGGGTTCTCTGTGGGTACTTAAGTTTTCTCCTACAGACATGCTTATTAGATTGGTGACTCTATATTGCTCTTATATTTGAGTGTGGGTGCCTGCTTGTTTCTCTTAATGCATCAACCCTGTGATCGGTAGGCAACCATTCCCGTGACTGCAAATTAGACAAGTGATGTAACAGATTCACAGCTGGATGGATGGAAACATGGACAAATGGATGTACTGCCAACATGTAACCTACCAAGAAAATTCTCTGATGCAAACAGCAGAAAGTTTACCTGCAGTGTACCTATCAGTCAGTGGAGGGCCACAGAAATGTAAGGGTAAAGTCTGGATGAAATCCACTGATGACTGCTTTCAAACATGATGATTTATTTTGGCCAAAAGGGCTAAAAAACACTTGGAAAAACAGATGAAGAAAAAGCTAATCACCTGCACAAAAAGTGCAAGTTGAGGATTTCAGAGAGGTCCTCTTATTTATGACAAAACCTGATGAATTGGATTGTGAAGGTAAAAACAGTAACATCTATTCTGACAGGCTGATGTCATTTTCACCTGACTTGAAGATTCCGGGTGTCTACTCAAACACTTCAGTCATTAAGGCCATTAGACTTTACTACTTTGAACACGAAATACTGTGCTAAATTGATTTTTTGGCTTTTGAATCCAAAGCTATGATTTAGAGCAGATTTGATCAGTGGCTTGACAGAGTTGAAATAAACCCTAAAGGGCTAGTGCCAATCTAACTGTCAAGCTTGACAAGACAAGGACTTAAGAGCTGTAATTATGATGCTGTTTCATGGAGTCTGGTTATTTAACACCGTGATTCATAGATTGTGAGCCTCACCTTGTGTTTTTTGTTTTTTTAACCTCACTGACAGCCCCCAAAACTACACAAAAAGTTCTGCACTTTCTGATTACCTTATTCTATTAAGGACAACAGTAATTAAGCATGCACATAGCCTGCTTAATACTAATAACCTTGAAGTGCTCCTAGAGCACAACCCTGCACCAAGGCATTTCCAAACTTGTTAGCCAAGCTATCGAAAATGTGGAAAACTCTTTCTGTCAATGTTTACAAATCCTTCCAAAAATTTCAGGTCACACATCAGTATCCAGTTCATCAAGGCACGGTTAACTGCTGTTTGTTCCAGTGACAGAAATATCAAAAATGAATGTAATGAAGAGACCAAAAGTGGAATTGCTGAATGTTAATGAGCAGTCCAAGGCTGATCCACAACATAGAAAAGATTAGAAACTATTATCTTATACCAACAAAAAATTGCTGAAGTAGGGCTGCTGGAATATGACAAAAATCCCAATAGCAATTATCTTAATATGTTTTGAGATCAAAACTATGAAGCATGGTTACTCACTGATTTTATAACATGTACCACATGCTTTAACTGAACGTACATTCTTTTAACGTTTAGGAAGGGTAATACATAGACATATACTCAAAAAAATACAAGAAAAACTTAAAACAATTATAAAAATAATAATAATGGAAAACAAAAAAAAAGTTCAAGATGTCTTGTTATTCAGTTTTCTTAGTTGTGAAAACAGCACCACAACATAATGATAAATTATCATGCTGGAATAAATGGAGGTATATGGGAATACACCCCTACTGATAGTATTAATATCTTGCCAACAATATTGTGCATCCCTTTCCAAAAGTTTTTTTTTTTTTTTGGGGGGGGGGGGGAAGCAGTACACAGTTTAGACAGTTTGTAAACTTCTTATTTAAGATCACGTATTTTAATGAACAGCACAAATGTGGTGCTTTTCTGTAAATATTTGTGGATATTAACATAACCGGAGTAAATCAACAATCTGACATAAACAATATAACAGCGGCCTCTGAATAATCAATGACTGAAAAAGCAGCATAAAACATGGTGCCTGACCTCGTTTTTTGGCTGTACTTCAAAAGTAAGTGTGACACAGACACAGAAAGACACGTTGCAAACATCAGTGGAGCTGACATCTGTGTAGCTCTGGATCATGTCGTGGATTTATTGTGCTCAGCCTCTGTGATCTCCAGCACACAACCAGATCCATATGACACATGTAGACCCACAGAGCTCTGTATGGCACTTGTAGAGATGTGAGGAGGATCAGGGCTCTCAGTGTTAAACCCAATGCAGCTGGATGAGACAATAGAGTCAGAAACATCCAAAGTCCATGCTCATCCATTCAGAAATAAACCGTTTTTCTTTCATCATTATCCCTCTGAACGCCTCCTGCAAAAGCATGAAATAACCTCCTTGCAGGGCCTGGAGGCGTGTTTGTGCGCGAGATTCGAGGTGATGCACTCCAGTTGACAACATGTGGCGGCTCTCAGCCCTCAGCCAGGCCTCCTCGCAGAGCACATGTCAGTCAGTGGTGAGTGCAGCGGGACGGGACGGAGTGGGATTATAAGGCAGCCTGGTGTTTCCACTGGGGTCTCCCCTGCTGGGCTACATGGTCCCAGCTCCCTTTGTCTGCTGTTAACCCGTTAAATCCCGTGGAAGGGCCCATTCACAAATGTGTCACACACCCCAGGGGGGCATTTTGTGTGGAATAATGATCCTAAAGGGGTTACACAGCGTTGCAACTGATTCCACTCCCCCACTCCATCAACCCCCCCACACACATTCATTTGTTTCATGGGGTGTTTGTGGATTCAATTGTCGTCAACTGTTGTCTTTGGCTATTGTGGACAACTTAAAAAGAGCTTCTTTAAGAGGAAGTCCAGGGAAGTCAATCAACACAATTAATGCTAAAGAGACTCCTCCAGGAGGGCAGGGGGATGAAAGGGGTGATACTGAATGTTGTTTCTACAAACCAAGAACTTTTAAAAACACATTAAGTGTTATTTATTAAAAAGACATGTATTTGTCCATGTGGTTATTCTTTATCACTATTGTTTGATTGTGGTCACTTCATAATTAATCTCTAATCCAGAATAAATAAAAAAAGAAGTTGACCTAAGCTGATGTGAGCTGCGTCTCAGTTGCACACGTTATTGCATTTAAGCTGTTTTATGAAAAAGAAACAAGTAATTTTTGACAAAAGAAGAATACATGCTGTGCAGTATACTGTCTATTTACATTAGGTTTTGTCATTTGTGTTAAATTAAGCACATCCTTTCACCACAGTGTGCATTCTGACACTTCCAACATAACAGCTCTCACTCAGATTTAAGTGAGAAGTCAAGTAAGCAGAGGCTGAATGATTAACTGTGGTTCATGTCAATTAAAATTAGCTTACAAGGCTTATGGAGAGAACATGAAGGAGATATCTATGTAGCAAAGAAACATACTGATGTGAGTTATTCCTTACATATGGACATGAATTTATATTTATTCACTATTTCAACATTTATTTCCTGTTTTCAAAGTGTCCAAAGAGATCAATGATGCTTTTACAACTACACTGTTTGGTAGAGTTGTTCCAACACAAAAAGTTGCCCCTTTAGCTTGATTTGTTCAGACAAATATAGGAACATAGCGATCAAATTCTGCTTTGGAACAAAACACCAGCTCCAAGACCGTTCAGCAGGACTGGGCTCTGCTCCCTTTCAATTGACCCCAGCAACTGGTACAAACAGGGAGATGAGTTAACTCATCCAACTGCAGAGGTGGTCAAAGCAACAACAACAGCAGTAAAAATAGTAGAGATGCAGAATAATACCAGACTGATACTGTCATCAGCAGATAAGGTGCATTTGTGGTAAGAGCAGCAGGTAAACATGTGGGAGGGGGGCCCACAGAAAATGTGCCAATCTGCCCTGCACCTGGAAGCTGGTGTTTGGTCCACACAGTGGCAGGATAAATTGGAGTCAGCCTTGGTAGCATTTCGAAACTTTGGACCAGCTTCTGTGAGACCAACAGACTACATAGTGGCCGTTTCAGGAGGACAACATCCCAGGGAGACCTGCTCCTCACCCTTCACTGACGAACCGTGGGCTGTCTTATAGCTGAAGAGGGAATTTTGGCACTTTTGTCCCACAAGTTTAGCTGTGTTGCTCATTTCAGGAATGCATCATCCTTTCAAGTCATACCTAGTTGTGAAAGTGACTAATCAGGCTTTTCAACAGTATGAAATACAATACAAGTTGGTACTATTAAAAGGAGGAAATAACATCTCCAAACTTCTTTTTAAGGGGTCTATATCTCATAAACTGGCTGAAATACTGGCGGAGTGTTTGAGCATTTAAGATCTGAGTATCTTCAGGGCTTTTGGGCAAACAAAGCTCTTCAAGTTTTCATCTCTGTAGTCCATGCCCACTGGCAGGACTCTTTGGGTTTGACTGGTGAAGAACACCTGACCCTGCTTAGCAGAGAGCACCGAAGAAGAGCCAGGGCAGGCTTGAGTTTTTAATGACTGTAATAAATAAACTTCAACAACTTTTGGGAGCAGACGTGCTATCAGTGTTTTTGTGTGCTACCTTCTGAGAATGTGAATGCACCATAATGCAACACCATACTGCCTTGTCAGCAGAAAACTCGACATCATCAGCCGACTCAAAAACTCATTAAAGATTCTCGGAATTCAGTGCAGCACAGAAGAGAAGGAGAATATTTTTCACTTGAAGCTACACTTTTTCAAAACTGCTCTCTACTTTTCAAATTCATACATTTTTCTGCCAAAAGGTGTTTTGGTTTAATTAGAATAGCGTTTTATCCAGTGTCATCTCTGTTCCACTGTTGATTCTGCTAAGTTTAAAAAAATCAGAGCAAAGCGAAGAACTGAAGAGTGCGACATCCACCTCATGCTTAGAGTGTTTAAGTTTGATAAATGCATGGGATGTAGATACTTCTAAATAAAACAAATGATCTAGTCAAATAATTGCGAACTCAATATCAATAAAATTAGCCCAGGAAAGGACTTTTGCCTTGATACTGTAGTGTTAGAGCGAGTGACAGTATGTCATTTTGAAGAAACAGAGAAGAAGGTGACAGATTGTAATGCTGTAACGAGACGTTGGTTATACTCGAATATAGCCCCTCTAGTTTTGAATAGTCTGGCCTAAATCTATACAAATAACTTGCATAAGTTTTTTATGCATGGTCATGGCTGCCCTTGAGGCATCACAATGAATAGATTAATCTATTTTAATAATTATCACGATCTCAGTATCAATCCAAAACATGAAAACAGTGATTTTTTTCCATCATTCGGCCCTTTTATTAATCCTGGTCAAATTTAGTTGTTCAAACAGGACAATTTTCTTTATCTGAATGTGTTTATAAAGAATATGAAGGATACCCACTATTGTCTGACGATGATCTGCCGCTTCTTTAGCCCTAGGTGCACTTCGGTATAAAACAACTTCTGCAACATAGATAAGACAGTTTTATTCCTCCTTGTTGACTTTAGCATTCTTTATAGCTGACTAGATCCCACTGTGTGTGTGTTTGTGTTAAAAACAGAGATAGAGAGCCAACACGCGGGAAGTGTTGCAGACTCACTTAGAGAAAGTGTAATTATACTGCAGTAATGCCCTCCATGATTAATGATGTGGGCCTCTGAAACCAAACCATCGGGCCAATGGCAAATTACCACTATAAAAATAAACCCTGATCTGAACGGGTCAGCGAGGCCACAGCACAAAATGTCTGGTGGTGAGTGTGTGTGTTTATATATAAGAGAGAGAGGGAACGAGCTCCAGTAACCCAATTAGTGTTGGTCCACTGTCAGAGAGCCGCTCCGTCCACATCGGGGTTACAGGGCTCTGAAGTTTGTCGGCATCTCAGAGACGAACTCACATGAACTATTATGAGAAAAAATAAAAGTTGGCAAATCAAACAACTGTGAAGTATATCAAGAATTTTATATCAGTATATTTTCAAATGAGATGTAAGGTAAGGCAATACTGTTAAAATCATTAAAGTTTCACTAGACCTGCCAGGCCTTAAGCTCTGTAAAATAAAACACTCAATAAGAAAGCAAAACAGAAATACCTTTATTAACAACAGGGTCTATTTTAAATGTGAAGTTATTATAATCTATGCAATGAAAATGAAAATGTTTCCTATGTTTTGGTACAACTCAGACAGTGCTCTCTCTGGTCATTAACTATGCACTTCATAAATCCACTTGTTGTAAATGGTGTAGAAGTTTCTTCTTGTTAATCTCTTTTTGTTAAAAATATGTTTTTTCAAAACATTTTAAATAAGTAGAACTATCAAAACCAATTTTAACAACTTTGACTGCAGTATTTAGGTATTTCAGTAATTCTTCCTTCTTTGTATTTCCTGAGATGAAACCATCCAGAGTAACTGGGTTGTTGCCTGACAGCAACAGAATGGAAATGTCATGATTTTGTTAAAGTTAGACAGTGTGCAAGAGTTTGATTGAGGTATTTGAGAATCACAAATCGAAACTGCACAAACCTTTTTCTTTTGTCACCAGAACAATCTTGTTTGTCTGTTCGTCTGTTCATTTGAAACTTTAATTTATTGGCATGTCCTTATTTACAAGGTTGCACTTAATTTGCTTCCTTCATACTTAAGTTATTGGATTCAAGTGAAAAGTGCTGGAAGCTGCAGTCTGCGCTCTGTGACTCAGTCATAAGACTTGTTCTTACCAGCTGTACCCAAAGCTGGTCTTGACTAGGACACTCTTGTAAATGAGATTCTTGATCTCAATGAGGCTTTCCTGGTTAAGTAAAGATTACATTAATAAAAACCTGTAAGACTAATACAATCAGAATGTTCTTAACAGATGATGAATTTTTAAGTGAATTTTGTCATGGCACAAGGATGGAAGTGATTCGATTTAGGTGGTGATCCAAAAACAGATTAGGTACAGGAGTTTGGAAGTGATGAATCAACTTTGCAAGACAGGACTGTTTTTCCACTTTTGACTTGGCTGAAATGCCTTGGTTAAGGTTTGTGCTCTCGGAGAACCTCTAGTTTTATGAAAATAACATTAAAGTTTACTATTCTGGTACTGTGACATTATTTTCTTTCTTAACCTCTTTATCAGGAGCTTTAACCAAACAAAAATAAGGAGCTGTAAACTTTTAAGACCTGAACAGTGAATATGAACTGTTTTTCACTGCAAGACAAGAAGCACAAACTCAGTAGCACTGTGTTCAGTTCTCCATATCGCACTTCAATGCAGAATTTCCTATAAAAGATCATTTTGGGTGTGTTTTGTGTCTGCTGATAGTGTAACTCAGAGACAACTTTAGTAATAAAGATGGCCACATTAAATTCATTG
Source organism: Scarus forsteni (assembly GCA_036419115.1). Lineage (NCBI taxonomy): Eukaryota > Metazoa > Chordata > Actinopteri > Labriformes > Labridae > Scarus > Scarus forsteni. The sequence goes on from JAZDUH010000388.1 coordinate 2,626,846, forward strand.
ACACTGCCATAGGTCCAATATTCTGTGATTTGAAGGAGCAAATAAATTCATGTATGCACATACACATATATATAGCTGTCTAAATACATTACTTTGTCAGCATAAACAAGTAGTACTTAAATTAATAAGCTAAATACAACATTCAAGAAGGTCTCAGCTTTACTGTTTGGGGCAAATACCAGAAAATGTACATGTCATCAAAGTATAATTGACTTAATTTTTATTCTTATTTTCGCAAATACATGAAGGCACGTTTTACAGGAACAAAAACAGAAAACAATAGCTCTACTTTCTTGGAGAAAGTGCTATGTGTAATGCTTGGTGGCAGGTTTTTGTAGGTTTCCTTCTAAAAAATGCATTAATTATGATGCTTTTAACTGATTAAAGGGATGAGTTAAGGTGCCATGAGGGCTGGATATGGCCCCTGTGCCATCAGTTGCCCAGCCCTGGAGTATATTTTTTAGGTGCCGATACGATTTAAATTGCGATTCTACGATACTGCCGATTTTTGCAATCTTTAGTTAGCTTTTTTAAAACCAGTGAAAAAGATGAACAATGATGATGCCTACATACTATATCAGGAAAAATACACATCACATGTGAGTCTGTTTTTAGGATTTATTCAGCAATATATATTAACCAGCTGTTTATACTCTCTCTTCAAAAGCCTGGATTGCATATAAAAAGTGGCTTATTATCCCCTCAGGCAAGAGAGTTTTTTCAAGAAATATTCAATTTTGCTATCAAGATTTAAAAAGGCTATAGTTTCAAAGTGGTTGGTTTTCCCAGCCATCATCATCACTGTAATTTACGGGCCGACCATGAACGCCTCTGCTGCCTGCACTGTTTACCCCCGGCTTCTCTCTCGTCTGACCAGAGCTCCGCGGTCTTTCTCATTCTCCGCTAACACCGTCACTTTTCGCGGTGTTTTGAGCTTCCCTGCATCCCAGACTATGTACACTCTTCGGTAGTCGCCGGCCCTGGAGAGGAAAAGCTCTCGGTATGTACTGCTCCGGGACTGTCAAGGCGCGCGGAGCCGCTCTCGCTGTGCGCACACGCTGCCAGTTTGGTTCTCACTGGACGACTGACCGTCATCCTCAGAGAGTAAATATTCCTCAGATTCAGAGTCAGACAGTACTTGACAAAGTACTCTCGGCATCTTGAGTACTCTATCACTCTGTGTCTCTCTCTCTGCTCCGCTCCACAGCCTCTGCAGCCACACTCACGTCCCTCGGTCCGGTGTGTGTGTTTTAAAATGAATATAGCTACGCCAAAACTTTTAATAGAAATCTGTCACCTGTCCACTATCTGCTGGTGAAAAGTAGTAAATCTACTCAGCACTATTTTAACAGCTATGTCCTATTTTATCCAGCAATGTCGCAATGTCAGTTTGGCGACTTTAGCGCCTATAGTGTGTGTGTGTGTGCGTGTGTGTGTGTGTGTGTGAGGGGGGGGCATATCGATTTTTGAATAAAAATATCGATTTTAAAATCGGCAGACAAAAAATCGCGATACTTAGGTGTATCGATTTTTTCTCCCACTCCTAATATATATACACATACACATATATATATATGTGTGTATATATCTATATATATCTATCTATATATATGTATCTATCTATCTATCTATCTATATATATATATATATATATATATATATATATATATATATATATATATATATATATATATAAAAGTATGTATCGTGCAATGCCATTCAGCTTAAAAAAACGGGTCAAGATTTTAGCTCCACATCATTTAGTCACATTTCCTTAAATGAAGAGCCCTATGAGTTTAAAGGGACAGAATTGTCGTCTTCACTCTTGTTGACACAGTCCCATCCGTGCCGCTCTTGTAGGGCCTGTGGTGTGAATGAATATCAAATGTCCGCCTGTATGACCTAATCCTCGCAGCACAAGTCATTCTTTGAAACAAGGCAGTCTGGCCTTAATCTAACGAGCACAATACACCAACCACCACTACGCCGCTCCATGAACAAAAATTCCTGAAGAGTCTCTTGAGCTCTGCAGAGTCAAGTTCACATTTCTTGTCAAACACTGAATACTTTGCTCTGCGCATAACCACATTTGATTAGTGCTCCACAGCCCCCACCACCTAACAACACACACACACACACTCCTCGATGGAGAGCACTTGACTCGTACCCAAATTGAACTCGTATGCACTCTCCTTGTATGAAGGATAATGCCTTTTTGTAGCCAAACTGCAGTGGAGTATTTCACTGAGAGCACCAGGCTCAAAGAAGCTGCAATCAGGCGTTCTTGTGGTTCTGAATCAACATTTGGAGACGCCCGGGCTGCTGTCGTAAACATGACAACTATGCAATTATTCAGAAGTGCACTGAGATCATATTTGACTTTGTTATGGCTGTAGTTTCCACGGTTAAATCAGATACAAAGATCTGAGGAAAACAAGATGAAGTTGTGTTTTCGCCTTAATAGTTGAAGCACCAAGGGATTTAGATTCAAACCATATTGACCTGATGTTACTGTTTCAGGTCAAGGATTGACTTTATGGGACAGAAATCACATTTGAATACTTAATCAGACAAAAAAAATTACAGAATAAAAAAACTCATTTAATTAAGATTATAGGGATGTTGTCAGTTGTGCTCTTTGTGCTTATGGTACATAAGTACATATATATATATCTATATATCTATATATATATATATATATATATATATATATATATATATATATATATATATATATATATATATATATATATATATATATATATATACAAGTATATTGTTTTCTACACTATTGTTGTTCAAACTATATGTTGATTTTCTTTTACACCAATACATTAAGTCATATTCCTCTTTTGTGTAAATGTACTTGACAATAAATGTAAATTCTGAATCTGTATCTGGTTCTTAGATTATCAGTATTGTCAGATAAATGTTACACATGCTAAATATTTGCACTGGCAGATATGAACATTTCTGCCAATATTCATTGTTGATATTATAGCCCTGCATAACTCAACTATGTAAAACTGGCAAAAATTGAGACCCCCCAGACTTAAGTAGCTGTAAATAGATAATTTGAGAGGTAAAATATATGAAGGAAAAAGACTCAAAGAGCAGGGGGACATTCACAGTGTTATAAATACAAAGTTAAAATATGTTAAAAGTTGTTTTCCAAACACATATGTATCATAACATATCTAATAATTTAGTTGAACAATATTGATATTGATAATATTCTAATTTTTTACTTAATAACTTATCAACAGCCACTGTAATTCCATCTGTGCATGATCTGTGAGGCTAAATCACCCTGACCAAACAATTTAGTGTAAATAAAAATGTGTTTGTCTGAAATATAACTTCAGTGGTTCAACTCCAACCTCTGTCTTTAAGAGTCATCTTTTCCTCACAGGTGATATTTTGTTTTCTAATGTCAGTCTTCTTTCTTGTTGTCTGCTTTCTTCATCAATTCTCCTAAAACTGGTCATGAAGGACTGTTTCAAATGAGCTGTGACTTGTACTAATGGAACTATTGCTTGATAAATAAAGCAGCAGACATATATGACAGTTCAGGGTTTTATCAAACCTGTTGTAAAGTTATCAAAATATGATTTTGGAAGTACAAGATAGAATGAATGTTTTTTGCATGTAGTTACACAGCTGTTTGTTGCTTTCAATATGCAAAATTAAATTGAAATTGAATTGAAATGAATTGAAAGCCTTTACTGTCATTGTACAACCAAGTTCAGAGTGCTACTCCATTTGGTACACATAAAATAAATCAAATAAAGAACAATAACATAATAAAGCATGAAGTTTGGTTGAGCTGTTACTGACAAAAATGCTTCCACTGTCTCACGATATTCATCATGTATGTGTTTTTTTCAATTACACTGTTTTGGAAATGTCTGCATGTTGGACATCAGGAAAAGTATCCAGTGTTGTTCAATCCTTAATGACACCAACATGCAGCCGTTTGTCAGCATTTTTTCTTAGTTACATGAATCAGTGATCTAACACTGCATGCTCAAGACTTTGTTTGTTAGCGCGGTTCTGAACAGTTTTACTTGATCTTCACAAACTGCATGGAAGCACTGTAGATAAAATGAGGTGACTATCAATCACCTCACTGGTCTACCTTGTGAAACCACTGGAAGCATCTCTGTCCACCTACCTTTCTCCTCACCTCTATTTTGAAAACGTACAGTGACTGAGTGACCTTTGCTCCTGGATTTCCCTAACAAACAGTATATTCTTCAACATGTCAACAGTTCTGCTTTTGCTGTCCCCAGTTTGACATTTATTGTCTCTTTCACACAGTCTGACTTTTGTCATGTCTTTACTCTGATCACAAGTCTTTTTTTTTTACACTAAAACAGAGATATTCCTGTCTGATGATTTGTTAATTGCAGATCCACCAGTTTCTTCAGATCCGTCCAACCTCAGCTTGTAAACAATAAAACAGTCCCTTATTGGTTGTTTGAGACATTTGTCTCATTCATTTTACTCTCTGTGGTCACTTTTTCAAATATTTCAGATGTACTGCAACTTTGCTGTGCTTTTTTCTCTTTTTGGTGAAATATTTGACTGAGCATCATCAAATGTCTCTTCTTTCTGATACACAGATAATTAAATGTTTGTTCTATAATTCTGAAGCCATGGTATTTAAATTGTGTGAAAGAAAATGGACAACATCAATATTGTGTATGTATTTGAACAATCTGGATGATTTAGGCTAACTTCCCATGCAATTCCTGAAAATAAGATAAAAAATTCAATTAATAATATTCCATTTTGTCAATGCAGTATTTAAATGGTAAGATTTGGAAGTTCAGGCATCTGGCTGCAGATGTTTTGACTGATATTTCTTATTTGAAGTCATGTATTTATTATTTATTGTATGTTATTGTTTAATTTCAGGCTGTCTGTAGTTTGTAGGTAACTAAACCGTGCTGTTACATATCTTAAAAAGAGATTTTTTTAACTCAACAAGTTTTCTAATCCTCATTAAATAAGGACTTTTAAAAATCATCTTCAGATTTAAACTAAGAAAATAAATTCCAGTGATGCGAAGTAAAACAAAAACTCACATCTCTCAGAAAAAAAACTGAAAAGATTTTCCTGTGGTTTATGTGCATTTTATTTTTGGTGGTTATTACTGTAAACACCTTTATAAAACAAGCATAAGGTCTGACATTTTTTATTGATTCAAATAAGAGCAACACAAGATCAATGTGAGAATGTAAATTAAATTGTTGAAATGATATCTTGTTTAAAAATGTATCCATACTCCTTAAAACCCGGTGAAATGTCTGTGCTCTATGTCTACGAGCTGAAAATGGCACAGATTAATGTAATTAAAATCACACTGCTGATCAATCTGAATTATAAGTGACAGTAGGTGAGAATGTTTTGACGTTTGGGTCTTAGTTTTCTCTTTTCTTTGGCTGAGACCTGCAGACTGATGACAGAGGGGGAATCCCTGAATGATGAATAAAGAGCTACCTGTCTGGACGTCACGCCACACTGATCATAATTCCATTTATGGCAGTCATTTTTGTTTTTTTCATTTGCATGTTCAAAAATAGACTTTCACACTTGTCAGCACACACTTAAGTGGCATCTTCATAAATTCCAGCATCCGCAGGCTTTGTGAAACGACCAAAACTAAATGTTTCAGCATCACTAATTCATTCAACTTTATTGCACGTTCAGACAGATAATTAATGACCTATTAGGCGCGCGGCCTCGTGGGTTCTTGTGAGCATCTTTGCATCAATCAGATGAAAGTCTGACAAACAGCCCCATTCTTTTTAATAACAATAAATCAAAGCCTGCACATGGCCGTCTCCGCGAGCCCGGGAGATAATCAAAAGCAGAGAGGGAGATGGCCAAACATCATGTCTAATGTCCCGCAAACTGAGGATCAACTGTTTCCAATTAGGATTACAAAGACACATGCGAAAGATAGAATGAACCCATCCACCCTGACTCCCAAAGCACACTGTGAAAAAATAATATTTTACAAGGCATGTTTTTCTTTCATGAAAAATTTAAGCAGTAAATCCTCTTCATCGCTCTCTTCTCTGCTCTTTTTAAATCTTTCTGGAATCGTTAAACTCCGGCTCTCGAGCGCCGTTGTCCGTTTTTCCTCTCTGGCTTCTTTCTTTGCTGTTCAGTCTGGTCACATCAGCTCCCTGAGCAGGTGAAGTCAGCCAAAGACTTTCCCACGGTCTGAGAGCAAATCCAATGCCCCAAGCCCTTCCTGAGGGCCGGCCATCTGTCCGCTCTGTTTGGAGTGTGTTAGGGGGTAAAGCGTCAGCTGCATGACCAAATTCAACGTTCCAACACACCCCTCCTTCATGAAGAAAAGCCCAAAGCATCCATTCAGATCCACACACCCACACACACTCACACACACACACACTCTCACACAGCTTGTGCCCAAACCCAAACAAATCAACATTAAAACAGTCAGATGTGACTCCTCACATTGGGCAGATCGAAGTCCAGAGCTCTCTAATGCATGAGCTGTTTTTCCAACAATTAAAAACGTGATCTGCTAAAAATAATATCATAGAAAGCATCAGATCAAGCCGGTTACACTTTTAAAATGTTAAACAAAATGCTGAAGAACCTATCGCTGGAATATAAAGAGGTAATTCCCTCCTTCCTCCTTTTTTAGAAGTTGCAGTTTGAAGAGAATCCTCATTAGGACGGAGCCGCTGCCTCTTAACAAAGGAGTTCAGCACATAAACCTTGACCTTTGCTCCCTGCGAGGATAAATCATCTGAGCCTCTGCCTTCACGCAGCCAAACCATTTCACCACAAAGAGCAGCTCAAAAATATTTCAACTGCGCTAATTTCAGAAGCATCACGGCTCGGCAAAGAAAACATCTTACTTTGAATTGGGATTGCCACGATCATGTGACGCGTTTCTTTCTTTCCCCATCCCAAAGTGTCCCCCCTGCTCTTTTCTCCCTCCTCAAGCTGACGTGCTATCATTTTATTTCTTCCCCTCTCAAAGAGCGACTCTGCCGCTGGTGTGGATGTGGTCCTCGCCCTGGCCTGACGCATTTTTAAAATGCGTGACATTGCCTCTGTGGGAGCATGAGAACGGAGCTTCCTCAATAGTAGGGTCCCCATACCCGGCCCGTAACCATGGAAGCAGATGCCTGCCCTCCCGGCCCTCCTTACCTCCTGTCGATCGCGGGCTGTGAGCTGCTTCGGCAGTGAAAAGAGGCTGTGCCTGCCTTTCTCCTCGCTCTGACCGAACTTGCCCCGCTCCTCAAAAGGAGCCATTGAACAGGTCACTGGTCTAGACTTGTTTGCACGGTCCAGGGAGCAGCCTTGATGTAACCCTTGCTCTCCTCTCTCTCTCTTTCTCTCTCTGCCTGCCACGCCGGCCGCCCAGCGACTGCAGACTGTGGAGGGGTGGCGGGGGGGACATCGGAGACGTGGATTTGAAAAGGAGCCCCGTCCGATTTTGCCATTGTGCCTTTTCATTCATCGATCGAATGAATATCGAACCTTCTGTCCCTGCGTGTGTGAAACGGATAGCTTAGCAAGCATTTTTTTCTCCCCGCTCTCCTCTCAGGTCGCGTTGTGGGCCCAGAGCTGTGATTTCTTTTCTCACTAATTGTAAGATTGTCATTTTTATTACAAACATTTTTTACTCTTTGATAATTTATGCAAAGTTTGATCCTAGACTTTTAAGATACCTTAGTTATCTGTGTTGCAGAAATAAAGTCTGAGTTGATTTAACCTTTTTAATTAATCACTGAATAATCTAATCTTTTTTTTTTCATTAAGTGTTTTTTGAGAATTATTTAAATTACTGATGTGGGCAAAAATCACTTATTAAAGCAAAAAAAGCAACAGAAACTATTTTAAATTGGACGGAACAAAGCAACATATCAAAGGTTTGGCTCGAATAACTATTAAAGAATTTAAGGCACAATATACCCAGAATAATTTGCTTTTACTCTTGATTTTTAAGGAAAGAAGAGTGTACAATAAATACAAACTTCAAATTAAACTGGAATGAAATCCACTCTTCAAAAGTGCTTATTTATTTCTTTTTTCCTCTTTGCTATATCTGTTTATTTTAATATCAAAATAATTCACATTAACCCACAAACAAAAGTAAATTCTAATAAAAGAAAACATTTTAAAATCTTAACATTATAAAACAAGTAACTTAATTATCTGATCACTGAGCACACTTGTTTTCCACCTGAATGCTGATTTGATGTTTGAGGAAATCTTTGTGTTTTATTCTATTGTTTCTTATTTATGTCAAACTTCTGTGCTGCTTGTCTCTCAATGGGAACGTACCTGCTGAAATATAGTTTAGTAAAATATAAACAGAAATTATAATTTGTAGTCAAAATAAAGGTGTTAGGTCCTTCTGCCAACAATAAAGCCTTAAATATCATTGTTATTCTAAATGGCTATCTCTCTCTCTCTCTCTCTCTCTCTCTCTCTCTCTCTCTCTCTCTCTCTCTCTCTATATATATATATATATATATATATATATATATATATATATATATATATATATATATATATATGTGTGTGTGTGTGTGTGTGTGTGTATATATATATATATATATATATATACATATATATGATTTTACATATATATAAATGATTTCATATATATATGTGTGTATATATATATATATACACTCATATATATATATATATATATATAGATATATATAGATATAGATATATATATAGATAGATAGATAGATATAAATAGATAGATAGATAGATGTATATAGATGGATAAATAGATGTATATAGATATATGTATGTGTGTGTGCTTACATATTGACCTCTGCAGTTATGTGTGAGTGTGTGTCTCAGAGCAGAGAGGGAGGAGGCAGGCGAGAGCCTCGATGACAGCTTCAGTAAAAGGTGAAACGATCAATGAAAACATATCAATATTGTTCAATCAGGGCCGCAGACGTGGATAAGGTGACTATTTGTTCAATTTGATTCATAAAGTAAAAGTCGTTCCGTTGTTTAATTGACGCAGGCTTCTATGACTCATTGATCTCCATCTTCTCCTTAGCATTGAAACGAATGTACAAGCAGAAAAGCTGCAAAATATTCCTATTTTCATCCTCTTATTGCCAGAAAACAAGGCAATAAAATAAACATGATTGAGTTATTTAAAAGCTCCTTACTGCTTTTTTCTGCTTAAAGCTTAGAAATGCAATCTCAAAGTCTAAGTGGTGAAAATAGATCTTAAACAGCAAAGTTAGAAATAAGAAACACACAATATTAAATAATATTCATAGAATCAGAGCCTGCACAGACCATCAGTTCTCGTCTCCACTTTGTTTGACAAGTTGCTATGCAGGGGCCACTGCAAGGGGCCGAGGAGGGGAACAAAACGGGCAGAAAATGAGCAAATTCAAAGGCAGAGGAAGGAGAGCAAAAGAAGCAGTGAAGTAAGAAGGCGAAGGCATTGTGTCCGGACCACAATCGAAGGCTGATGCTCTCACAGCAAGCTCCAAGCCGGCCTCTGGAAATGTTGTTTCCACCACAAGCCACATCCAAACAGCACAAAAACCCCAAAGAGCTGCGGCAGGAGGGTCGCTGCTGGTTTAAGGAAATGTGAAAATAAATGATGTCATTAAACTGACGGAGGAGCAGTGCTGAAAACGAGCTGCGAAACCACAAATATTCAACTATTTGGTTATTTTAGGTTTACAGTCGGAACCAGAATCAGAGATAATTAATCCCCCAGAGGAAATTTGGCAATTACAGCTGCTTTTATACACAATACAGTAGCAAGAAATGTTGGATTAATTATAGAAAATAAAACGAAACGGGGACAAGAACTGAGAGTCAACGTGTGTCGTATCTGAGGAATTAATGAAGCCCTCTATGGAGCACAGGAAATGAAAGAGATTGAAAAATATACAAATAATAATTTGGAGATGTGCGTGTCGAACTGTGAAGACATTGCACCAGATATTGAAAATAAGAGATTATAAGAAAAAAAAAAAGAATGAGACGTAAATCTCCACAATGAAGAGTCTCTCGATCTTAATAACAGGAACAGATGCTGACTTCCTCTGAATCAGTTATTTAAATGAAAAATGTGTATGCAAACTAAAATGCAAAAAGAAGCTATTTTGACATGTTTTCAAACAAAAATAAATAACTGACACAAAGTCAAGGGGAAAGAGTAAAAAGCATGGTGGTTGAATTAAAGCAGGGGTGGGCAACCAGCAGCTGGGGGCCTCGTGGGGGCTTCGTCCTCATTCACTGCGGCCCACAAGAAATTTCAGAAGTCAATAAAATGTCAACATGAAGAAAACTTAAAAAAAAAAAACAGTTCTGAATATCAAATTTAGGGCTTTAAGTGCTACATGTAGACCATACCCCCAAGAAAAAATGAATGTAACTTGGACCACTTTCTGGGTGTTCATCAAAGATTTATATCTGATTATTATGGTGGAATATGGTTTTATATTTGCTGAAACCGCACTGCCTTAATTGCAATGAATTGTTAAATTTATAACCTATTTCACATGAAAAAATATTTTAAAAAATATTAAAATCTGAAATCAACAAAAAGGAAATATAAATTTTAAAAAGCATTCAGATGTGTTTTATTTAAAGTGTCAAGCACAAATAAACCTTTAAAAATTAAAAATATGACTCTTAAGGAGTTTTTTATAAAATCTCGCCAAAGTTTTTTTTCATAACTTATTGATTTTTGATTTTTAGTCAGTTAATTTGAAGTGTGTATCTTCTTTGTTCTTTCCCTCTTCTGTTAATGGTGTTTTAATATGAACTTATAGCACAGCCTTAAATTGCATTGATTATAAATTTCATAAAAGAAATCCCTGTAATGTTGAGACTATATTCATTTGATCAAACATCCTGAAAAGTCTTAAAGTGCCAAACGGAAATTCACAACCTCTAAAGTAAAAAATAAATCTTAGATACTATAAAACCCTAAATTCTAAAACTAAATGTTGGACTTTTGAAGTCGTGTTAGCGTCTGCAGTAAATCTGACTTCTGCTTGAGTGCCAAAACAACAAACCAACACTGTGACCAAATGTTCAGAAATGTGAAAAGAGAAATATTCTAAAAACAAATTTTGATTTTGAGGATGTTTTGTGTCTTGAAAGTGAGTCAAAACATGTTATTTGGAATAATTATTTCCAGGGCCGAACAATACATCTTTCTCACATCGCAAATCATTCAATTTACCAGTTTTTATACTGTTCACGAACATCTAAGCAAGAGGCATCAGTAAAGACACTAAACATCTTTCAAAAGTGTTTACCGGGGACAAATACCTTTTAAGAAGTTAAAAATATGGGTGCTCATGAAAAATACACTTTGAAATTCGTCAGAAATTTAAAACTTTGTAGAAGTCACAAAGTTGTCTGTAAAACTAATGACGAAATGTGACGGCAAAAACAGCTTTTATTGAGAAACACCCCTAAAAATCGCTTCGTTTATCATGGGAGGAAATTGTGCTATTGTTTTCTAATATTGTCCAAACAAACGTTTCTGTGAAAGTGTTCATGAAACAGGACTGAGTTCATTTGGGAAAAAAAAGGGAGTGTAAGGAAAACATTCTCCGGTGTGTGTTAAATATTTTGCTCGTTAATGAAGAGCCAGTTTGAATTGGCTGTAATGTTGTGTTCAGCCCATTTAATCATGCTCCACTCCGTCAACTAAAGCACAAAATCTTGAATAAAAAAGCTTCACATTTGTTTCTCTAGTTTAAATAAAGCCGTTACTGTCTCATTTAGAATATACAACAATGCGTAACGCTGTAGGCCCCTGGCAGCAAGAACAAAGTGACGCACTCGTTTTGTCTCTCTGTCTGAGAGCATGTTTTCTATAATGTTTAGATTCCTTTCACTGAAAAGAGGCTTCAGTGTAAAGTGGTCTAGAGTCCAGAAAATAACTCAGAACATGATTTTCCTCTGGTTCTGTGAAGCAGCAGCAGCAGCAGCTCTGATATACTAACAACAGATGTGGCATGTTGGAAACAGAGCTGGCTGCAGGGACAATGGTGGAGACGGAGGGAGGCGGGGTGAGGCGGGGTGAGGGGTTGTCTCGACTGAACCAACATACAACACGGCAACGGGGACAGGCCGGCCAAATCTGCCACAAAGACACACACGCACACACACATCCTGCTGTATCAGGTTACAGAGCAGCACGAGCCCGTATTTTACACACACTGATCCGTTATTTACAGCACAGAGCAGGGACGGCAACTTCTGATACCACATCAGTTTTATTCTCCACTCCTGAGGGACAAATTATGACGCATCATCAGATGCTTTCAATTAAGAGGAATTATAATTGTTAATAACTTTTAAAAAATAGTTATCATTGAATTAATGTCTGTATTGTTTTGTTGCTATTTGAAAACAAGTCCAAAAATTACTGTAAAAAGTTTAAATGTAGCCTTATTAAAATTAATAATACTAACATCTGTATTTTACAGCTAATATGCGAAAAATAAGCATATGAATATGTATCTATCTTGACACTGAATTATAGCAGAGTTAAAATGTTTATTTAATGCATTCAACATTGATATTTTCCATTTTTATTGATACTAAAGGTGCTTTAAGCAAATGATTCACCCAACAATTTGCACTAACTTCTTGCAAGGAATAAAACATCCACCAGCAAAAAAGATTAGACAGAAATATATGTGTTTTTCACACTGAAGGTCGGGGACAGTTTTTCTTCATAAACACTACAGGTGCCAGATTTTATAATAAATTGAAATAATTATATTTTTGTCCACTTGACATCATTTGATTTATATGTCTACTTTTTCCAAACTAAATGGATTTTAGCTTCTCAAAGTAAGATCAGTCCCTATCATCCATGCAGCTGCCAGTGACATGAAGCCAAGCAGATGTCCTGACTTCACTCTGGGGCCGTCCTGATTTCCATCGCTGGGTTTTACTCTAAAATATTGATACTCCTGGTCGAATATTGGCTGACAGGTGGATTTCTGCCCAACCGATCAAACATGAAGTCATTAGCTTTTAAATTATTTCAATTGTGCTCACTTAGGGTTTTGTCTGAACACTTGTAGAGGCAAAAAGACAATGAATATACTCTTGGGGCCAAATGGGAAGTTGTGGAGGGCCTCATGTGGCCCCCTGGCCACCATTTGACTATCCTTGTTTAATTCAGATCATTGAGTTGTTGTTGCCTCTCAAACTAAACTTAATTTGGCAGATTTCATAGATATTTGTTTATTTGAAATTTGTTACAATTTGAAAATGACTCATGAGCCATACCGAGCGAAGAGGAGGGGGGCATGTGGCCCCTGGGCCACCAGCTGTCAACCTCTGGTTTAGACATGTAAGAATAACACTAATAATAATTATGTGATTTTGGGATTAAATTGAAAGAAAAACAGGAAGCAGTGTTATTTTGAGTATTTAAATGATGCTTTAAGCATAAATTTCATTCTTTACCATTCTCTGTTTAGTAAAAATTTGTGCTGCTATTTTTATCTTAGAACAAAGAAACAAAGTGAATAAAATGCATTTCAGATGTCTTTTTACATTTTAGTTTTTCACTTTATCATTAAAGATCATATTCCTCCAGCTTAATCCTCTCTGAACTCCCTTGTTCTATTATTTGCTCGTTTTTAACACCCAAGCTATTGTTGTTTATTTGAGTCAGCCTTGTTTTTTTAATACGTCTAATATTATACTGCTGATTTATTTCCAACACTAATTTGAAAAAATAATTACAAATAAGATGTAATGGATTTAAAAGAGAAAAAGTAATGATGGAGAACTATGTGGTCTTTGCACTGAATATCTAAATGTATAATTATACCTGTGAGGGAGATGCACACATTGGCTGTTTTTCTCACCCTGTCTCTATTTTGGTCAGAGCTTTAAAACTAGCAGAGTAAAAATGCTAAAAGATAACAAGAGAGCCATTTGTCTGCACACGCGCCCTAACAGCAGCTCTGACAGATGTTCCCCATGACACACAGGCAAACCACGTCCCATCATCGCCGTCGCCCTGCCTGGAAACAGAGGCAGCTGAATGCCAAGTGCAGCCTCCATCCACCTCGTCTGCTCGCACCGCCGCAGCACAGACACGGCCCAGTGTCAGCCGCACACACGCGTCATTACGAGGCAGTGAGGCTGACCAAATACAAGGGAGCATTTGCAAGGGATGAGAGGAGCCTCTGCTCCCCCTCGTTTCCGCACTGATCCCATCCCGCTTTCCTGCATGCAGATTGGGCAGACAGCAAAGCGTGAGACTACAGCAGCTTACGGGAGACGAGTCTGCACAGATAACATTCATTTTAATGTGGAGGAGACACAGACGAGGTTGATTACGGTCTGGGAGTCTGCAGTTTCATTCCTGGAATCATTCAACATTTCCATCAGTCAAAACTAAACACATCTAAGATGCACGTGCTCTCAGCTCAGGTCCAAAATGTAACAGGCTGTCAGACGTCATTTATCACCAGACATTAAATCTGTCATCTCATCGTTCTTTGTCAAAATTTCACTGATTTATTTTGCAGACATTGATTTCTTTCTTTTAAAACAAATTAATTTTCCACCAGCAGCCCTTCAGAGCAACTGTGCTGCTGTCATTTTTGTCTGTGCAGCCTCTCTCTCCTCTCTCTTGAGATACTGAGCAGGAGGTAGGCCGCTCCTGGCTCACTGGCTGTGCTGCTAGAAGACCACTGATAATACACGGGTGGGATAGAGAGTATACAAATGATACCCCAGTCAGCGAGTGCCAAGAATGTCAGCCACTGATTGACAAGGAGCACAGACTGACAACATAAATCAGCGAGAAATAAGCAGTAACACACTTTAATTCAGATTTAAAATTTCCAGTTTTTGTTGCTTTTTTTTGCTCATGTTCACAGTGAAGATCCTCAGCTGGTATTATTGAACATTTGGACTCATAACATCAAGTTTGTAACAAAGACATGATGCTACAGCAGCTAGAGTCATATCACTGAGTACACACATTCAGGTGATGACGACTATGAACGCCACTTTCTCCCTTTACTTTATACTTTAGAGAAGAACGCAAACCTTTTATCCCAGAAAATCTGTTATAAAATTAAACGTCAATATCTTAAGTGATGACACACTGAATTTAACAAACTATAATTTAATACCTCTAGCTGACAAAAAACTCAGAATACAACCTCATCTTGGCCAATTATCGATGTTATTTCAATGTACTTGTCATTTATGAAGAACTCCCACCAGTTTGGGTGTTATACTAAAACAGTTAAACAGATGCTCAGAGATAACCTGCGCATTTCAAACTCATTTTTCCCACGCGCATGATCACACAGATTCAGAGTTATAGTCACCACAGGGCTCTATCCTGTGGCTTAAGATGATTATGAATGCAGATCAAGCATGACTTTAAGGCTCCAAAAGTTTATTTTTAAACATAAATCAGACTAGATTTGACATTTTCTGTAATAAACACCATCAACAATAATTAGACCCTCTGAAATTACTAAAAACGTAACACTATTCAGGTGAATTAAAGCATCTCATCGTTTCAGTGACTACACGCTCAGCAGGCGGAATACAGGCACACAGACTGTGACTGTGATCAGTTCATACCTCTTTAGGAAAGGAAAAATAAAAACAAGTTTACCAACCTAACTGAGAGTTTTCCTCCAGAAAACACAGAGCAGTCATCAGCATCATTTGACTCTACGTAATGACGTTAATGTCCCTTTAAGTGAAATGACATTAAAAAAAAGTAAAATGACATAAATAAGTTAAAATAATAATTTACCAAAAAGATCAAGTATATTAAAGCAACTATCTGTACTAATAAGTTAAACTCTGACTGGTTCTTGCTGTAAAGAGTTAGTTTACAGAGAAATAGTCCAGGTATCTGCTATGTGTAACCAACACAAAGAGAAAGCAGTTTCTTAAATCCTCAGGGTTCATTACAGAGGCCTCTAACTACGACATCATCAGGATTTTTAATACATGAATTTTATTCAATAACTGTCTCCAAAATCACAAGCATTTTATGTTTTTAAAACCAAAACATGTATATTGAGGTAGTTTCTGCATCTGTTAACTTTCTTGTGTTTTTTTATTTTAAAAGACCCTTTTTGTGCAATTATTGGAGGATAGTAGTTTTGTTTATGGCGTTGCTCTGCCAAATAGCATATTAAAATATATTAAAATGATTAAGTCTTTAACACATCGGTTTAAGAATAACACAAATGTATAATCTTTCTAAGTTTGAATCTTTTAAAGGGTTAAAAAACAGAGACTCAGGGGTGCTGGTTTGGCTCAGTGGTTAGCACCCCATGTACATGCTTCTGCCGGTCCAGGTTCGAATCCCGCCTGTGACCAGTTTGCAGAGTGTCTTCCCCTACTCTCTTTCCCCCTTTCACAAGCCTATCCACTGTCTCTCTCCTATCAATAAAGGCACAAAATGCCCAAAAAATACATTTAAAAAAAAAAAAAACAGAGATTCATACAGACATTTTAATACTATAAATTAAAAATAAAATCAATGCTTAAAAAAGTTCAAATGCTAGAAAGCTCTGTATTGTACATTGTATAACTGACCATTTATTCTAACATTCCAACAATATCCTTCCTCATTTTGCAGCTGATTTTAGAACAGGCTAACTTAGTTGTGATATTTGTAAGTGGTCCATTAAAAAATATGTTTACTCATATTTATTCATCAGTTTGCTTTATAGAGAAACTGCTGAGCTGTTTTTGACAGTTGATACTTTTCTTAGGGCCCAAATCTCCTGGCAGTGCCCCTGCCTGACTCCTTTAATACACAATATCAATGCATCCTAAAAAAAAATGATTCATTACCCAGCCCTACCAGACCTCAGAGCTAATGAAATTCTCTCCGGTTGTCTCAGTGATGGACTACACTAAATCCTGCGACGCTGCAAACACGACTTTGAATATGCATTAAAAAACAAAAGTGCAAAGGCAGTAAAAAATTCTCGGACACCTCCACCAAACGTTCCTGCATCTTCTTGGTCCAGAAACTTAACAATACGCTGAAATCTAAAATCTAATTAAAGAAGGCAGAGTCAGGCTGCTCCACCCTGCAGCAGCTCTTGAGTTAAACTAACTCAGACACCATAAGTCATGATCTGTTGTCCTTTCTCGGCGACACAAAGGCCCGTGTGTGTCCCTCCCTCGGGTCAAGCCCATCGGCTGCAGCACAAAACAACAGAGGGGTATCATAATCTCCTGACCCCCTCCATGGAGTCACTCCCTGCTTAAAGTCAACAAAAAATCTAAACATCCCCTCACCTCAGTCCTCACGTCTATTTAGCCTGCTTGTTCTTTTATCGATTTTCAAACTAAATCAGAAAGTTGAGCCTTGATATTCACTCTTCATGGATGAAAACTTTGTCTAATTTGTGCGATGAAAAGCGCTGACAGCGTGGGGGTCTTTGTGTAGGAACGCCACTCCTCGTGTTTGTCGCAGCGACTGTCAGCAGAGTCAGACATTAAGCTTTTGAAGGTGCTTTAGAAGGTGAGCTGGAACAAAAGGCCCCCTCGCTGTAACCACCACTCAGAGCACACTTTAATTAGGTGTAGAGCAACAAATCCTCCCCATTGAGTCGACGGACACTTGTGGTGTTGGAGTGGAGTGTATCGTCGCTGAAAGACTGCTAGTCATAACACTGGAGGAGAGTGTGTGTGTGTGTGTGTGTGTGTCCCTCCTTCACAAAGACACACACTGGTTCACTAATGCCTGTGTGTTAACAAGCCCATCGTCTGCTTCTCTAACTCATTGTCTCCTGAATGGGTGCTAATGGAGAGACAAAACAACACACACACACACACACACACACACTGAGGCCCTCCTGTAAAGTGCTGCTCTTTTTATGGACTCACTCTAAAAACTTGTGTGTCTTTAAGTTGAGGGTTCACATACCTCCCTCCAGCCTGTGGACACACCACTAAAAATTTGTAATGACTGCCAAAAAAGAAAATGAAATGATACAATACCATAAAGTCTGAGGATATTACTTAAATTTTCATTTCAATTACTGTGCCAGATGCCTCTTCTGTAATTTTATATATTTGAATTCAGACATTAATATGTCTAAATAATGTAGTATTTTAACAGACTGCTTCAAAAGCACTTGGAATGTTTAAAAAACAATATTTAGTTTAATACATGCAGATGATACAGATGTTGTAAAACTGACGAGTATTTGTGTTTGACTATTGTGATTTCAGTATCATTGAAAATATCAAATAGGGATTTTGCTTTTATCAAGCAGCTTTTGAAGTAGAATTTAAAAAAACAAATGGAAAATTAAACAAAACCAACACTGTGATTGCAATTAAAGTTAGAAATTATAATAATTATCTACAACACTTCCACAATTCATACGTAATTTTTTTTTTTTTCAAATGCAGGAATTTTGTAAATGTTGCGTTTATTGGAACCTTTAATTTATCTTGAATAGCAATGATTCAAATATCATTTGAATCATTGGTATTTCAAGATTCAAAGTTCAAGAGTTAAATAGACATTATTCAAGAAATAAGGAAAGCAATAAGTCTAACTTTTTATGTCTTAATCTACTATTTCTTTAGTAAATGAGACTGAAAAATGTACTGACTGATTCCATTGTGACCAGTTTTAAAATAGTCATCATTAATAGAAAAAGGAAGGTGTTATCTTCAACTTGTGATGTCTTAATTCTAATAGCTTTAAATAAACTGAATGATGCTTGATTTATTGACAGACCGATTAATTATTTGATGTTTCATTGTGGCCTTTTATTATGACCTGTTCCTGTAATGATCATTTTATCATAATTATCATTAATAAAAAAGGAGCGTGTACATCAATCTGCTTACCCCTCTAAACATAAATATGATGAAATTGATTTACTGATTGAATATGAAATGATGTCCTCATTTTGAGCTGGTCCTTGTGATAATCACTGTTATCTTAAAATAAAAAGTTCAGTTTTCTTGTCTTCATTTTGTTTTACTATGAATAAACAGATTGACTAGTGAGTAACAGGGTATGTTTTCATGATGACCTGTAGTTTTAAGAATCATCATTCATTCAGAAAAGTGTTCACTTCACCTTTCACTGTCATAGTTTTATATTACTATAAATAAATGCATTGATTGGTTTTGATTTGGTGTTTCATTGTAGCATTTTGTTTAATTGCTGCAATTATCTAATTTTGTTTTTTTAATTATCTTTCTTTAAAACAATAAAACATGTTTAATTCAACATTCCCTATTTAATATAACTAGAAAAAAAATGATTGATTGGTGGATTGACTGTGATTTGATGTCTCACTGTGGCCTGTTATTACAATAATGATCATTATGGTGTTTGCTTTAACTTTGGTTATTTTTATTTTACTAATAATAATAACTGATTAAAGGGAATTTGAAGTTTTTATCGTGACCTGCCAGGGGACTGCAGAAGCAGACTCACTTTAAGCTCACTGTTGTATAGTGTCAAAAATTTAATGATATATTATCAAATGTGTATTTTCCCTTGACAATTAGAAGTAATTCTATCAGATTAAATAGCAAACAAGTAAATGCAATACTCCTGGAGTTTAATAAAACACTTTATGAAACTGAAAAAAAGTTTTACATTCACAACATTTAAGAATAAAAAATAACAGTACAATCGTATACAGACAATAAGGCACAATACTACAATCTTTACATTAAAAAAGGACAAATTTGCGTAAATGTTGCTGTAATGTATTGTCTTCATAAATAAAATTCTCAAATATGTCGAAGCAAGTCCTGCCATCTCTGTAAAATAAACAAAAGCCTGTTTTTGTACAGATACTAAAATTTTATGAAGCCTTTTGTTTAAAATGAAATACAGACTAGAAAACAAATCTCTAATTCCAGCTGGCTTCCCCTCTCTCCATGATCACAGATCTGTGGAAGCAAGTCCTGCAATCCTTTAAAAATTGAACAGAAGATAACTATTTGATACCATTTATCATTTTAGCAGTCAACTGTTAGACAAAATAATAACTCAGATCATTTTAGCCCTGATTTAACACTAATAAATCATTTTACAAATCTCTAACAATATTAGGCCATTGCTATCAGAAATACAATGTTCTTTAAACCAAAAAAAAGGAAACCTGTTTGTTTTTTGCTTCATAATTCACATATAGTATGTTGATATTTGTAAAGTTAGGTCTTATCTTTCTTTTTGGAAGTGGATATTTACTTATGCTGATGCTTTATTTGTTTTATTTACTCATTATAAGCTGCTGCTTCTCACATAGCTCCTCAGTCCAGTTCAGTTCAGGAGCCTTTTTTTTGTCTGTTTATCTATTTCAGTAAAATGTCTGGAACACGGTAATGAGTCAAACGGCCGTGATAATCATCTGAGGGTTGGAAAATAAATCAAAACTAATTTTCTCCTGAATTAATTAAAACTCTACAGGCGCACTTTCTCAAACTGTCCACATGGATAAAAGACAAAGTTACTCAGACTGGGGTCAAATATGGGTGGTGGGCTCTAATCCCGGAGGACAAAAAGCAGCATATCCACCGAGACAAATCTTGTTTGATGGATCCCTGCTGTTAGATCCAACCGCAGCAGTCCGGTCTGGGAGGCCCATTGTGTGGGAGACGCTCGGGAAGGAAACACACTCAGAGTTTATTAGAAACGGGACTCCTCAAATACAATATTAATTCACGGACAGAGCGGCCAAAGCAAATTATCTTAATCCTACCGAGGCCTGCGCATTCTCTCAGTGGGGAGCCATCATTTTAATAATTATGTTTCAGGGACTGTACAAAACAAACGTGGAGGGGGTTTTACTGTATTTCACATCTGATTTTCAGCTCTGAGTCCATCTAAATGTGGCAGAATTTATGATGAAATGCAAGACTTTTAATCCTATTTACAAAAATTAGCCTTCTATATTTGCTGAATATATGGAAATAATGTCATAAACTAATGCAATTATTTTTAAATATTTATGAATGATATATATTCTGGCCCAGTTTACATTTAAAACTATTACAGTCAAATGTTCCCTGCTTTAGAATAGTGCCATCGTCTGGTGTGATAAGGTTTTGGTGTGTAAAAGAGTGAGGTGAGGGTTAATAAAATAAAGAACGGATTTGAGAGAATAAAAAAAGGAAAGCGTCTGTCTGGGAGTTTTAGCCGGTCTGTATCTGTGTGTGTGTGTGTGTGTGTGTGTGTGTTAGACACAGACAGAATAAACCAGCGCTCAGCGACTCCTCCACTGTATCTAATTGTGTGAGTGCAATTATGAACATCTGCTTTTATCATCTGTGGTCGGAGCATATATGTCTGCACAACACTCACATGTAGGGAGTGTGTGCTCCAGGTAGGGCTGGGAAAAAAGTGAGTTTTTGGGGTATCAACTAAAATATTTACAAATGACTTCGGGTGTGAATTATTGTTATAATAATGTACATTAATCTGAAATAGTGTTATTCTTCCCATTGCATGATGTTCTCATTAATGAGACATTTGAAGTAATTGATTTAAAAAAGGAAGCAGTGAGTAATGCTGATTAAAAAATGAAAGCACACAGTAGGAACCACTCTGGGGTTGGCATGCTTAATCATCAAGAGTCTATCAACTGAAAATGTTCGTCAAAATAAGAAAAAAAATGTAAGGGGGATTTTCTAACACAAAATAGAAATGCTGATAATCCCCACTAAATATTACAGCAACAAAAACTGAAGTCCCAGACACTGGATATCGGAAATTAATATCTTTGGATTAAAAAGTTGCAGACATATTTCAGCACAGTGTATGAACTGCATAAATGTGTGAAAATAATATAGAAAACAAATGTCCTACATGTCACCCAAATATCTGTGAGATTCAGAATCTTATTTTCTGGTCACCCCTTTCAGTCCGTTTCTCAAAATGTTGCCAATGTTTATGTGCAGTCCAAAATTAAAAAGCCAACATGGCGGGTAAATGTTTGTTTCTAAACAGTCATGACCAGGGTCGCCCACAGATTTGGCAGGGCCCCTGAAAGGCCCCATAACAAGCAGTCTCTGACCCAGAAGTTAAATTCTACTCAACAACACAAGGGTGCCACAGTTACTGTGCCCTCACTTTGCTTTTGTCTCAAACACATACAAGGGACTCAAACTATTTTACAAAGGGGAGGCTCACATTTTCAAGCAGACAATAAAATGTACATATCTGTTGCTTTAATATGAACACAAAGGGTTTGTTTAAAAAAAGATAATTATTACTTGAATTGAGTATGTCTCATTTCTTAATTATTCTTTAAACTTTAAATAAACTCGTGGCCTTCTTAAAGTCGACGATATTAACTTTGACAATGCACAACTGAAGTTTTGTTTCAAATTTGTTATAGATTTGAACTTTGTCTGAGAATGGAATATGTTCTATTGACTCTACTGTTGGGTCATTTAGGCACATATGATGAGTGTTTTTGTAATTTATGATCAAAACAAGACTTAAGAAGGAAAGAAGAAAAAACATGGAAAGACATATTTTAAGTCATGTGGCCGACGCACATCCTGCAGTGTGACTATTTAACTCTTACACATGAAAACTAGTCATCCCTCAGGATTCATATACTTCATATCAGTAAATATCAAAATACATGCTTAATTGTGTGAATCGAGCAAAGCAACAACAGAAGTCTTTTATTGGATAATTCATCGCCTTATTCTCAAGCCTTGCCCAGGATGAAAACCGCTGGACAAGCTGGCAAACAAATGTTTTTTCAAATGCTGCTGACATATTTGTTGTGTTACGTTTTTGATGCCATCAATCATTCAAATGATGGATTTTTACTTATTTGAGCACAAGGTAAAGAACAGAAAACCTTTTGCCAGCTTAAATATACTGAAATGTTTTCCTGTATGTTGTTTTCCTGCAGTTCTACTTATTGATATTGCAGAACTGCCTGATGTGAAGTTCAGGGCATCATTTTCCTGCTGCCTTGATAACAAACGTATTAATACAGCGTGTTTTGTTTTTCTTGCAAGAAAAAAGATCCATGTTTGTAATTCTGGAAGTGTGCTACCATTTCTTCACCATTAGTTATTTTATCATTTCAAATACATGGTAGGGCTGGACAATAATCAAGCTTGAATTTCAATAACAGTTAAAGCCTCCAACAATTTGACATCGGACATTAAGAGATTACTGTTTCACTTCAATCGTTTTCAGGAGTTTATGTATTTTTCACATAAATTCTCCTTCAGTGCTTGTACTTTAACATTCTGAATGAGAAAATGAAGAGTGTTTAAGGTCAATTACTGCATTTAGTTGCTGTTGTTAAATCAGTGACTGATTGTGTTTTTTTATTGTGACCTCATTATCTACTGGAAAATTCACAATTTTGATTTTTTCAACTTTACGTGGTTTTAAAGTAGAGACAAATTTAATAACCTAGATGAAAGAAACGATGCCAATGTTCGAATATGCAAATACGTGCAGAAGTATGGCGGCAATTTTTCAATTAACCTGGTTTTGTTTTGAGTTTCATCTTTTTAATTTTCACAAGAACAAAAGAATTTTTGTTTTATTTCATCTGTTCTTCAAGTTATATTTAGATCCTTTTCTTTTTGCCTTGACATTATATTTTACTGTCCTCTTTATGCTAATAATATGGCTTTCCTACTATGAATGTCATATCTCTTTTTTAACTCTGTGAAAAAACATATGTATGAATGTTGCTCTTAAAATAAAGTTGTGTTTCTTTCTTCTTTTCTGTGGCATTAAAAAGGCTTCAAGATTGTAAAGGTTTGACTGGAATCATACCAAAGTTTATAATTCCAGGATAATAACAGCCATTTGTTATTTTTTACAGAACAAAGATACTGATATTCCATTCAGTTAAAAGAGTTCAGATATGATTTGCTATCCTCATTGCCTGGCCTGGTCGCAGCTGTAGCTGTGCTCTGTGAGGGCAGAGGCCGGCCAGTGGCTTTAAGCCGGCTCGGGGTCAGCCCAAACACTGGCAGCTATTCATGACCAGATCAAGTTGATGTGAGACTCTGTCCCTCCTCTGCCCCCCATTTCCATATGAATGTGGAATATGCTAAAAGAGAAAGAAAAAAACAAGCAGGATCCTTGTCCCAGGGAGCCACCACCGGGTGAGAAAACACACATTTGCAGGAGGGGGATCTACATCCTCCCCCCCATGGCAAATAACAGAAATATTGGCATCATAAGCACATTTAGATGGAATAATAAAAAACAGCTTCAACATAAACTCTCTATCTCCTCCTAGCACACGCTCAAACACAGCCAAGGTCAACTCTGCTGTCAGCCCAGCAGCTTATGAATCAAAACATGATCGTGTACACATATTTAGAAATGCTTTATCATGAGTGAGCACGCACACACACACACACAAACACAAACCCACACATACACACACACACACACACGAAAGGCAACATCCCAGTCAGTCTGTATAAAGGCTTTACGCAGACAAAGGGTTTGAACTAAACTGAACAGCAGGAAGCGACAATGAACGTGATGCAAGAGACACACGAATCGAGTAATGCTGGAGGAACGGCGGCAGACTGAAAGAAAAGAGAGTAAAAATAATTAACAATAGCACAGATCTGCATACCCTGGATGTCCTGAATCCTCCTTCGGCTACCTGAAAGGCCCAGACTGAAGCCCCGAGACATCAAACCCCACGCCATCACGTGCTCTTTCTTTTTTTTTTTTTTTTGGTTACGTGTTACAGACAGACACAATGTCACACGCTCCTATTGTTCCACTCCATGGTTTGGCCGGAGACAAACCCCAGTCTCGTCTGGCTGTGTAAAGGTGGGCTCAAACCCAGAGCGACGGGGCCATCTATTACCGGGAGGGTGAGGGGAGGGGGAGATGGAGACCCTGAAAAAGGGGGGATGCACACACTGCTAAGATTGCACAGCTAGCGATCATCAGACGTGTCTTATAGACTATACGACAGAAATCAAAACACCTTTGAGATGAAAGGATGTAAATTTTGGATCCTGATATGACTGACCGAGTTAGTTAACATCTGGGACAGCCATTAGGACTGGATGCAGAATACGATAACAGCTAACTGACTTTAGAATCATCTGATTATGTTTGACCCACAATTCTAAACAATGAAAAACCCTCAGTATACATGCAGGAATATACAGTAATTAGGATTAAAACACTCCAGTGTCCCAGGGTACTGAGATAATTGATGAGATATTACAGATCTTGTCAGCATTCAACAGAATTTGGTATGTCTCTCTTGTCTCTTTGCCTGTTAATACCAACAAAAATGTTTGTTCTTTTGCTGACAATAGCCTCAAGAAAGATTAACAGAAAATGAGATAGTAGCATCATTTAAAATATGATAAAGGTCATTAACTTTATGGGTTTTAGCAGCCATACATCAGGAATATGATGCAGAGCTATCATCCTGAAATGCCTGGAATTAAGAATCAAAGAGCATCTTGACAGCATCAAAAAACGTTGCCAAAATTGTACATTTCAGATAGTCTTTAGGATTTTCCTGAAATTTAACTGACAATTTGACCAACGTGACGAAATTTAAATTGGATCTCGACATTCTTTGAATTGAATCATCTCAGTCTCAACGGCACACAGAGGCTCTCTGACCGCAGCGCGTGAACACACACATACAGCAGATGTGTGGTGAGGTGTCAAAAAAAACTTGGTCAGTTGCAAAGCTTGCAATTCTCTTACTTGGAGCCTTTGTCGTCATTCCTTTAAAACTGTTTTAATGGACTTCTGCATGTGTAGTTTCTAACAAGCTGACTGTTTTGGGTATCAAAGTGCCTCTGATTCCCACAGTTTAAAGGTCCCATGTCCTGCACAATCAATTCCCTTTATTTTTAATGTTGTTTGACAGGGCACCTACATGATCTCTACAGACGTCAGCACTGTTTTGAGAGTCTGCCCCACGGCCTGTAACCCGTCTTCCCCTCTCCTATCAGGTACGGTTTGGGCAGCCAATCAGAGCTCATTATCAGTCTCTTGTTGTGATGTTTTTGTTTTCTTAACAATGCCTCCAATGTTCTCTACACAATGGTTGTCTGGTCTGGTATAAAAACGGATAGGGATGCACATTACGGTTGTGACCTCAGTATTGATACGGTATTGGCCTGACAGTGCACTGACAGTGATCAGAAGGCTGCAGGTTGGAGCTCAGCTTCGGCTGTCACATGTCGATGTGTCCTTGGGCAAAATAACCCCAAGTTGTTCCCACTGCTGCGTAAGTGCCTTTTCAATGGGTATTAAAGGATATGGATGTGTTAATGCTGGTGAACAACTCACAGTGAAACTTCAGCCATCAGTGTTTAAAGGGGTGTGAATGTGCACATGTGACTGCAGTGGAAGAGCACTCAGTCAGAAAGACTAGCAAAACGCGATATAAGCTATAAGCAGTTTACCATTTATCATATTGGTTTTGGTTGATATTGAATTTTTGTGCTACTGTCCAGGCTAGATATCTGCCATGTTGTACATACCCCCTATACTTCCTTTATTACTGGCAAATACACAAATGTGCCATGATCATTTCCATACAATAAAAAAGTTTCATATTTTCAAAACAAAAATGTTTTTAAATCTTATTTTCCATCTATTCTTTACACAGACGGTCATATTGAAAGTAACAATGTATAGCCTTTGAGCTCTTGATGACAAATCTCTGCATCTGTATCAGCAACGAAGAGTTTGGAAACATCAGCATAGCCAGATATCGGCAGAAATTTACTATTGCAAATCACTTTCATTATTTTAGTCTGATTTGTCAGTGAGAGGACACTTTAGGCTAACTTAATTCGAGATCTTTGAATTTGATTTAGGCAGATTAAGGTTTTCTGCAATAATTTCCTTGCAGAGAAAATGAGGTTATTGGCACATTTCACTCTTTAAGGTAATAATGGAGCAAAAACAGGCCAAAGGATATGTAAATGTTGCTTCCTTAAAGCACGTATAGACTGATTTATAGAAAAATGAAGAATATAAACAGATTAAAAGCCGGCGTAAAGATTCACTGTTGAATAGCAAGGGCTCTCAACAAATGGAAAATTATATGAAAAGCATTTTATACTGAAAGACATCATTGCAGTCCATACTGATTTGACAGTGTGTATAAGCTTTATAAATTAAAGTTGTTTTACTGATGTCAGAGCTGGGTGGACTGCTGCCAAAGGCACAGTCATCATAAACAAAGATCTTATTCTACAGAAACATAGCGAGGCAACTTAATTTCTCTCTCATGTGTATTTGACTGTGTTAATGAAGATCAAGAGATTATGTCCAAAAGTTTCCTGCCACGTTTCTTTCTCTTGTACAATTTCTCCTCCTGTAAGGACAA
Organism: Scarus forsteni; assembly: GCA_036419115.1. Lineage (NCBI taxonomy): Eukaryota > Metazoa > Chordata > Actinopteri > Labriformes > Labridae > Scarus > Scarus forsteni. The sequence continues at coordinate 2,654,241 of JAZDUH010000388.1, forward strand.
ACATTGGGCTTCAGTTCAGCACTGTGAGAGTTCAAATACGGTCAATCATACTTCTGCACACTATCAGGCACCACTAATCACAGAAGGTTCAGGGACATGTGTATGAACATGTTTTAATTTAAAAAGGACCAATCAGATTGCAGGGATTTCCCCCCCACCGTGGTCTCTCTTGTGAGACACAGGTGATAATAGTTAGGGCCAGTCAGAGAGAGACGTCCAGATTTATGCTGACCACAGCTTGATGATATTTCACAGCTGGGCAACGTGGACCAAAATGATACTTGATGCTTTTAAGCTGGATGGTCAAACTTTTTTTTTTTTTGTTTTGTTTTGTTTTTTTGTGGTTGTCGCAATACCACCATTATTAACTTCGATATGAGGATTAAAATGAAATAAAAGTTTTTTAATGTAAATCATCAAAAGTTGCAGAAAACTCCTCTACACAGTACAGATTCTAAAGAAACATTGCTAACATTTACATGCTTGTTAGCATGTGTTTCAATTAAGTTGATTTCAGTGATCTATGAGTTCAAAAAGTCCAGAAACTTAATCAGCATTTGGCTAATTTCAACAAAAACAGAAAGTGAAAAGGAAAGTAACGCCTAAATGAAAAGATATTTTGGCAAAATTTGGAAAAAAGGAATAAAACCATTGAAGACGAAGCATTTTCCTGTCAGGTACACTGACTTTTCTAAATTTTGTAATAATAGCAGTGAAATTTAGACAGTGTGCAAAAGTTTGCTTGCTTGATAATTGACAATAATGAATTAACAGGTGTACATTTGTACAACAAAGGCATTTCCAGCCCCTTTTTCAAACACATAGCACTGGTAAAGGTATGAGGGATGAACAGTTATCAGTTACAGATGTTTATCTGTTGAGTTGTATCAGTATAATCCTGACATCTGGCACAGCTACCTGCCAATTTAGAGAGGGTTTTTTTTTTTTTTTTATTGGGAAGGAGAACTGGTCCGCTGGAAAAGTTCTAATCTGCCTTCAGGATGAAATACAGGAGAAAATACTGGCATTTAGGGATGCAATATTTCTATATAAAATATTTAACTGTACAGTATGTTTGTTCTCAGTTGATACAGCCTTGAATTGCAGTGTTGAGTATTGAGTACAAACAGCTTTTATTTATCGTTGACCTTTTCTTTCTTCATTTACTCTGCTGAATTTGTGCATGTGAGTCAGTGTCCAGGGAATGGGAAACTCCTGAAGTGAGTAGCATTGCTCTAAAATTTGGCCATCACTTTGAGATACTGTAAAATAAGGGTAATCTGCTTTGTGAATGAGGATGAAGACAGTTCAGTGATAGTGCAAAACCTGAAAACAAATAACATTCAAGATATCAATATAGCTATCGAGTCTCATAGGTGCTGTGATAGAACATCTTTTTTTTTTTAAACCACTGGTACACATCAGCCATCACTGCTTTCAATGAGTTGCATAAATTTCAGCACAGTCTGCATCAAATAGAACATCAAGTGTCATACCTGTCCACAGTCTTGGATGAGTCAGTCATGGCCTCCACAACAGAAAGACTAAAGTTGTGGACCCCACATGAGATTCAGAACATACAGTCTTGCTGGCCTCTAAGGCAGGAAAAATTCTCATCTGCTCAGAAAAGCCATGAAAAGCACATCCAAACTTTGTCAAAAGTCTTGTTGTTCCCTTCTGAACTTGGCAGGATGGCTGTTAGAAACAAACTGAACAAGCTATAATGAGCCCTGACAGGCTGACAGTAGGTTACATCATGATGTGTCCAGTGACAGCTCAGAAAAATTACAATTAGACAAATGAGTAAATATGTCATTTTGAGGTGTTCCAATACAATTTATAAGAGAGAACAGTGTTTTTGAAAACTTCATAATTACAGCTGCTTGAGGGTTTAATTAGTTTATTTTCCAGCATTAAAAAGTAAAAGAACACCTGTCGTCTTCAGATAAAAAAACATAAAAACACTCTGTTATTTTAATGTGCTTTAATTACCTTGTTTTTTATTTACATATGAAGCTATAACAGTCATTATCAAGGGTGTTTATGGAAAGGTTATTTGATGTAAAATAAACAACTGTTATGAATAAAAATAGCTTTCTGTTTTTTTATTATTATTATTTTTGATAATTTTTCTAAAAACCCTCAGAATGGTACAGAAAAAGCAGTTGAATTGAATTGGTTTGAAAATCTTCAACACTCTAAATATCAGTTTGCATGTATTCATTATATATTTCTCACAGCAAATGCACAATTGAAGTGCATTTCTCATTTATAATTTATGCCCTTACACATTCCATTTTTTGTTTTGTTCTTGTACATATTTTTTTTTTTCTCAAACTTTTTCATATTGTTACTTTTCATGCACATTTGCAATACTTCAAGGATGGAGAGAAAAAATACTTTATTGTACCTGTTTGACTTGTACATATGGATAAAAGTAATAATAAAAATGGCTGATTTTGCCCTTTAAGCAGAAAGGTTTGCTTGGTTTGTGATTTCATGCTGGTTGTGCTAACATGTGAAGCATAAAACAAGCCAACAATCTGACAATATTGTAAATCAGTTCATTCAAAATAGCATAAAATGACGGCCTGGTAAGATTTAAAAGAGAAAAAAACATGTAACATTTCATAAGCAACATAAAGCATGTGAATATAAAGATTATCTTGACATTATCTTATTTAAATACTGTTTATCAACACATCTAATGTGTCGCAGCTCTACATTTGATTATGTTAGACTGAACAGTTCAAAAGTATTCAGCTTATGGTTTTTCCGTGTTAAATCAGCAGTAAAAACGCTCCATTCTGTGATGTTTCAGTGACCCTGACAGAGTTTAAAAACAGACTGGTGCTCGCTCTGATATTACAGCAGTGATTTATTTTGCAGACATCGCCTGGTCTGGTTACCATCAGCCCAGCGCCAGCCACCTGTACAGCTGCCCTCCTGTATTTACATTGTGATAATCACAAAAGGGAATCTCGACCAGATTGTACGCCTTATCTACAAAGACCGCTCACTGCTGTCCGCATCAAAAAGTTACACGAGACCCCGACAGATTAAAAACAGGAATGTTGGTGCAAGATTTCAAATCGTCCTGTCAAAACAGACTCAAAGAGGAAAACAGAGAGAGTGGGTTTTCTGTGGCAGCGGAGACAAAGAAGAAGATTTTATCCGGCTTGTTGCTCGGTGTCCTACTGGGCTGTTGTGGTCTGACTGAGTCATAGTGTGCGACCCTCTCCAGCAGCACGCCGGCCTCTGCCAGCTACACAAACAGTGAGAGGGAACATGACATCACCCCTCTATCATCCACTGGATACACTGGAGGCTTACAGTTCAGCAGGTTCAAATGCTGCATGCAGATGGAGGCTAATGTTAACTCAGTGAAGCAAGAGAGCCTCACTCCAGTACCGCTGAGGCTCGGGAGGGGGAGCGGGGTTGGCAGTTTGATCCCTGGCTCCTCCAGCAAGCAGTTTGAAGCGTCCTTGAGCAAGAGACCGGGGCCAAAGCTAATCCAGATGTGCAAGTCTGTCCAAGAAGTGTTAGTGTGTGAATAAAGCAGAGATTCTGAGGTGAAAGTTGGAAAGTGTTGATATTCTTGGACAGCCAAGCTTCATGTGTAAGTAACTCTTCTACATCCATTCTCATATTTCATGTGCTTTTGTTTCCATAATATGCTGTCATATTATGCTGTAGGACCTATAGGACCTCCCCTCATTAACAATGCAAACATGTCGAAGTGGCTTTCTGAGACATCAGCTTAGATGGCAAAGCAGCTACAGACTCCCTGATAACTTCAAAGTACAGGGCAGAACTGTTTCCCAACAGTTATTATAAGTCAGGCGATTTAATGTTCTGCAAACATAATGTCAACTTGACCCATAAAAGATACGTGTGAGGACCACCGGAAGACTGAGTGATTATATTTCACTATTTTATACAGCGTCTCATGGTTAAATTTGTGTAAAATATTAAAAACCAAATTCTCAAAAAACTTGAAACAGAAAAAAAAATCATATGGGAAAACTGAAATGGAATTTTGGACAAAAATCATGGGGTCCTAGCTGCAGAACAGAAAATTGCATTTTAAAAGGCATGGAGGTGGAGCTGAGGAGGGTTTTAGGCCTCCAAACAAAACAGCTACTACATGCAGGCTCTAAGTTATATCAATACTTGAATTCTGCAAGACTGTAGCGTTGTAAAATAGGCCAATAAAGACACAATCCCCCACCCAAACCACTTATTGAACCAGGCTGATGCCTGTTTTAACAGTAAAAATGGGCCTGGGGCATACATGTGGTTTCTGCATACAGCCCCAAGTGTACACTCGACAGACTGCAGCTTTTTGCACTTACGCACCGGCTTCATTTTTCAACAGCTGAGGCTGCCTCTTGAGTCTGAGCAATACATCAGCATTCCCTATGTTAATGACCACTAATTGTATGTCATAGATTTATCTGTATTGGCTTAAAGGCTTTCCAATACACATTTCTCTATGACCTCACACACCCCTTCATCACAGCATTGAGGGAGATGGCTTCTTTTCAATAGCGAACATCACTCCTAGTTTGACTGCAGCACGGATGAGCAGATTGTGCTAAAAGGCAGAACTGGTGGAAAATGTCAAATTGTTTTGTACTAAAAAAATGTAATAAACATTTGTAATGGCTGCAAATCCTTGATGACATTGTTTTTGTATTCCTGCTCAAAGTTTCATATGAACCGAGCGTTTTTCATCTAGAAAATGGTCTTTAATTTCCACCAGATTGGCCTCTCACCCACTGTCAGCTGGAAAAGCCTCTTCACCTCTTTAATCCAGAAAAGACAAAAGCAGTTCTGATCGGGGGTTTTCCAAAAAAAAAAAATTGCTCATTGAACAACTCAAATGAAGGTAAACATTAGAGGTACACCTTACTCATAATCATGCAAAACAACCTCTTGAACATGTATTTAAGTCGGAACAGCAATATTATGACTGAAATATCTATCAGCCACATCATTCATTTCATCTTACTAGTAAATCCTGAGATGCTTGGTCTTACTATGTTTCATTTGCTTTTTATCTTATTTGCTACTTTCTTTAAATATTTAACCAACAATGTTTCATACTGAAGTCTTTCACTGGTAAACTTTTATTTAACCAACCTATTTTTGCTACTTTGGTTGTGTGGAAAGGTTGGATGAGTTCAGAGGGACATCCAATCACAGTTGCCATAGCTTGGTGGTGGTGGCAAAAGTTTTGGAGTGATCCAATCAGAGCTGCTCTCTTTATGAATTGATATATTCATTTAGAACAGGTTCACTGTTTGTTGTCAGTTCTGGCATTGTAACTGAGATGCTCTGCCAGGTAGCCTAAATAAAGGTGACAGCATTTCACACAAGAGTTTAAATTTGTTTGTTATTTTATACATTCAAACTTTACCAGCACTCAGTGAAGGGTTATTAGATATTTCATTTTACCCACGTGTAACCATGACTTCAGAAATTCAACCAAACAACTAAAATGTAAGATTTCATCAAGTAAAACTGGACTAAAATTATAACAGCTTTGACTAAATTATGACTGAAACTAAAATATATTTTAGGAAAAAGGCTGTAACAAGAACAAAATTTAAAAATGTCAAAATTAAGCAACTTACTGGGATATAGAAAGTGCATTGAACTTGAGCTAAAAATACTGAAATATGATTTTGGAAACATCATGACCAGTGCTTGCTGATATGATATCTCTAGTTGTTTCAATACCCAAATTAGTCTGCCTCTTCATTCAGCTTAACAGTTGACAAAGGCAGATAGACGGCATGCTGGGTAAAAATGCAGGGTGTTTCTCTGGGCAGTCTCTGCAGACATTTGGAGGTTGCTCCCTCCTGACCGTGCCCACAGTAGTAAGCAGACTGACCTCAGCAGGAGTCAACACAGAAGCAATTCTCTCCCCCTCCCTCCTGGGCGGCCCACCAGGCAGGACACATCAATTCCCTTCCTGCAATCACCACGTCTACATACAAACGGATTTCATTACACCCCTACAGCATCACACCCTTCAACAGCTAACAGGCGGAAATAATTTCTGGACTTCGTCTCCGTTTAATAAACACATATACTCATGACTTGCATGTTCTTAAAGGGGTCGAACAAAAATCAAGTATCATTATCAGAACATAAAACTGTCACGACCCTTTGGTGCATTTTTCAATTTACCTACAAGAAGAAAAAGTGCAGCTTCTGACAGGAAAATAAAAGCTTGTCTAAGTGAAGGCTGGGGGATGAAGGAGAAGGAAAAAAAGCAGTGGTCCATCATGTGGCCCACAATCTATTCATTGCTCCCATTTAATTTCTTTTGGGTGCATAATCCTTTCAGTTTCAATGGCAAATTTAAAAGTCCCCAAGGCCTTAGCACCAGACTGGTCAATACAAAACCAGACAACTAATTACTGAGCGCACTGCACTCTACCACCCCCGCCTCCCCTCTGCTCTCCCTCGGCCCTCCCTCTCTCCAGCAGCTGTGGGGTTCATGTACACAAGAGCAGCAGTCAGGCAGTATTAGGTTTCCACTTCCCAGATCTCCCTTAAAAGCCTGTCCCATAATGGCCCTTCAGTCACACAAACACGCGTAAGGTTTCATACAAAAAAGTGCACACACACTCAGACGAGCACATGTGAACATATAGATTCACTTGAGCCATTTTAAAGATTCTTAAAATAGAGTTCTCCCAGCCTGTGTTTGTTCTTCACTCTTCTGTGTCATGGCTCCTTCACTCAATGTTCCTACTTTGGTTCATTGTAATGGCTGAATTGTCTCCTGCTGGCTGAACAACCTGAGAGTAAACTGCATGTTTACAGCGAGGCTACGACATAAATGTTCATAATGTGTTGCTGTTAAGCAGGAGCTTTAAAAGCGTGTAATGACCATGTAATTGATGACTTGTTTTCAAGTAATAAATAAGGGCACAACTTGACAGGCTGTAAAGCTAATAAAATATGCTAAAAGCTGACCTACATCTCAGCAGTAAAAGGGGCTGACACGAGCAGCCGGAAGATCAATTACTTCATCAAATAAAGATTAATGAGTCTGAAATATTATCACTTTTTAGATACTTTTACCAAAACACATCTACCTGCTTTTGCATGCCACTGCAGTCAACAAGATGGGGTTTATCTTAAAAGATAGCAAACAATTTAGACTACTGATTGTAGAGCAGAGCAATTCATCAAATTAACTGATTACAATTACAACCTACCACAATTTTGAAGCATTTACATGTCTGTTATTGAGAACCACATGATGTGTTTTTTGTTTATCCAGTATAACTACTTGTACTTTTTAGGTATTTACTTTTTTAAAAGTATATTTCTATGCATTGTCTGTTCTTCAATGTTAAAAATGATAGTGTCAACAGTACACCTGTTCATTGAAAGCATGTGGTGAATGTTTTTTGAGTGATCGTGCTTCATAATTGTGGAAGCTATAAAAATACTCCCTAAGATATTGAGAAGTAGTTTGAATATGGCCAAGACATAAGTAATTGGAATATTTATGTTTTAATAATTATTAAGGGCTCTAATTTCATAGACCAGGTGCAGACGCGGCGCACCTGCCCTGCGCCCCGTCTACGCCTCGCCGAGAGGGTGTGTCAAGCGCACTTTGCAAGTTTCCTGCAGTGTCAAGAGAGGCGCACTGCAGGCGCAGAGAGGCGCATCCACGCCTCCGTCCCTGCCCCTCCACGCAAGTGCCAGAGAGGGAGGAGAAAAGGCGTGAGTGGGTTTAACACAGCCGCGTGCTGTCTTCACTAAACAAATGAACGTGTCTCTTTGCCTTTAAATGCGCTGCGGCCGAGGCGCAGCTACTGATTGGTCTGACTGATCCCCACCACCGCAGAAACAGTGTGATGGAAAGACTTGGTAGCGGAGACGGTCAGAGCCGCTGTCCCTTCAGCAACTGGGAGGACGGACTGGTCATCGGGGCGCGCATCGGAGGCCACGAAGCGTGTCACAAAATTAGGGCCCTAAGGGGTATGGGTTAGGACTATAAAAATGATGGTAAGTGAATTCTTTCGAAATATCCAATTTTTAAAACATTTTTATGCAATCCCCATCTCTTCAGTGACCAACAGCATGTCTGGGTGAACCTGGATACTTTTTTCACCATCCCCTTTTGTAAACATTTTTCCTTACTTTACTGATCAGCTGTATGGCTGGACCAAACAGCACAACAAGACCAATCTCTGTTAAACAAAATATTCTCAAATCTCAAAAAGAAAGATGTCTGATTGTTAAAGTGACAATGTACTTATAATGATACTGTAGCTATAGCAAATATGTGTGTATATATATATATATATATATATATATATATATATATATATATATATATATATATATATATATATGGGTAATTTATTTTTTTTTAGATGCAAAAAATGTAGGCAAACTCTAAAACCATGTCTACATACATCGTTCTTAACAACATGTGAAATTGCAACGACCTAAGAGCAGTCCACTTTGAAAGCATTTGGAAAAGATGGTGTAGCTGGAGGGATAAGGACTTTTATTGTTGCTGTGGTAATGGCTGATTTCAAAAGAGTGATGCAGGGATAGAGCAGAAGAGTTAGCAACACACTTGAACCCAGCTGTGCAAAAAATCTTTGATTTTAACTTTAAAGTTCGTGAATTTTTGCTCCATTGAGAAAAGTATCAGTGAAAAGATCACAATATGCCCATCAAGACATTATTTATAAATGCACATGATTTAAGTCATTCAAAAGTGCAAAATGTTGTCAAGCTATTATGACACAACGACATGAAGCTGTGAAGAATCAGAACTTCTGTTATGGTTCCAGGTCATTTCTATAATCCTTGGTTGCAGTCTGTTAGCAGCCGTTTATTTGAAGACACAATAATGCCCACAAATGGGTAAATTCAAGATGTCTTTGAACACAAAACCTCTAACGCATTTGTTCACCACAGAATTTACTCCAGGCACCTATCATTAAAAGACCATTTAATAATCCCATGGATGAGGGAACTGATGCTAAAATGCTTAATCGTTAATTTACTTCCCAGTTTTAGGATGCTTTTCCGTTCCACTCCACTGGTACTGGTGAAAATTAGCAAGAACTGTTAATTACAAAGAAATACATAAATTAAAATCATGATTTGATATTAAAAAAACTAAAGTCGAAGATGAAAAAAAACAAAATTATGTGATTTGGCAACTGTAGAGTTCAAAAGCAAGTTCAACTTCAAACTGATGGCTTTCATATTGAGCAACTACATGAAAGTAAATTTTTAGGGGTCATAATTGATGATAATTTAAGTTGGAAATGACATATAAAACATGTACAAGGTAAAATAACAAAAACTATCTCAGTACTATGTAAGGCAAAGTCACTTCTTGATCATGACTCACTTAATCTTTATTGTTCACTGGTCTACAATACCTCATTTACTGTGTCGAGTTCTGGGGAACCCTTACAAAAGTTAAACAAATTCACCTTTAATTCTCCAAAAAAGATCAATAAGGGTAATCCATAAGTTTACTCCTCAAAGGGTATCTGCAAGGACTGTCTCATGTGTCTTTATTTTGCTGTTTGTTCATCAGCCGTTGGATTTTTCTTATGGAAATATATTTTTAAGAGTATGTACATGTGTGCACATGTACAATTACGTGCACAAGTGTATGCATGTGGGTGCATGCATGTATATATGTGTGTGTTTATGTGTATGTGTTTATGTGTTTGTATACAGTATTATTCATTCATTCAATCCTACCTTTGGAATTTTACCAATAATAAAAATGCTCCTGAACAACTTCAATTTCCAAAATATAATTATTTATGTATGGGCGGCACAGCGGTGCAGCTGGTAGAGCACGTGCCTCACAGCAAGAAGGTTCCTGGTTCGATTCCCGGGTCGGGAGGGCCTTTCTGTGTGAAGTTTGCATGTTCTTCCCGTGCATGTGTGGGTTCTCTCTGGGCACTCTGGCTTCCTCCCACAGACCCAAAACATGCTCATAAGGTTAAATGGTCACTCTAAATTGCCCTTAGGTATGAGTGTGAGCGTGAATGGTTGTCTGTTTCTCTATGTGGCCCTGCGATCGACTGGCGACCGGTTGGGTGTACCTTGCCTCTCGCCCGATAATAGCTGGGATAGGCTCCAGCCTCCCGCAACCCCGAAAGGGACAACCGGGAATGAATGAATAAATTACTCATGTTTACTGAACACTCAAATTTGCTGTTGGTAGTTGTTATTGTAAAAATCATATTACCAAGCATATTATCATCATAGCAATGAAACAGAGAGCAAAACTAAAATAACTGATGAGTTAACTTAATATTAATGATACAGTCTTACCCTGTATCTTATAAATAAACCCTAAACGTTTAGTGAGGTGACATGAGTCATTTTTAACAGGAGCAATCTAAACAAAGATTAAGATGAATTAACGGATAAAACCTTGATCCTTATTAGTAGATCTTTTTTCTTGCTTATATCTTCCTCTTTCCCTTAAACATCAGTGAGCCAAAAGCATCCCCTGGTGCCCACAGTGAGGGGGTCAGAACTCCCACTTCAAAAACACAAGATTAGGTCTTGATTTTTGTCACCATGGTATCAAACAGGCATATCAGTCCAAAGTTCTGACTTCATGACTTGTACAAATACATCTATGTATTTACATGTACATTTTTGTTTTTTAATTCTAAAGTTTTCATTTTAGATAACATTAAATCTGTTAATTACCAATCAGTTCATCTTAAAAATCTACTTATTAGCAGCTGTAGGGTGCAGTTTTAAGAAATCAACAAACTGTCTTTTTTAAAAATTGATTTCCATTCTATAATGTCATTTAGCCCTTTACCAAAGGATGCTGCAATATTTAATATGTGCATATATATATATATATATATATATATATATATATATATATATATATATATATATATGTATATATATATATATATATATATATATATATATATGTATATATATATATATATATATATCATTGATAGATTACATATGTTATATTCCTTATCAAGTATTTATTTTTCCTTAACAGAGATCTGGCCTCATAGTGACTTGACAGAAGTGGATGCATATGGTGTATGAACCCCAGGTTGACCCTTGACCTACGTGGCTTGTGGTGTTTTGAGTGTAGATGAGAAAAAAGTGATCCTGTACTTCCCATGAGTGAAAACGGCGGCTGTGACAATGAAAACACCGTCATGATAGCATGCTCAGTGCTTACGTAGGCCTATGTAGAGTGTTGTTGTGACTGCTGTCCCATGCTTTACAGCCTCGCTGTATAAACACACTCACTCTCCAGGCTTTGATCATGACCCGGCACACACGCACACCCAGCACAGTCCCTAATTTGCTGATGGGTTTAAAAAAGTCCCCCAGTTCAGATCACTTCCCTCAGATAATGGGAAGAGTTGCCCCCCCTGTGACCTACATGGAGTGTCCTTTGTCTCACTGCTAATGTTTGCCTTAGCCCATTGTGTCTGCATTATCCTGCACCTCCACCCCTCCTCGCAGCACAGCTTTGACTCGACACCACACTGGACTGCCCCTCAAAGAGGAAATACTAAATGTATGGCAGCCATTTCCCAGTGTGCCCCTCAGCTCTGTAAGGCCCCCCCCTCACTTTCCCCCCTGGAACGACCCCCTCCCCCCTCAAGTGTCTGTGTGACCACTGAGATGGTTCAAGAAGCCAAGCTGTTTAAAATGAAAGAGGGAGAAAGAAACATGAGGCTGGACGTGCACACACCAATACACAGGAGTCCACAAAGAGGTCCGGCACCCCCACCGCAGGCGAGGTGCACCAGCTTCTGTCAAATCAAAGATAAGCAGACAAAGAGTCCATGGTCTCTTGACCTGCGAGACAGAAATTTCTCTCAAACAACTTGCTTTTAAAATCGCAAACCACAGCATAATAATTGGAAAAACATACAAAAACATGCAAAGGAAATGCATACAAGCTCTCTGCAGGAAAACAAATTAGGTTTAAAAAGGCTTTTCCTTTGCATTTTTAAAAAAGCATTCACACAGACGTACGATAACGAAGAGCATTCACATGGATCCACTAGACCGATTCAAAACGCAGTGGCCTGCATGCCAGGCCAGTAGTTGGCGTTGTAGTGAAACAGCTCTGTTACACACACATCTATAAACATAACAAATGCCTCTCCGCTGGTAGTATTGACACAGCAAATCCACATTTTGTTGGTGGGGCGATAAAAAAGCACCACACGTAGTAGCATGCATGTTGTTCAGTAGTCGATCTTAGCTGTTGTTGTTGCTGCCCTAGGTGTGTGTGCAAGCTTTATCTGAAGAAGTACTGAACATGCATCGTATGTCAACATTTTCCCTGACAACAGGGATCCCTGTTTACATGGAGACATTTAAACTTGTCACTCCAAACCCCGGTTTCAGGTACTCCGGGCTCTGTTCTCTGTTTTCTCTGTTCAGAAGGCGCAAATGCAATGAAAACTCTCCGTTTCAGGCTTTTTTTCGTTGTCATGTAAAGGAGCCTTAAGCTGTGATAAACTGCCAAACATATTTCCTAAGAGGTGTTCCGCTAATTTTTTTTTTTTTTTTATCCATCCATTCAGCCAATCCCTTTCAGGATCAAAGTGAAACCGCAGCTCACACCAGTTCTCACTGACTGAGGAGCAGCATTCATCCTGGCCAATCACAAAGCTGATATGTTAACACAACACTCAGGCATACTTCTAAATACTCAATCCTGGAGCAAAACTGACCCTGGAGTCACCAATAAACCTTGTAAGCATGTTTTGGGAAACTGAAGCACCAGGAAAGAATTGTGCTCCTCCAGCACTCAGCACTGCTCACGTGACAGAGAGATGGATTTATATTATGTTAAGGTGTTAGAAAACAGACAATTTTTAACTCTTGATATGATGCTCCCTTATAGAGCGCTGTCAGAACTAAGGTCCAGCCACAAACCTGTCCTCCGTTATCTGCTTTGTTCTCCTTGTTTTTCTAGGTTTTCCATCAGCTCTATGACAGCTGGGTAAGAAATGGATCAGTGGTAAAAGGACACAGATCCTCCATCACAGACATGACATCACCCCCTTTATAACAAACCTATTGGGGGCCATTTGTGCCAGAATCCAATGCTGAGTGCGTGTGTGTGTGTGTGACTGTTTTTGTGTATCTCTGTATGCAATAAACCACTTTTATTTGCTGTATATTTTTCATATGACTTGGAGTCCAACATCGTGTTCTACTTTGTAGTTCATATGGCAATAATTGGATTTTACTTAAAACGTAGCTCTGGGTATTAGTCTATTACAGAAAGCAATAAACACTTGACATCTGTGTTATATTCCACGGGTTAAGACTTGGCTCAAGTCATTAATAATTCAATAAAGAGCTGGCTTATGATGCATATCATCTGTCTTCATTATTTTAGTGTTGAATGACATCTTGCATCCATCTGACCTCGATACCATTAATCAAAGTGAGTCATGCTTATAAATAAAGTTAAGGTTGTTCCCAAGACTTCCATCGGACATCTTGGAACATTCAGATATAAATCATTGTTTTCATCACCCTGAGGCTGAAGTAAAAACAAAACTTATTATGGGAGGGGAATCACCAATAAAAGTTGTGTGACAGGGCTTTAAACACTGAGCTCTGATCCAACACAGCACAATAACAAAGTGAAATCAGGATAACAGTAACATTCTGAGAAATGGAGTCTGGTGTATTTAAGGTGAGCTGACAACAGTCTGAGGTTAAAAATCAGTTCCTTCCTTTATCCACAAAATACTTAATCTAAGTAGTTTTAATTTCTGTAATGTTGTCAGACTAATTCAATATCCAGATAATCCTTGGCAAAAAAAGCACATCAGGGACATAAAATGATTGGACACACTGACCTGAGTAATTACACTGTGGAAGCCAAAACTGTCTTTTAATTGGCTGCCAGAAGAAGCAATCTACTTAAGCTATTCAAAAACTTGTTGTACCCATTCGTACGGCTGGGCAGTACGTACAAAATTATCTACACTAACAGACCATTTGGTGCGTACACCTGTTAACTTGATGTATTTGGGCATGTAAACATTGTCTAGCCAACGTGCTGGAGTTCAAACCTTGCATGAGAACAGAGAAGAAAGGTGATTTAAGGAACGTGGCATGACTATCTTCTTCATACTACTTTGTTTCGATTGTTCTGATCTTTTATCTTGTATCCTTGTGTCCTCCTAGAATACTGGAATACTATATGCAGGACCATTTATCACAGTTTTTTCAAACTAAGAAGTCAGTTTTGAGAAATGTATATTTTCCTTTCCTCGGATGTTTCCATTCTTCTCTTTTTCGTGATTGTTGTCAGCTGCTTCTCATAATCGTATCGCTCTTACTTCAAAATTGTGCGCTGTATCTCTGTCACACCAGTTTCTTCTACAAAAACCAGCAGAGAAGATGTCAGCAGTGGATTTGAAGTTAGACTTGTTTTTGGCAGAGAATTGCAGATCTACAAGTACGCAGCAGAGCACAAAAACAAAAGCGCGAGAAGGAACAAATGTATTAACCTGACAAACCAGATGGATCATTCAAAATATTTCTCTTGTTCATCTGGGAACGAGCCCACAGAAAGTGTTTGGGGGTCTCAGAACCTTTCAGAAGCGTAACTGGCAGGTGACTAGGGATGTAACGGTTACCGGTAAAATGATAAACCGCGGTAAAATTACCCACGGTAATCATTACCGTGCCTTTTTAGAATTACCGTTTTACCGTGTTTGATCACCACCCTGTGTCAATAACGCACGGAGATGCTGCTGTTAGCCTGGAAAAGCCTGAACTACGTATCTGTCCTCGAATAAGCAGCCTAAACTGATGCGCATATGCGCGGTTTGCATTGTTTGGCCTCTGAGTCTGAGAGCTAAAGTTCGAGCCACAGTGGAGTTTTCTCCACTCTGAAGTCTGGTTCGATTTTGGATTTTTACAAGGATCCTGAGGAGAAACTGATAGAAGACAGTCTCCCTGTCTTAACACGAAGCTGCAGCAAAAGAAAATGATGTGCGCGATTTCAACGGCAGGAACTCTTCGAGTAAATGAACTGACGGAGCCGCAGGGAGAGACAGAGAGAGAGAGAGGACTCAGTGAGCCATACCTGAGAGAATAACAGGTAGCTTATCAGTAATTCTATCCAAAAATGTATAAATCTTATAAATAACAGAATTAGCATCATTCTGGACTCTGTTCTTGCCTTTGATTTGCCGTGTATTCGCCGTATATGGAAATAGGTAGTCTTTTTTCGTCAAAGTTCGTGTTTTATGGATTTCATCGATCGTTATTTGGAAATATTTAGAGGAGAAAATACTGAGGAGATCTGCCGGGGAGAGGGGAGACTAGAGGAGAATCATGAAGGGGGTTAATTGCTTCAGGGACTATCGTCATTTAAAAAAAAAAGTCCTGGACATGGTCTAATATAAGGAGCTGTACCATGGACACTAACGCTGCAGGCAAACAAAAATGTGTGAGTGTATACAAATAGTTTAAGGTCATTTTTTGTCATCTCAAAACTTTGATCATGTTCATTTACAACTGTTTATAAAGAGAATCCTGTTTGAAGTTCAGATCAGTTGTTTTCTTTTCTTGTAATCACACCGTTTATATCATAATAATGACAAATACTTTCCAGGATTGTTTATTTTTAGTTCTCATGAAAGAAGGGTAAAAAAAATCTACTCTAAGGGTATTTCTTAACATATTGAAAAAAAAGACAAAAAAGAACCGTTATGATAATAATATTGAAGGGGTTAAGTGATTAAATTGTGTGTAAAAGTACTTTTTGGACATTTTGAGCACACTGCAACAATATTGTGATAATAATGATAACCGTGATAATTTTGGTCACAGTAACCGTGATACAAAATTTTCATATCGTTACATCCCTACAGGTGACTAGATGATTGTTCTGTTAATCAAGATCTTTTACTGGCCTATCAGATAATGATGCAGGCGGGAGCTACTGTGCTGAAGAATGTGAGTCATTTTGTAAAACTCTCAAGCAAAGATATCCTTACTACAGAGAAGTTTGTAGTGCTGATATTTGTTTCATTTAATAAAGAAATGTGGTCCAGATCTGATGAAACTTCTACTGAAGCTGTTAGCATCTGTGCTAATTGATGTATGAACAGTCACTTCCTGCTGTCTCACAACTCCTGTTTGTCTTGCTCTAATTTGGCCATGTCGCTTCGGGCTGCTCACAGTCATTGTAAATTGGACCTTGGCAAGATGGATCTGCCTGAATACAAAGACATAACCGGTTTTGAGATTTCAAACAGTTATGCTGTCATGTACTTTGGAAATACTGAAGAGACTGTTCAAGGAAAAGACAGGTACCTGATAAAAATTCTACTCATAGCCAGTAAAAAAGAGATCACCAGAAACTGGTACATAGTGGAAGCCCTGAAGAAGAACACTGGCTTGAAATCATTCAGGATGTCTACACAATGGAAAGCTGGCAGACCAACTAAAGCTCAGAGGACATACTCACAACACAAACTGGAGGAAAATACACAGAAAGTGAGGACAACAATTAATTAACTGAGCTGTCTCGAAGTGACTACGAGGGAGGACTCGCATGTATTTGAAATCCCCCTGAAATGTTTTGTTAATTATGTGCTCTTTTTATAAATGTTTTCTGAAATGAAAATTCATAAATAATAAAGATAAAAAAAGATATGTCTGATTACAGACATGGAATCAGGCAGGTCCAGCTGCTGCGCACGATCTATATTACAGATGTAGAAACCAGACTTTAAACCTTGCTTGTACTTTTTCATTCATTCATTCATTTTCTATACCCGGCTATCCCTTTCGGGGTTGGGGGGGGGGGGGCTGGAGCCTATCCCAGCTATCATCGGGCGAAAGGCGGGGTACACCCTGAACCGGTCGCCAGTCGATTGCAGGGCCACATAGAGAGACAGACAACCATTCACGCTCACACCCATACCTAAGGGCAATTTAGAGTCACCAATTAACCTAATGAGCATGTTTTTGGTCTGTGGGAGGAAGCCGGAGTGCCCGGAGAGAACCCACACACGCACGGGAAGAACATGCAAACTTCACACAGAAAGGCCCTCCCGACCCGGAATCGAACCGGGAACCTTCTTGCTGTGAGGCACGTGCTCTACCAGCTGCGCCACCATGCCGCCCCTTGTAGTTTTTCTTCCTTTTTAATCAACACAAAGTATGAGCCTTGCTGAAATGCCCAAGGGGCTGAAGGAGTTATTGTGTTTGGATCAAAATCACAAATTCAGACAACACAAGCATGTGACTGCCAAAACTGCAATTGTTTGCAGCGCTCCTGACTGACCCGGGATCTGTTGTGTCAGCTATGTTACACATATTATTTCCAAAAGTGCTGGTGAGCAGGTCAACAACACAAAGCCTCCGTTTAGGAGCAGAAGTTGGAGTGTCCCTCAAATAATAATAGCAAGTGATTTATCATCAATACACGATGATGAAAAATGTGTTATGTGCTTTTGATCATTGATTTCTTGACTGTTATACTGTACACATTGTGAATATTGCACTGAGGCTTGATTTGAAGAAAACCATCAATCAAATCATAATTCCTGCCATAAAAATTACAATTAAATCTTTTCTTGTGACTGTCTGCCCTATTTCTATGTTTCCCTGCCCTACCTATTAGTCATCAATCCCAGTATAAAAAGAGAAGCTTGGATAAAAAAAAATTCTCTCAAAAATCCACGCTGATGTGACTGTGAGTATAGCCATGGTGCTCTCTCTGGATAATCACTACTTATAGGGTAATGAATATCACTTGACATCTGTATTCAAACTGCAGCAGTTCAGCCATGGTGCCAGATTAAGTGGGTCAACGTGGTGAAGAGCCCTACATGATTCACTCAGAGACTTCATGTACATTAGATCTACAGAGAATCCTCTCAGCACACAAAGAGGCTTCACTCTGCTGAAGAGAGAGAAAGACAGCACTGCAGCGCTGAAGGGTCTTCGCCACAGAAGCCTGTAAAAGTTTAACAAGTCGACGGGTAAGAATCCCAGACTTTAGGAGACAGACGTTCCTGCACTGCATGGCGGCTGAGCATCCGAGAGAGGGTACATGTTTAAAGATCTGAGAGCTCTGACTCAAGACAAGGCAAAAAGAAATATTTAAATCCAACTTTACTTTGACAGTTTCACAATATTTTAGGAAAAACAAATAATCAGGACAAGAGTGCTCAAGCACCGAGAATAATAATACATAATTTATTGAAGAGCCTGGGTGAAGAGTAAAACTTCCACAGAGAGATGTTGATCTGATTTCTGATGCGCAGCCTTACTCTGAGCTAATGTCAGATGTCTCACAGGGAAATTTTGAACTTTTTATCAAATCATGATGAGATACAGCCAGGGTCTTAAAGTAACTTTTTGACATGCTGGATAAGTTCGCAGGTTCAAACAAAGCCTGTGCTCCTTCTTTGCTGCAAGTTTTCCCCCACACTCTCCCACCTTAGCTAACAACTCTATCCACTATACTGTCTATCAGATGATGGCGTTAAAGCCTGCAAAAAATTATGTTTGTAAAACCTAAAATGACATTTTTGACAGCTTGCTTCATTGCATGTTATTGAGGAAAAAAAGATTTTGCTATTTGAAATCATACAAAACAGGAGAGAAAAGACAATATGCTATTGACCTTAAATTCTTTAAGGAAAATCTCAAAGGAAATTCAGGAGAAGTAGTACTTGTACTGTATGTCTTATAGTTCATATAATCCACCAATAGCTGCAACACTTGCTGTTCAGCATCCTACAGAATTTTTACATTTCTTTCTGTTAGAAAGCATAGATTCAAAGATGTGTTACAGGCCTGACTTCCTGCTCTAAGTTATCAAAAGCACTGATCATGCTGGGATCACTCAGCTTTGTGCAGCTGGTTTCCAGTATGGTGCCTTTATATCCAGTCAAGTTTAAACAACAACCTGAGCGATTCTCTGTAAATGAGGCTCCTGTGTTCTGGCCTCAGGGGTCATGAACTCCTTACATGAACAGCTGCTTTGTTAGAGCACTTATTGTCATAACCACTCTCATCATATTCCTTCCTGGAAGAGCACAGATTCACAGTCACACACTGTGTGCCCTCATTAGTCAGCAAAACTCAACTACAAGCAGATCCCTTCATCCTCTCCCAAGAGTCGTACTTGTCTGCCAATGCCCTACTTTCAGTGTAAAAGTGAGGTGCGGATCCCTGAACTCGACTCCCATCATCTTCACTTCCACTTAAGAAAAACTCTCCTACATTTAAAAACAGAGCTGCTTCTCAAAATATCTCCTGCTCGGGGGGTAAAACTGCTGTTTTCTGCTGGAGCTTAAGTGCCACAGAAAGTGCTGAGGACTGAGCAGAAGAGGCCAACAGGGTTGTCACTTATTACATTTACATGCACTTCAGTAATTTGATCAAACCTGAGAAAGGCAATACAGCAGTTATTGTCATACAAACATCTTAACAAAGTTATCCTACTTAGATTAAGGTTGAAATCAGAGTAAGCACAACTCAATTTACAGAGATGGATTACTCATTGATCGTTCAAATGACTCGGGACATGTGAACATGGTACCGTCTGCATTCTCTCAGCGGTTCACACCATGAGCCACAGAAAGTAGCACAGAAAACCAGATGTGAGGAGAGAGCCACTGTACCGCCACGGAAAAATAAAACCTGTTATTAGGGTAACAGCACATGGTTTTAGGATTGAAATACCACAGCACGCAAACCAGGATATAAAGATATACAAAATCAGAAAAAAAGTGAGATGGCAACATCTTTTCCGTTTGTGATACAAATGGAAATATGTAGATGCAGAAAAACAAATCGAATAGGAGTAGCTAGATCTGTATTCACAAGTAAGGTTCACAAAATACGAAAAATATTTGTATGAATAGCGATTATATTGTACAACTGGATCTGCTAAGTGGCCAATTGAAGTACTGTGGATTAGGGCTGTCACTTTATACCAAAAAATCCAGACAAAAATATCATATCCAAACCTTGAACATACATCCTAATTAAAAAAAATATTGTGCAGGGGCGCCTGGAGCAGTGAACCAATGTTAATTTTGACAGCTCTGTTTAATTTAGTTTAAGTTATAGTCCTTTGCCTAGACCTGTCAGGATAACAAATTTTGCTGGACGATAATTGTCAAAAAAATTCTTGCCGATAAATGATATTATTGTCAATATTATTTTGAATCATCATTTTTTCATTAATGTAATTATATGTCGTAATAAAGTGAGTACACAATATCAAAAGCAATTAACTTTAATTTCTTAAGCGTATTTAACTGTAATTGGAAGGTCAAGAGCTTTAAAATAAAATAAATTAAACAATATAAAACATTAAATAAACGAACAAAAGAGGAAAAAAAAACACTAAAAATGAAATGGACTCCTTTTTGGGAAAAACTGCTTGTAAAAAATCATTATTATAATCAAAAACAAAAAAACAGACCCTGTTTCTGTAAAGAAAGAAAAAAACTCCAATAAAACATACACAACAATAAAAACAATAAATAAACTGTAGTTTATACAATTCCTGAATTGTTTGTGACATGTGTTCTCCCAGTCAATACGTACTCTGTCAAACGTTTGTAACATTTCTGGCTTTTCAACCGTATTGAAGGGTTGCATTTGTTTTGCAATATAGCAAATTACACTGTCTGTCAGCGTGCATCAGTTTGCTCTGTTTTATTTATATTTACTTTGCCAACCAAACACCTCAGTAAGCGCTGACTGTCAGGACGAAGGCTCCGCTTCACCTCCCCTTCTTCATAGCCACTACTTTCTAACAAATACGACATATCGGCTCATCGGTGTTCATGAACTCACACCTTGTTCATTCTGATTAAAACCAAAATATTCCCACACTTGGGCTGTGGCAGCCTGCTTAGGAACCGTCACTTTCATGCCATCATTCATTAGTGTGTTTGGATGTTTTTGTTTCCTTTTTAATCCTCTCGACGCTAATGCTGCGTTCCAGGCAACCCGTAACTTGTGTTTTTCCCACCTGTAACTCGTGAAAATGCACTGGAACGGCAGTCGAACTCGTAACTTCCGACCCCTGAACTCGTACTAGATCAGTGTACTCACATCACTGCCTAAACAATAAGGCAGCCTCTTAATAATGACAAACACTGTAAAGTATAACCGTCTGTTACATTATGTGCTGTTTCCCATCTTCTGTTTCACTCAAATAAGTTAGTTGATAAAGCATAAATCTTATAATGCCTGCCATGTTGGTTAATTTACATACCAGAATTCCTTGCGCTCAAACCGAAGTCGTATTTTGCCTGGAATGCTTTCAGGTCGGAACTCAGAGATTTTAACTGGGAAATATCCGAGTTACGGGTCGAATGGAATGCAGCATAACTTCAGCTCTGTGTGAGTCTACGCGCAGGCGGCCCAGCCTCCCCCTCAAAGATTGAATGAAAGACAGATGCATCACTAACCATTACCCCGCTTATTCCGGAATAGAACCAACGTGCCCAGGTGTTGAGAAAGATGGACGGAGTGAACCATCTTCTCTTCCGGCCTTTTGGGTAGAAAGAGAGGAGGGAAACAAACACGCATGCACGTCAATTTATCGAGGTGGGCAAACTTACAGAGGGCGTTTTATTTCTTGTGCGGTTAATTGATTTATTGATTATCGTGACAGGCCTACCATTGCCTAAAATATATTTTAGTTTAAGTCAAAACTTAGTCATCAAATTTTTTTTTAATTTTATTGTAGTTTTAGTTGATGAAATTTCACATTTTAGTCAACAAAACCTACTGTAAATTTAGTCAACTATGATATTAAGTATAAAGGGTAGAGCATTTTATGTTTCCTTGAATTTTTGAAGTCATGTTTTACACTTGGAGAAAATGAAACATCCATAGTCCTTTATCAAATGCTAGTAAAGTCTGAATATATGAATTAACAGTAACAAATTTAAATGTTAACATGATGAAATTAAGTCTTTTTGGATTGAGTCTTTGTAAAACATTTTTGTCTAGTTTTTATTTGTTGAGAAAAATGTCACTGAGTTTAGTCAATTTTTTTTTCCATGTGCACTTGTTTTATTAGTTACCGCCTCATTTTTGACAAGAGGAATAAACGTTCTCGACAAACACTCTGACGAAAATAATTTGTCAACAAAATTAACCCTGCAGTGAACTGTTTCATCCAACTGGGGTGCTCTGACTTTCCTGTAGTAATGTTGCTCTCTTGACAACATAATCAAAGAAGCACACTTTAAGGAAATGGAGGACAGGAAAGCCACTGTTACTGGACAACAATAACACAAACACCTCTGAGGAGTGTTGTGTGGTAAGTATTTTTGGATTCTACACTGCTGATGAGAGAACAAAAGACAAAGACCAGGGAGAGTGTTTATTATATGCAAAGCAGCTGGCTTACTCCTCATCTACAGCAAAGCTAAAAGCTCATTTGTTGGCTTTATCCCCAAGTGAGGTGGTGGAGGACAAGGCACAGTGGCGCTTATTAAAGCATTGCACTCTGTGAGACTGCATTTATTTTGTAATGATAATAAAAAATATCTTGTGTCTCTGAAGCATGTATGTTCGCAAACCATTCCAATTATATTTGGGGGTAAATTGACAGCCCTACTGTGCATACGCAATTATCTGAAGACACATTATATGCATGCACTGAAATATTTAAAGTAACATAAAAAATGCTATATACTTTCTGCTTGAACAATGAATAATGCAAAATACACTTTTAATGGTTTTTCATTCAAAAAATATTCTGGATGTAGAATATTTTTGGCAAATAATGGTATCAGCAGATACTGGCTTAAACATCAGTAGATATTTGAATTTCTGCAGACCTTTACATACATAGATACATACAAAGATATCAGTCAAATATAAACCACATATTAGCTGAAAAATTGGCAGAATGTGAATATTTCTTGCTTTGACTTTTCACTGTAGTTGAACTGTATCTTTTATTAGAGAACAGTATTTAGTTTTCATGTTTAACCTCCTTTTCCAACTCACATTAACTGTCAAAATGAAAGGAACAGGTAGTTTTTTGTAAAGTATACACTTTGTAATGTTGGTTTAGATACTAGTATCAAGCCAACGTCAATAATTTTGGAAAACTAGCATGAATTTGAATGTAGCATCTCCTCAGGGCTCTGCCTGGCCCCTCTCACCCTTCCTCCAAAATGACGGTTATACAGTCAATAAAAGTATAAGTATTTGAGTAACAAAAAGAATAAACATCATCAACAATGTTTTTGTTTAAAGTGTGAATTTGGGAACCTCTTTGCACCAGCACCACTTTTAATTAATTAAACATTTCATTTGGAGTCAGTAATGAAATAAAACATAGCTCAATCCTTATGAGGGGAGGCATTTCTTTTTCTTTTTTTATTCATTCTTTCTTTTTTTAACCCTTTTTTCTGCTGATGTATGTGTGTATATGCATACGAAGTATATGTACATATACAGACTTTTTGAATTAGGACTATTTCTTTATACTATTTTATTTTCATTTCTTGATATTGCTCTGCACATTTATACATCTGTACATGTATGCAAGTATACAAGTAAATATGGTGGTGTATGTACAGTATGTGTAGGTATGTGTACATGTGTATTAAGAGAATTTCTCTGTAAACTCCAATAGCAAGAATACCTGCGCAAAGGTGAATGTCTATAATCTGACATTAATTTGATTTTTTTATTCATTATGTTTTTTTAAAACATACTTTTCAATATTCAATGCAAACTGTCTTGAGATGTCAATTATAATAATATATAATAAACTTTATTGATAAAAAATAATCATTATGAGGTAAAATTGTTTCTTTCATGCTAACTTTCATACACACACACACACATATATATATATATATATATACACACACACACACACACACACACACACACACACACACAATGTTATATGTGAATTCTGAAGACACAATAAAGACCCTTTTGAAATGTACTGCACTGCCCTTATATTTAGGTTCTGTGTATATAAATCAATTGTGGTGTTGCAGTTCTTCTGTTGGTCTCTATTCTTCCTTTTCTGCATGCTTTCAAAATTAAACACTGTTTGTATGTTGTCATAAATGAATCTCTTCACACCATTTTTAATAAAGCATGAATTGCACAGTGCCACTTGTAAAATACTCTGTACTCTGTATATAATACTCTGGATATAAACCTTATTGTTGTGTCGTGCGTTTTTCTGTCCTGGTTGAGTGGCAGAGAAGGAAACCACCTCCTATTTCCTGCAGCGGTCAGATCCTGCCTGCTCTCTGGGTCTCTGTTTTCATCCTGAATGGCACCTCTGTCACTCACATGGCAGCAGCAGCCTAACAACTAATAAATCACCTCTACTAAGTGAGCTTTTCCTTTCACTGCTTGCAAACAACTGGGCTAATTTATAACCAGAGGGGGCATTAGGGAGAGGCTAAAATTGGCTGCAGGGGTCAGAGAGGTTATCTGATGACATGTATGTACTTTACATACAGTACAAGTACAACAAGGAGACTCTAAAGACCAAAGCCATGAGTGAGATCAATAAAACCCTAAAATTCAAAGATCTATGCTTGTTTTTGAGTGTCAAAACTGGACTAAGATGGATGAAAAATCATACCCTCATAGTTTTGTTAATGTAAATCATTTTGCTGTAAAGATGAACAAATGGCTGTCACAATGCTAAAGTTTTGAATGACATTAAAATATGTTTGTTAGGATGGTAACACAATCAGAAGTTCTAGACACCTAAAATCAAAAGCAGACACTCACAGTACTGTTTCACATATCCATAACCTATATTTCAGGTCCATTAGGGCAGCATTCTATAGAAAATGTTGATGAACAAATGGCTCTAACATTCATTATGTGTCGGTCAGTGGCTTGCAGTCAATCCTCACTTTTTTCACAGTGACCCCACACTCACGGCTGTTTGTTTATCCTTTAAACAATACTTGGCAGCCCAGGCATTGTTTTCAAAATCTGGAACAATTACAGATGTATGATCAGAATAATATACAATAAATAATTGCCTCAAAAGTTATAATCAGTGTGGTCAGATATAAAAACACTCTGTCATATTTAAAGTCAATACTTTGGCTGTACAAACTGAACATTAATATCCCATTTATTGGCTGTAATACTGATAGAATGTACAAATGTACCATGTTATCCATAAATTTTCATTTACAAAATAGATAGATATACATATTTAGATATATGATATAGATATATAGAAAGCTAGATAGATATAGATATAGATACATAATGAAATAATACAATATAATATAATATAATATATGATATGAAATGATATAATCTAATGTACTTAAACTTTTTAAATAACAATGCAAACAATGGATTAATATAATAATAAACATATATCTTCTTGTTGATAATTATACAAACACTTTAGAATAATGTAATATAGTATGAAATTATACAATATAATCCATTAACATATATTTTGTGGATAACAACACATACCTAATAACATAATTTTGCATAATGTTATAAAACATTTGCTATATCAAATATATTAAATTTATCTAATTCTAGATAATAATAATATTAATAACAGGAACATAAAATGAAAAATAAATCAAAACATTTTAAATTATAGAAAATATAATATAAATGGCTATCAACAATTAAGACTGATCCAAAAACTATTTTGTGATTAGTAAGCAAATTACCACCAGTCAGTTTTTACTGCAAACAAAATCTACTGAGCATCAAGCCTGGCAACTATTTCTTTTTCTTGTTATCATCCATTCATTCAACTGTATGGCTGTGCATCTTCACTTACCTCATAAATCAATTCAATTATGATTATTCAGTCCATAATTTCATTTAATACTGCATCATATCACGATGCAACATACAAGCAGTGCAGCAAACTTGAGTTCATTTTATTTATGAAAACAAGGTTCTGAAATCAATTTTAAAAAAAGCATATTTCCATGGTTTATCAAAATAAAACAATAATAGATCTTGAGACAAACTGACACTCCAGTCTAGCAGCAGCCTCTGCCAGATGACTTGATTTCATGCTGTCTCCACATCAATACAATCTCATCACACTGCATCAAGTCAAGAAGAATTTTTAACAGCCATACTGAGCACCTATGATGGCCTGATCAGTCCACAAAAATGTGTTTAAAATTTTCTATCAAAAACTTACATAAAATGAATAATACAGCCTCCCTGTAGACCCTGCTGAAAATACACAGATAGGTTATAAATGCTATATATTACCCTGCTCTAGCAGAAACAAACACGTAGGTTTAGTTGTCCATGAGAGAAACATACAGTACAACTGCCATTTTCGGCAAAAACGATCCTACATTTTGATAGGCCTTCACAAGCTAGGAATAAATTCAATTAGAAAGAAGCTTACAACAACTTTATGTGATCCAAAAGCCTAAAAATGACTTCTCTTTGAAAACTTTAATTATCCAAGTATTTTCATTAAAAAGAAAAAAATCCCATCAGAATATGCTAAACCACAGAGAGCGATGGGGAATGCAGGAAACCATGTCACCAAGTCAACCAAGTTCATTTTCATTTTCTACATGTGTTTTAAGGTTTGTGCCTTGGACAGAAAATACTGCTGCTGTCTGGCCCAAATTCCAGCTTCAAAATCACTTCTTTTGAGGTAATGAATAATACTAGTAAGTACATGTTGTTTCGTCTTAAGTGCCAATTTGTTTTAGTTATTTTCCTTGGCTTATATTTTATTAAACTAAATCAAAGACATTGAGGGTGACTTAAAAATAGAGATTAAATTCTTTGCCTGCCAGCAACCATATATCTGATTATATGAAACCCAAAAACCTCCAGAAGTTTCTGTTCTGTTTCCTCCTCTCTCCTCTCTCTTGCCGAGAGGGGAATTTGAGAGCTTATATTGTGTCCTGGTTGCAGCTGAAGCAGCAGCCCCCTCAACAAAGAGAAAAAGTTTTGAGAGTTCTTATCGAGAAGTTTTGCAGTGCAGCTTCATTATGCTGTGACCCACATGCCCAAAATAGAGAACTAGATCCCTCAGCAGACAGTCTGCGTATTAATAAAAGAGTGTTATATGTGTCTGAAGCTTCGGAGCTTACAGTAGATTACACAGACATTGTATAAAAATAAATGAATACACATTCAACCGACTCGAGTTTTTTTTTCATCCCTTTAAAATCTTGCTTTAATACCACTTTTCACAGGTGCGGGTCGAGCCTCTTTATTCCCGTGTTAGTAGGGTGGTTAATGAACAGAGGGAGCGAGGGAGGAACAGAACGAGTCAGCCAGAGAGACGGCTTCTGATTTCTTCAAAGAGAAGAGGGAGTGAGGTCAAAATCCCCGGACTGCCAATGAACCGTCAGGGTGAAGCACATAAATCACAGCTCTGCACTTCAATGGACTCCTAAAAAGACTTCAGTCCCTGACTCAGCTCGGCTTGTATACACATTCACTCCTTCAGGCTTTAGACACGTTAGACTTTGAAGCTTTAGGAAGTTCAGAGTGGCTACCTTCAACTTGTTCTGAACTGCTGGCATTTAGGAAAGATGTATGTGAACTGAAATAAGAAAAGATGCCATCTGGAGGAAAACATTTAGTCAAAGGTCTTTGTGTGGCACAGTGAAGCACAGGTTTTGTTCTGATACAAGATCAGGTAGTTAAACGTGGTTTTAATTACCCTGTGTTCTGTCTAAATAATCAGTCTACATACTGGGGATGTGATATATTGACATAAAATGCATTGGTCATTAAGCCTGAGTAGGGCTAAGCGATTTTAGGAAAAGGTCTAATTGTGATTCTTCTGGCAGATATTGGAATTTCAGTTTGATTTAAATTTTTCTTCAAATCAAGCCTCAGTGCAATATTTACTATGTTTACAGCGTAGGCAACAGTAAGGAAATCAAAGCTCAAAAGTACATAACACATAATTCATCATCCAATATTAATGATAAATGATCTGTTTTCATTATTTGAAGGACACTCCAACTTCTGCTCCTAAACAGAGGCTTTGTGTTCATAAATGCAAACTGCCTGTAAATTTGTAAAATAGTTTGCGCAAAATAGTTGACACAGCAGATCAACCATTATATTTTTTGCTTGGTGATCACATGATTGCATTGTCTGAATTTTGATTTTGATAAAAAATCTTTCAGCCCTTTAGCTGAGATATGTATCTCAACAGCGTCACAGGTTGCAATGGGCTGGGACAAAAAAATCTATAGAGCAACTATTGTGCCCTCCTTCCTGCAAACTGAATATAATTTTTGCTGGTGCCAAATATCTATATTCTAATTAATAAAATATTGATTAAAAAGCTGTATGTCCCTGTTAGTTTATCCCACAGAGGTGGTACTTGATGGCTCCTCACACTTGAACGAGAGAAACCTGAACATAAAGTACCAGCTGAAGAGAAAGTACATCGATGTCAGACATCAGTGTGAGGGAAAGTCCACTGAAGGATGCTCCAGCCATTTACAACTGCAAAGTATGGATACACTTCAGCTTCTACAACACCGGAGGCACAGACAAAATCAATTACTGTCAGATACTGTTGCATTTATTTTTGCAATATACTGATTATTGTAGAAAGACTGAATTGTGATATATCGATATCATGGACCATATATCACATACTGTATTGTTGTGAGCTACCCTGTGCTTTCCTTGCATGCAATGTCAATCACATGATGCAAAGCCGAACATGTTTCTATCTCTGTGTTGCTCTGCGGGAATCAAAATGGCAACTTGTCTTGTTTCTTTGACTGTGCACTAAAGCTGGACAATAAATCCAGTTGTATCGATATCACAACTACTGCCTTTCATAATCATGAAAACTGAGTTACAGAGATTTAATGACAAACTGAACTTTTCATAGAATTATTCTGAATTATTCGCATTTTATGTCTATTATCTGTATTATATATTCTTTGATGTTAATAATGATAGAGGTAAAAGCATATAAGTAAAAGCATGTGGTACGTGTGTTTTAAAATCAGTCACCGTGTTTCATAATCGTAATTTTGATATCTTAAAAAAAATGTTGATAATGATTTCTGCCATAATCAAGCAGCCCTAAGGAGAACAGTAAAGTCTGTCAGATATCACCATTAGTAGGTCCACTTCGAGGCTGAGTATCAAAGATCATGTCAGAGACTTTCTGCAGTTTTTTAAAATAAAAATTCTAACTATATTCAAAGTTGAGATCATCAACTAACATCTAAACAAAAAGACACCTGTAAGTATACTGCTAAAATAAGATGACAAAGCTTTGGGCAAAGCATCTGATGTGTTGCACAGCTACACACTAACACAACTTTCCTAATACTGGCACGAGTAATTGAAATAAAAAAAACATGAAATACCACAAAGCCTTAAAGCACTAAATACTCTAGTAAGTTGTTATAAAAAAGGTGACCATTTGGTTAGATGGTTGACGTAAGACGTCACCAAGCAGTAGATCTTGATCTAGCAGTAGATCTTTGAGATGTGCATTAAGTCGTCATTATTCACACCAGATGGACTGTTTCACTCAACTGTGAGTAAAAGGATCTGGGGAATCTTGCTGCTTTATGGATGATTTAGTTTAACTGATATCCTTTCACCTAAATGGCTTCATTTTGAGCAAAACATTGAAATTGCTTGGATTTGTTTTGTTTTTCTTAATTTGTATAAGTGCTCAACTCTTGTTGTTGTGAGTTTGGTTTTGTGTTATATTGCAAAATTGTTAACTGTAAATATGATCTCAAATCCATTGATTCTACATTTTATTATTTTCCTTGCTTTAAAGTTTTAAAAGTTGAATTTTGGCAGGTGGATCCCCTTCCTCACAGGCATCATGTGTGATCTTTGCTTGAAAACGTTGGTGACCAGTAGTGTCTCTGTATTATTTTTTAAATATTGGGTAAAATACTCCATTTGTAGTCATAAAAACATCCTGTATTTTAGGAAGGCATCCCATCATCCCTCTCAAAGTGGTTTGCAGTCCACCTTGTGGGGGGACTGACCTTCACTTGGGGAGACACTAGGCTAACGAACGGTCTCTGCTCAGCTTTTGGTGTCCTTTGTTCTTCAGCCTCATTATTTAAACATTGAATTATGATTGAAGACAGAAGTTTTAGGTGTGGGATAAAACTGGTACAGCTACTTTAAGTTTTCAGACCTCCTTATTGCCAACTACATAAGAAACAGAAAACAGCAGAGCAAAAGTTTGTCAAACCTTGTTCAAGACACAAAAACAGAACAGAGCTGCGTGTATTAAAATGTACAAAAGTAAATTAGCTGAAATACTTTGGCAGCAGACATCAGACTGTGTGTTTATGACAGAAAAAAATATAACAATGTTTTGAAAAGCTGCAATGAGGAAAAGCAAATCTAAATCTACATGAATACTAACAGAATGTGATAAAATATTTCAAATGTAGGTCTGTACAGTTGAAGATCTTTGTTTTTCATTAGTATTTTCTTTACTCATAAATAATGTATGCTTTTTGTTGTGTTATTGGGGAAATTTGTCTTGATTCTAAGCTTAAAAACCTGTTGATTCAAGTTTTTACAAAAATCTCATTCAAAAGTGGCACCTCATTAAAGTATCGCAAAGATCACCGTCTGTGAGCAGGTTACAGATTTAATTTTGCACCTTTAAAGGCATTAAGCTTGTCTCTGATACTCTAAAAAAGACTTTGAACAAATAATTTACAATTAATGCAAAGAAATAAGTTGATTTTTGATGACTAAATGTCTGTCTTCAAATAAAAATGCTGTCATCATTTACAGTAAAGTAATAATTGTTGATTCTTTTTAAATTAATTAAAATAAAAGTAACAAAAGGAATGGCGGGTCAAAATTAATAAGGGATAGAAAATTTTTAAAAATCCTTTTATAGGGATGCAAGGGATTGTAGTTTAGCCAATATCAATCTGCTGCCTTTCCAAACTTCTATAACCCGTTAGCAAAAATGATGCTGATACATAAATGCTGTACAAAAGGACACAAGTCTCTCACACTAGAAACTACTTGTTTGCTCTTCTTGTGTCAGTCTGAGACAGAAAACTATTTTTAAAACAGCATCATACTTGATCATCTGTTATTTTAAACAAATGAATGAATTCCTTTGGATTATTTTTCATTATAACAAAAAAATACCATTTACTTTATACAGTGGAGCATCATGGTACTTTTATCAAATTTGCCAATTATACAGTTAACACTTGAGGTAAATATACCTGCTGTGAATATCTGGAGACAGATTCATATCCACCGATATCATGATGATGGTACCACACATCGTTTCATGTTAGTATCGGTATTGGCCAAATGATTCGATGAAATCATCCAGTAACAAACCAACAAAGAAATCCAACACTGTACATCCTGAGAGTAAACTAGTTTAAATTCATAGAGACACAAATTGTGATTATTTCTAAAATATCATCATCAAATCACAAAGGATAAAAAAGTTAGGCATCTTTTAAAGCTGTTGAATTGTTCCAAATCTGCCATGAAACTCATAAAATAGGGTTGGAACAAAGTGTTGCTTTAAAGAGCATGTGCAGTGAGCAGGAAGTATTCCTTACATTATCATATTATGGAGTTAGTGAGTGAGCCTGGAGTGATGCATTAGTTTGCTCTGCCAGCAATATGAGCCGTAAAACAATTTACAGGGTGAACCAACAAAGACTATCATGCATCCTGTCAACAGTGTGAGATTTTAAAACGTGAAAAATGTCATTATATATTCAGAATTAAGTTTGAAGCTTTATCTTTGTTAGTTTTTTCAACATTTTGAGATCATCAGCACAATGAACAAGTTAGAATATATTCGTAACATAAAAAGGGTCCAAGGGCCACAATCAGACACCAAGTTTCCCCAAAATGTCGACGCTCATTGTCTCAGAAATCAGGCCAGACTTAAGAATTACAACCTCATGAAAAAGTCAATCAATATCATCAGCTACAAAATAAAACGCCCTCGCATCATAAAGCTCCAGCAATCAAGCAAAGACAAGCAGCAGTTTACAGGTTTTCAGGCAGGCGCACGTTTGGCCGTGACAATGTCAGACCTGAAAAAAGTTTTCAGAGCCATTGTGTCGCTTCGGCCGAGTGCCATTCTCTTTGACCTCTCTGAATTCCCTTCCCCCAGTCGGCCTCCGCTCCATCTCCCCTCACGCTCTACCTTGACCCTCAAAGCCCGGCAAACCGGTACGCACAAAACCTCTTAGAAATTCAGTCTAACAGTAAACATGAACTTGAACTCTTCTGAGGAACACAGAGGTATAATAATGCAGCACCTTTGTGCTCACACAACCCCAAAATAGGTTACTGTGAATAAAAAGAAGCAGGAATTCAAACACTTTCCAAAGAATTCAGATGCTTGGAGTACAGAACTTTAAAAAAAGTGTAAGAGAGGACAAAAAGAGACACCAACTCACCAAAAAGATCCTGATATCCGAGCCCAAGAATGACAGATTCCTCTCATGTCTATCTCCGATCCACTTCCATTTTTCTGAGCTCCCATATGGCACCCCCCACCCCTCCGAGAGGCAGAGAGAGTGCGACAGAGGGAGAGCCAAACACAGGGGGGAGAGAGAGAGAGAGAGAGAGCAAAAGAGCACGAGAGAGAGAGAGAGAGAGGGAGATAGGGGGGCATTAGTCCTGGAGATGGAGGGGACCGTTGCAGCTGTGCACCCCCGTCAGTATCTCCCCCAAATCCAGTCCTCTCCTCCTTCATGTGTGTCTGCGGCACCGCGGAAAAAGGCAACGGAAACAAAGTGATCCTCTTACACAGAGCCCAGAGAGAAAGAAAGCGAGAGGGAGGCAAACAGGGAGAGGGAGAGCGAGAGGGAGTGAGAGAGAGAGACATAGAGGGAGAGCGGCAGGAAAGAAAACAAGTGATCTACTTAGAAGGCCAAGGCAGCTGGAGAGCAGGTTCAAGTTTGTAACGTTTCCTTTGCTGCTTCTTACGAGCTGTGTCGGCCGAGTGGGAGGGAACAAGCGGGAGTTTCTAGTAAGCAAAGGGAAAGGAGTGCATAATACCTTCCAGCTTCTTTCTAGCCCCACTTCTCCCTCCCTCTCTCTCTCTTTTCTCTCACTCTCTATCACTCTTTCTTTCTCTCTCTCTGTAATAAGCCTAGCTACAACAACCCCCTCCTCTGGGCGCAGGAATGCAAGGCAAGAGTTTCAAGAGGCCCAGTTAGACAACGCTCAGAGTCTCTGCACCTTGACCCCCGGGTCAGTCGCAGTGTGTACGTGTGTGTTTGTCAGTGTGTTGGTGTGTGCATGCTGGAGGGGCAGGGGAGCTTTAGCTGTGTCTGTGTGTGTGCTTAAAATTGAGGGGCCAGCTTCACCAGATCACATAACAGAGCCTGGACAGGCACTTGACAGAGATAATGCTGTCGGACATTTACACTGCTGCGGAGTCACACTGACTCGAACACTGTTACACACACAATGGCTGCTTTCTCCTCGTCTCAGTAACTGTATTTAGCTGTTTAATGGGTGGATGGATTATTACTATACTGACCCTCACTCACTTTTGATTTAATTCATTTATCTGAGTTTTGGATGTTTGAAGGCTGATATTTATGAGTGGACGGCCAAATCTGATGTCTGATTGTCTGAATCAAAAGACATTAATTTTGTTTCTTATCTAAATGGGTCACAAAGCCAAAAAACAGAAGCTGTGTGCATTCTCTGTCACTTTATTTAGGTATGCCAAATCAAAATAAAGAATGACAAGACTTTAATGCAAAGAAGAAAACATGTCTATGTCTCCATATTTGGAGTGTGGATCCATAATATCATCAGCATAATGTTGATAAAGGCAGATAATAGCTCAAAGATCATTGTCTCTGTGAATTGTCTTTATTAAAGTTTGTCTATTAATCATTTGTCCATTTGTTTGTGCACAAGATAACTCAAAAACATTTGTATTAAATTTTCAGAGATTGTAGTTTATGGTGAAAGGAAGAAGTGATGCGATTCTGGCAGTGATACGAAGGCTGATGCGGATCCAGGGATCTCTTTTCAAGGATATAGTCACAGTGCGAGCATGAGCAGTTTTTCTATGTTTTTGCTAACAACTCCAATTATTCCTAACACATGTTGATGACATTTTCATTGAATATTTGTGACAGAACAAAGGAGAAGTGATTAGATTTTGGTGGTGATTCAAGTTCAATTGCAGGAATTCTTGTCATGGATTTGTAAACATTCCACATTTTTTTTAATAACTCTCAATACAAAAATACTTGGACATCTAATCCAAGAGACAGGTGAAAGGAGAAAATAGTTCCACTGAAAACTTAAAGATTAACCCCACACACTAACATTCTAATCTCAGACCTTCATTTGTGTAACAAAGAAGGTCTGAGATCCAACAATGCATAAAAAAGTCATTTTCTTCAGTGTGCTGGAGTTTATCTTTAAGCTTTTAATCAATAACTTCCACAACAGTGGTGGAAATAACATGACAGAAGTTTTTCAGAGGCACCTATAGCATGAAAAATCTTTTGTTTGGTTTTCAAATCAACTGATCATACAGTATGCTTAATTGTGTTTTAGTTATTTGAAGTGAACATGTAAAGAGCTTGAAACTGATGATGACAGTCTAGATGCTGATGAGTAGATCTAGGACTATGACGAGCATGACCCTGATGATCTGAGCCCCACAACCTCTTTCCCTGGACAGACATAAGCTTAACAACAGAACCTCAGGTAAGTCGTTAACGATTTAAAGACAAAAGCTGTGTTCGAAATCGCTCACAATCACGGATATAGTGCACTATATAGTGTGTTCGTCATTTGTAGTGTTGTTCGAATTCTCAGCTGTTAATTTCATTCACTATATAGTGCACTACAAAATACCCACAATGCACAGCAAAAGTGAGTGTACATACGATGTACCCTATATTGTACTCCTGTATACCACAATGCAATGCGGTCGTGTTTGTCATAGAAGAGAGAAGGAAGGCTGTTAGGTGCTGCTTTCATTCATAAATGTAAAAAAACTTTAACCCTATTAAGCCAATTTTATCATATTTGATATATACTTTTATGATACCTCTTTCTACTTAATATGATCAACAAATTACAAAAAAACATCTGAATACAATCAGATAAATGCTAAAAATGTCCTCAAATGGATTATCAGTTGCCAAAAACACCTAATGTATCAAATGAGATACGAAAAAACTATATGTTGAATTTTATGGACTTTTTGATTTTTATGGATTTTAGCAGAAAGTGAAACAAACATTTCAGCTCCAAAAAATTAGAATTTTCTGGCTATAATCTATGGTCTTGGGCCTTAAAGGGTTAAAGTATCTTCAACACGTTCGTAGCGTAGCTCTTTTACGTCTTTTAGCGGCTGTAAACAGCTTCAAAATTTGCTACTCCTTCCGAGTGCCCGGTTTGTTTACATGAATTTTGGCGCGCCCACTTCTGTCACAGGAATATCCGGCTCATCTGCTGATGCTACAACGTTTTATAAAATTTCAGTGTAGTGTCTGAAATGTCGTTTGGTCATTCCCTGTGTAGTCCACTACTTCATTTACACTACATAGGGAATAGTGAGTAAGTGAATGAGTGGTCGATTTCGAACACAGCTAAAGATTCTTAACTTTTATACTTGTAACAGCAGCCACAATGGACGCTGTTTGTTTATTATTGCCATGACAGCATGAGTCTGCTGGACAGGTTAGCAGGACCTAAGACTGCTGCTGCTCTGCTTCTGTACCTCACTCAGATTTTGTGCTGACCTGTGATGGACCACCATTATTCTCTGCCTATCTGTTCTTTCTCCTGTGGCTCAATCCCCCGACCTCGTAAATGTACTTTTATAAGTCACATGGATCAGCCGCCTCCTTTGTCTCCCTTCAGCATCACTTGTCCTTGAGAACCGAGGACTCTGGTCAACAAAAAACAGCACACCATTTTATTTATTTATTTACGGAGTCCTCTCTATCAGGGCACGGACAACGGGCATGGACAACCCAGAAATGATCGAAAAGACAAGTCAGAGACGTCCACATAAAAAGAGATTTCACTAATTATTGAAATCTCCACTTAAAACCAACAGGATCAGACTTCTGCACGTTTATGGCAGTCCCGTTAACTGCTGATCAAATAACTGTGGGTTTTCAATCCTTGGCTCTCTTCCCTATTGCATGTGCTATTTTGCTTCAGTGTAAATTTCCCAACAGATTTGGACAGAATTTTCAGGGAATATTGTTCATGGCACAGGGTGGAAGTAACTTGATTTGGTCATTTGAATGTGGATACAGATTCAGGACCCTTCTCAGAATCTGTTAACATTGTGATATAGGAATTTTTCACATCTGTGCTGATTACTCAAAAAGTTCTCAATGGATGTTGATGAAATTTTCAGGGGATGCTGGACATTGCACAAGAGAAACGTGAACTGATTTGGGTGGTGATCCAAATCCAGTTGTAGATCTAAGACATTTTTTAAAAGGACTTGTTAACATTGTGAAATAGAAGTTTCAACATTCTTTTACAATTAACTTGGATAAGAATTTCAGAGGTGCCTTGGTGGTTTGTGTTCTCTGAGCATCTCTAGTTCAAACTAGTTCTGTGTTGCAGAAGAGGCAGAAAATTTGATATCTGTAAGTCTAATATGTTGATTTATTAACAAGACTGAAATAACAAAGCTTGAAAGTTTATTTTTTGGTTGTTGTTGTTTTTTTTGCTACAATTGGGTCAGGTGTCTCACCAGGAATGATACGCTCACAGCATTTTCAATGTTTATGTTGGCCAAAATCCTAAAAGATACACCCTTTTTTTATTGTGGAATGCCTTTTTTGTTAGAAAGTACATTAGTATGAACAAAAATAGGCCCTAAATAGGTAAAACAGACTTTAGCTCATGTTAATCAAACTGTTCTGTAGTCAGGATATCTCAACAACTGGCAGCAGAGGTAATGTATTACTGTATTACTGATTAATATATTAATCATGTATTACCATAACAATGTTACATACAACATATCACCTGAATGTATTTCTCCTGCAATATGTGAAAAAGCTTAAAACACATTTTAACACTGCATCTAAGGATCATTAATGTGATTTTTTTCATGGGGTCCAACTGTGCAATTTAGGCGTCCTGGCGGACGCAGATGGTCCCAGAGTAACAGTGCTCCCTCTTCATTGTAGCTTTTTCTCAGATTTCAGTTCAGTGGCAAAATAACGTACACAGCCAGACTTCGCTTTGTTTGGAAGCTGTGCTAAAAAAAGTATTTAAATCCCTCCAATCGGGCAGGTTTGCGTCATTTGAATCTGAGAAGCTGGCAAAGTCTGCCAGTTAGGACCCAGTATATTGTGACTGTTCTGCATGTAAAAACCTTTTCTTCAAATTCATTCAAGTGTCTCGGCTAATACGGGTCCCTCCTGCCCTCGCTTTCTCCGTCTGTCTCTCATTCTTTCTTTCATTTCCTCAAATGCACAGAC
Organism: Scarus forsteni; assembly: GCA_036419115.1. NCBI lineage: Eukaryota > Metazoa > Chordata > Actinopteri > Labriformes > Labridae > Scarus > Scarus forsteni. The sequence goes on from JAZDUH010000388.1 coordinate 2,691,764, forward strand.
TCCCCCCGAACACATCTCACAGCAAAGACATGGTTACAGTTACACACCGAGGTTGTTAAGGCTACTTTTCATGATTTAAATTAAAGTTAAAGAAGTCTGTACCCTTATTCTTTTTATATGCTGCAATTTTACTTTGCAAGCGTGATCTGCTTAAATACTTTATACACAAAAATATAAAAATCAAACGGCATCTCATAAAAGTCTAAATAGTGTGACAGTAAAAAGCAAAGACTCACCAGCTGCACATTCACAGTTCTGCCAGATCTATCAGGGCTGTCAGGAGACAAACATCCTGTTAAAGAAAAAAAAATGTATACATTATGCATCCATTTCCAGGACCCATCTGTCCTTAAACCCTGGAGTGAGGTTTAATGAGGTAATACACCTAACCAAAAAGGAGAAATCTGACCCCACTGGACTCTAAAATGCTTACATAACAACTTGTTCTCATACATTTGCATTTTAAAATCATCTTGCATAACAGTGAGATGATATTTTAGTGACAGAAAAAAGAAAAGCCCTGTAAATGAATGATAAAAACATACTTTAAGAACTAACATTGCATTAAGAAACATTGTCAACTTGGTACTGATTCTTCTATCTATAAAAAGCAAACACAGCCATTGGCTGAAAGATTTACTTTTCTCTCCATTCCTTTTTTCCTACCATATATTCCTGCCCCTGCCACGGGGTAGGGATATGACAAAAGGATGTACTGTAAAGTACCTCGACTGATAAGGCTTTTATTAACACTTACACATTCAGTGAGTCACACTGAGTGGCACAATTAATTAAAAGGGGCAAGATAAAGTCTCTTAGTGGAACACACTCATACTCGTGTAAGACAAGATTAGTTGTACCATTTTGTCCTGAAGGGGTCCAAAAAGAAAACTAAAATTAGGTTTGAACTGGCTACTTTATTATTTTGTTGTTGTTGTTTTCCTTAACTTAATAAATGATGAAAAACACACAGCTTTATAAACTGCCTAACAGCAGTTCAGTCCTGGTTAAAATTAAAACATATTTGTTGAATCACAACTTTGCAAAATATTCTTAAAATGGGGAAGGCACTTATAGGTTTGTTGTAAATTATATGCACATTATGAGTAATATGAGTTGTTATAATTCAAATAGTATCACTAATATAATTGCCATTATGACAAACTCTTAAAGTATTTAAGTACGCAATTTGTGAGTTACTGATTTTCACTCGGGGTGTTCCACAGGGGGTCATTTCAGAACTGAAAAATTGCAAATAAAAATTGACATTTGGCCAGGGATGCCACAGAATCAAAGCAAGAGCCTGCACAACACATTTACAACCATTTGGGGTTTTTCATACAAAGGGATACTTTTATTAATACTCTGCCTGCATACATATATGGTTGATATCGCAAACCTCAGACTTTAAACACTAATGGTAGGGCTGGTCTCTCAAAACATTCAACATGGCGGCATGCTTGAAATGTGTTTTTATTTCGGAGCTCCCCCATTTTATTTTGACCAAAGCAATAAAACAACAGGAAGAATGGATTTAAAGATCATGTCTGGATGAGGCTAATGTTGGAGCTGCAGTAGCAATGCAGTGTGAACAGTGGTTTAAGGTGTTCTATCACTGCTAAAAGTTGGTCCTAAAGCAGCTTGGGTAAAGTTTCAGCTAATGAACTGAACAGTGAAACTCACAAAGATCTTCTCTCCTTACACAATCAGATGGACATGTGTAGTTTTCTGTTTATTTTAAATTATAATATGGTAATGTTATAATAATAATAATAAATCCTGGTAATATGCATATGCTATTAGGTCTGTTCTAAACCATCCTGCTGCTGTCATATTTTGAAATGTGTCTTTGCTTCTACAGTCCCTGTGGCAGTGTCGTGCTGTGTGATCGCAACCCTCCTCCACCCCAGGCATCTCCAGTCGTCTCACCAGGTCCAGGTCCAACTTCTCAGAGTTCAGGCCCCTCACCTCAGCAGCACCTCAGTCCATCACATCAGGGTCCCAGCAAGCTGCTCAGAGGTCTTACTCCTCATCTTATCCTGTATTCCTCACCATCACCAGTGTCCAGACTCCTGGAGGGGGTATCCTATCTCGCATCTGCCCTCAGTATCCTTGAAGTACATCAAGACATCACACCAGAGTCTAATCGCCAAAGAGTAACCACAGACACTTTGCACATTTTCAGTCATACCAACTTGTATAATAAACAACTCTTCACTGAAATCTGGTCTCTCCTGATTGAAATTTTACATTTCCATGGAAATTTCCAGTGATACAACTCATAAAGGCCAGTAAAAGTTCATCTTTGCTTACCTTCACTACCATCAGTTAGTGCTGCAATCAACTTTGTTGTCAAACATCAGGGACTGCTTGCTTTAATTGTAACGTATATTTTTTTTTGGGGGGGGGGGGGGGGGGCTGCTACTTCCTCCTCAGGACAATACTGTTGTACAACTTAAGGTTACCAACATTCAGCACTGTCAAGCTAAATTAACCAAAGTTTCCCAAGTTGCATGCGCTACCCATGGGTTACATCTACGTTGGCAAACATTTAAAACCATACAACAGCAGTGCGACATCACCTGCATCAAAAACAGCAAAACTGACCCCCTAGAATGTAGTTTCACCAAAATTTTGATGATAACTCAACACTTGTCAACATCAGCTACTACATGTTGATGTCTGGCTACCTCTTTGCGCCTTGTGTAAATGAGCATAAATAGCTGGATAGTAAAAATTAAAATAAATGTTCATCTATGTTAATGTGTTGTATAAATGTGCCTCAAGGCCTGTCACGATAATCAATAAATCAAACAGGGATAAATAAAAACGAACACAATAATTTTGCCGGCCTTGATATATTGAAGTATGTATGCGTGTTTGTTTTCCTCTCTCTCTACCAAACAGGCTGGATGACAAGAGGGTTCACTCTGTGCATGTCTCAACACCTGGGCGCGTTGGTTCTATAGCAGAATTAATGGAGTGAACCCTCCTGTCAGTCATTCAATCTTTTTGAGGGGAGGCAAGGCCACTCGCACATAAACACAAAGATCTGCAAGTGAGCGTCGTGAGGAGTAACAAGGAAACCAACACTAACATGAATGATGAAAGCGATGGTTCCTACGCTGAATGCCACAGCCCAAGTGTGGGAATATTTCTGTTTTAAACAGAATTAACCAGATGTGAGCCCATGAACACCGACAAGCTAATATGTCATATTTGTTTGTGAGTTGTGGTGATGAAGAAGGGAAAACAACCAACTGGCATGCGCACCTCAAACACAACCATTCAGTCCATTTTTCCCAACTGGGAACAAAAACTGCTCGAGGTGCAGAGGAGCCTTCGTCCTGACAGTCAACGCTTAATAAGGCATTTGGTAGGTAAAGTAAACATAAAATAACAGCGCAAAATGGTGCATGCTCACAGACAGTGTCGTTCGCTATGTTAAAAGAAATGCAACCTTCACTATGGGTGAAAAGCCAGTATTTCGGGAAATGTCAAAAACGTTTGACAGATAGTACGAATTGACTGAAAGACCGTACATGTCACAAACAATTCTGGAACTGTATAAACTCTGGATTACTGGAATGTTGTTTTTTCTCTACAGAGACAGGGTCTATTTTGTTATTGTTTGTGGTAATTATAATATTTTCTGTGTACATGCAATTTTTGCTAAAAGAGAGTTTTTTTTATTTTTTTGTCTTTTTGTTTAATTTATTATAGTTTGTTTGTTTCATTGATTTTATTCAAAAGCACTTGACATTCCAGTTACAGTTAAATACTCTTGAGAAATTAAAGTGTGTTCCTTTAAATACAGTGCATTTGCATTATAATGTCATATAGTATAATTACATTAATGGAAAAGTAATGTTTCAAAATAATGTTGACAATAATATCGTTTGTCAGCAATACATTTTAGGACAATTATCATCCAGCAAAATTTGTTATCGTGACAGGCCTTTGTGTGTTGTATGTACATATATATCTGTGCTGAGTTATGCTCAAGTACTTCTTACATATGTGTAACACAGTGTGTGCCTCCATTAACACACAAAGGCAGACATTCACACCACTACCACTGTCTCCCAATGAGTCTGCATGAGTCTTCCTCTCCCCAGTATTCCACCTCCAATGCTACATCTGGAGACAGTACAGAGAGGGGATCAACTTGTTCCCCCTTTTCCATCTTGGCATTGTTCCCGGTGGAGGTAAAGCATTACATAAATACTGAGGCTTGAAATGGCAGTTTTAATTGGGCTCTTGATATTATCTGTTCAATGTTTTCATCTACGTCATAGAGCAATAGGGACACTATAGCAGTGGCTATTAACCAGAGTTACAGGTGGCACATGATTGTTCTGCACTTAAGGGATAACAGCATCAGGGATGCATCGTGCCAATACCAAGCCAGGTACTAATACATGAACTCACAATCACTGTGTCAAAAGTTTTCTGTAGTTTAAGGAAAAGTTAAGTAATGCTTACAAGAGTATAAAATTTATAAAAATTGAAAACAAGCTGTAAAATCTTATGCCATTATACTTTGCATTTAGACTTTTTGCTGAAATAACTTATTAACTTTTACTATTAGAACCTTCAGACATCCGGTGATCATGAATATAGCCATTTGTGATGAGGCTGTTTTGCTGTTGACAATTTAAAAAAGTATACAACTATAAACATTCATATTAAATTATCCTTTGTGTCATAAGTTCTGTAAGGCAGCTGTAATTCTATTCATATAAAAACAGGTCATGGTTCACTGAATCACTTCTAAAATCTGGTGAATCTCTCAGACTACCTTTTGACAGTAAAACAGAAAAAACATATTTGAACCAACAGCTGGCGTAAGTAAAGACAGGAATGCCCCAGGGTTCAATTTGGGGGCCTCATTTTGTTCTGACTGTAGCAGCTTCTTTTGGATTATTTTATTGACAAAAGCGCAATTTTTTACAGTATTGTCCTGCTGACAGACAAATCTTTTCACCTTTAACCCAAACTGACAACCATGAACCATGGACAATGGATGAATAGCCAGATTCTCATACCTACATAACACAAGAACAGTGTTCCCTATTGTTTACCCGTAAAGGGTTTTGCTATGTTCATGTAAATGGCAATATCTTAGGAAACACATTTGTTAGTTATAGCGCAAATTTGGAAACTTGGAATCACATGGGAAAAACCTTGTTTACAATAAAAGTAGCGATCTCCTTTGGATAAGATCCCAAACTCTTCCCAAGCTATTCTCATCATAGCATCTCCAGGGTTTAGCAACAGGTAGTTTTTCTTGTAAAAATTCTCAGGATGGTAGCAGCAAATCCCCTCTTGCATGAATAAAAAATATTAAACCTGGATTTTGGACAAGTTAAAAAATCCAGTACCGGAAGTTTTCACATAGGTCCAATCAAGGACAATCTTTTAAAAACTGGATTTTTTATGCACCCAATACGTGGTTGGGGCACCATTTGCAAATTTCTGCCCCAGTTCACTGTGGCGTTGGGGCAATCAGCCTGTGGCACTCATTAAGTGTTGATCTGTACTGTCGATAGTGTCAGGTTTTTGTTTTGTTCAGATATAATTGCTAAGTCGATGCTTCAAAACAGAGTCTAAACAGTAACTGGAACAATATTTTTAAAAGTTAATACGGCTTTAGTATTTAATCTCATTAAGATGCTCTTTGGTACTGCACTTGCTGCATGTAAACATTTTTTTCAGTTCACTAAGCAAGAAAGGCATAGAGGGTTCAGCATCTTTGGCTGCAGCATTTGTTGAATAATGTTTTTATTCTGTTGTTTTCTTTCTGGAGGTTTTTGCTTGTGTTGTGTGTAGAGTCAGTGCTCTGTCTGCATCAGGATCTCTGTTTTTGTGCAGGTGTTAAATGTTAGTTGGTTTGGGACGAGGGTCCAGCGGAGTGGGGAGTGGCAGCTTGATTGGCTCCTTCTGTGTTCATGTATTTTTGGGTGAATCAATATTTGTAAACGAAATTTAACTGCCATTTCTTTTCGTAACCTTTCATTTTAAAAGTAACTGTAAGTTTGTATTGTAAGTTAATCTTCCTTTGTCATAAATATTCAAACTTTGGGAATTTAGTCCTTGTTTGGCTTTGTGACCAAGAAGTTAACCATATCATCTTTTAAAGTATGTTATATCCCTTTCCTAGACGGGTGTGTGACAAGCTCAAAAGTCTGTGTTTTAATTTGGATCAGCAGGTATCAGACAAGTTAGTGCTGGTATCAGACTGATAATTAATTTTAGGTGCCCTACCCGTATTTTTGGGTCCAATATTTATTATCTTTCCCTTGAATATACTTCTCAGATTGGCTATGGGGCTCTGGTGAGTTGGCGGGTCAATCAAGCACAGTAACACCTAAGCTGTGTTCGAAATCGTCCACTTATTCACTCACTCACTTTTCCCTATGTAGTGTAAATGAAATAGTGGACTACATAGGGAATGAACAAAGGACATTTCGGACACTAGAATAACATTAAACGTCGTGGAGTCAGTTGATGAGCCGGATATTCCTGTGACGGAAGTGGGCATGCCAAAAATCAAGTAAACAAACCGGGCACTCAGGAGGATAAGTGGCAAATTTTGAAGCCGTCAACAGCCGCTAAAAGACGTTAAAGAGCTACGCTACGAATGTGTTAAAGATACTTAAACGTTTTTTTTTACATTTATGAATGAAAGCAGCGCCTAACAGCCTTCCTTCTCTTCTTCTTCTATGGAAAAACACACCCGCATTGCATTGTGGTATACAGGAGTACAATATAGGGTACATCGTATGTACACTCACTTTTGCTGTGCATTGTGGGTATTTTGTAGTGCACTTCATAGTGAATGAAATTAACTGCTGAGAATTCGAACAACACTACAAAATGGTGAACACACTATATAGTGCACTATATCTGTGATACTGAGCGATTTCAAACGCAGCTCTAGTCAGCAAACCAATTACTCTTTCGAGCATTGTGGGCAGTCAGCAAGGACATCAGTGTCTCTAAATGCAAATAGAAGACCAACATGCTCTGAATCTCCTGCTGACCAGTTGTCTTAACTCTGGACTTAATTGCATATAGTAGTGGATCAACACAAGCTAAAGACACATCAAATCAACACTGACTGAAAAAGCCTCCAACTGGACTGAACACAACTTGGACTAGCTTCTTCACTCTCCCTCCAGTCCCCTGGATCTTGATTGCCTGATGAAATGCAACATTTCTGTTCCAAATAAAAGACTTTGGACTACTGATCAACAGTCCAGATCTTTTAATCCTAAGCCTAAACAGATCTAGATACTTCTGACTCAAGTATTGCTTGACACGTGGATTGCAGTATTGCAGGGAACAAGCACATTTCAAGCACAATTATGTTTAACAAGAAACAAAGAAATGATTTTACACAGGTACATTAATTTATAAACACCACAAGGTGCTTGCATATTATTTGGTAGGGGTATAACAATCCATCGATCTGGATCGATACATCGATTGGTTAAGCAACGATCCAATTACATCGATGGAAACTCAAAACATCGGCCAACATTGTCATCTTTAATAAACGCCTTTATTTTGAAATCCCAACCGGACATGCTTGCCACAGTTTCCACCCAACCCTGCATCGTTCTGTAGTTTTCAGGGCTCTCAAGTCTCAAGCATTTGGACACATATGAGGCACATTTGAACCTTTTTGGTCTCGCACATGCCACACCTTGTATTTCTCCTGCTTTAAAATGTATTGTGTAGCGCCCAAGTGACACCGCTATATGCAAACTTGTAGCAAGATGTTGTTAGCATCACAGAGCTAAACGGGAGCTTGACATATAAGCCAATCATAAAATAGCTCTGCTGAATCTGGGTAAGATAAGGTTGATCTGACAGCAGAGGATGCATGCTGCACGCAAAACAGGTGCATTATCACACGAGTGCACTGAGTTATCTCATCATTTGATTTTGTAGCGCACTGATTAATGAAATTTCGTAAAGTTAGAAAGAAAATAGCGAAAGCTTAGTGTCATTCCTCCTCCACACCGACCATTAAACAGTGAGACAAAGTCTGATCACACTGACATACAAACTGTGGTTATCAGGCATCACAGTAAAACAAAATCATCAATGATAGTTGGTAAAGTAAATAGTTTTAATTTTGAAAATGAGAAATATTTTGATTTAATTAAAATCAAACTACACATTTTTAGTTTAACAGAGCATGGTCAAATGTTGGTCAATAATAATAAAATTAAAATAATGCAATAATTTGTATTACAATGTTGCATCATTACTTGATATAATATACAAACATTACAATGTAACAATCAGACCCATTGTAGGAGCAAAAAAGCATCTTACCTGAATTAAACGTATTTTAATAAAAAAAAAGATTGGATCATACAGATGGCTATAATCCTCTATAAACTATCATACCCAAAGGTCAGCACATCGTTTCATATTTCAGTAATAAAACTATCAAAATTGCTTTGTATTTCTGTCTTGCTTCAGGTGAAATGTTGCTCATAGTGTTCAGTGAGTACATAATATTGTTTTAAATAGATCAGAGGCCCCTGAATCATATCAAATGGAAATCAAATCGTGGCAGACTTTGTGATATCGCCAAATATCTTATCGTTGTCCAAAGAATCAATATTGATATTGTATGGTAATGTCACGAAACTGGTGATTTATACCCCTATTATTTGGATGTTAATTTTCCAGGGTATGGCAATATATTTGTAAAGAAGGTTTAGGTATCACTGTATTTCTTTCATGCATGAGTGATGCATTATATACTCACTGCACATGATTCAAAACTATTGGTAAATTTAAGGCAGTGTTATGTTTCAGTTAGAAAATATAGTCAAATTTAAGGGGGTAGGATTAGATAAGTTATATTTCTTACTACTCCTCTTTCATGTAAGCTGGGAGGCTTGAGAAATTGCAGATTCAAGTTACTGTCTTGTTTTGTTTTCATTTTTTTGATTATCACTTACTTTGTATTTTTAACTGTTTCAAGTTGTCATTTACATGATCAGTCACCCCTATAGCTTGTCGACTTTCTACTCCCTTTCCCTCTCCAGTCAAATATGCTTTAATATTAGGAGTGGGAGAAAAAATCGATTCACTTAAGTATCGGGATTTTTTGTCTGCCGATTTATAAAGCAATTTTTTTGTTCAAACCCCACCCCCCCCCCACCCCCCGAAATCTTTAGGCACTAAAATCTCAAAATTGCGGCAAGCGACATTGCTGGATAAAATAGGCCATAGCTGTTAAAACAGTGCTGAATAGTGTTATTACTTTTCACCAGCAGATAGTGGGCAGCTGACAGGATTCTATTCAAAGTTTTGGCGTATATTTATTTTGAAACACACACACCGGACCGAGGGATGCGAGTGTGGCTGCAGAGCGGAGCAGAGAGAGAGAGAGAGACATGCACAGAGTGATAGAGAGTGAGTAAGACTACTCACGATGCTGAGAGTACTTTGTCAAGTACTGTCTGACTCTGAATCTGAGGAATATTTACCCTATGATGATGACGGTCAGTTGTCCAGTGAGGACGAAACTCGCGTCGCGTGCCATTACAGTCTCCAAGCAGCACATACTGAGGCCGATGCTTTGCCTCTCCCTGGCTGGGGTGGAAGTAATCGGCGAGTGCCGAGGAGGGGATGTGGTCTGGGATGCAGGGAAGCTCAAAACACCTCGAAAAAAGACCGCGGAGCTCTGGGCAGACAAGGGAGAAGCCGGGGGTAAAAATCACAGTCACGGCAGCAGAGGCGTTCATGCTCGGCCCGTAAATTACAGTGATGATGATGGGTGGGAAAACTAACCACTTTGAAACTATAGCCTTTTTAAATCTTGACAGCAAAATTGAATATTTTCTTGAAAAAACTCTGGTGCCTAAAGGGATAATAATCCACTTTTATATGCAATCCAGGCTTTTGAAAAGAGAGAGTATAAACAGCTGGTTAAAATATATTGCTGAATAAATCCTAAAAAGTGACTCACATGTGATGTGTATTTTTCCTGATATAGTCTGGAGGCATCATCAATGTTCATCTTTTTCGCTGGTGTTAAAAAAGCTAACTAAAGATTGCAAAAATCGGCAGTATCGTACAATCGCCATTTAAATTGAATCAGCACCTAAAAAATTGCAATAAAACAAATCGGGAGAAAAGTGAACTGTCCCAGCCCTAGTAAATATGCTGTGAAAGTGAGGCCTCCTTCAGAAATAATACTCGGGGCGTACCTTTCTTGGGGAAGGTGTCAATAAGTTTCCTCTGGAAATTTGTCATGTCTGCAGTCTCTCTGTAATTTCAGTTAAATACACTGAACTAAAGTCTATCAAACTCAGAAAACATTTTCATGTTTTGAGTCTGTAAGCTTAACAGAGCTCTATTATCTTAATTACTCTGTGTTAACAGACATCTGCATTAGTGACTTACTGATTGTGAAAATCAGAGATAACTCTGATACTAGTGTTTTTCCTTGTTGGTGTAATCCCTCAAGAATGCCAATATTTGTGTCCTGTTTGATAATGAAATTTGATCACAGTTAGTTCAAATGGTCATTTTCACAGCCATATACAGAGATGAGAACCATAATCAGTAGTTAGGTGTCAAAATTAAACTATCATGACATAATAAAAACCTGAAACTGACCTCTGTTCACCGAACATTTTTTGCAGATGGTTGTTGTTTGCAAAGATACACCACCAATGCTGATGAGCATCCCTAGTCCCAAGTCCTGGTGTGCTTAAAGGAAAAGTTCGGTTCCTGCAGCTTTTACATTGTTTATAGAATGAAGAACAACAATATACTCACCCAGAAGGCTTTCCTGATGCAAACGGTGCTTCGGGAGATATTTAGATCCAAAATCGAGCAGCGGACACCGATATAATGGTAGCCCGTAGGGCATAGATCGCCGCTCCTAAAAACTGCATTAATCGTTCAAAAACTCATGTTTTTCACGATATTCCATCATGATTTGCTCGAAAGGACCGCCATTGCAGCCTGTGTCTCTCCACACAGCGCTGTGTGGCTGGACCAACCTCAGAACTGGCAGGCTGTTTACATGCTCTTGGCGCATCTTGCCAGTCTTGACTCATTGTTTCAGGGAAGATCGGCAGCTTCTAAATCAACTTTCTTCTTCCAGTTTTGTGCAAAATGGGACGAATGTCTATGGGATGAAGATGTTGTGGAGGAGGCCTTGGAATATGATGGACGTCCCTACAGTTTGGAGCCACAGTATACAGATATACAGATAAGGAAGCATCGCAACACTCCAGAGAGTACTGCGCATGCGCGAAGAGCATGTAAACAGCTCGTCAGTTCAGAGGTTAGTTCAGCCACACAGCGCTGTGTGGAGAGACACAGGCTGCAATGGCGGTCCTTTCGGAGCAAATCATGATGGAATATCGGTGAAAAACATGAGTTTTTGAACGATTAATGCAGTTTTTAGGAGCGGCGATCTATGCCCTACGGGCTACCATTATATCGGTGTCCGCTGCTCGATTTTGGATCTAAATATCTCCCGAAGCACCGTTTGCATCAGGAAAGCCTTCTGGGTGAGTATATTGTTGTTCTTCATTCTATAAACAATGTAAAAGCTGCAGGAACCGAACTTTTCCTTTAACTCATCAACTCTTGGGTATCTATTAAGCACTGAATAAAAAAATTAAAAAATTTCTTCTCTGTAGAGGATCGAATGCAGCTCTTTTTCCCTCCTCCTTGGAAACAAAGGGGCAGGGAGGCTTTGAGAGGCTATGATTACGAGCTCTGTACTGATTGGCTAACCAAACAATGTCTGGTCTGAGAAGGGGCTTTAATAACAGTCATGGCACCTACTTGTGATGAGAAGAAAGCACACATGTGGGTGGTGGCTTTATAGCTATGGCAAATAAACACCAGGAAGTAAAGAAACAGAGCATTTTAAAGGAAACTAGCTTTAAAGAGGCACAGGGCATTTCTCCATGAACTAAGAGTTTAGTAAAGGTGTCATGTTCTGCTCCCCAAGCCTCTTTTAACAACACTGAAAGCAAAGGAAACTGAGTCTGCAGCCACTGGAACCTTTAAAATAGCATTAACAATCCACTCACCACTTTCTCTGAGCTCTTACTCTATTATATCTTTCTGGTTAAACCAATCTGACTTTACGCACTGACATCACTTACAGACAGCCCTTTGTCTTACAGTGTCTTACTACAAGCCCTCAGAAGTGACAGCATCCTTATGCCACCACTCTGTCCAGACGCACTGCCAAGGCCAACAATGACTCATCAAAGGAGACTTAACAATACCAAGTCACTTTGACGCCAAAACAACTGGATTGCAACCATTTTCCTAATTTATGGCGATATCTTATTTTTGTATGTTGGCAATCTTGCGATGAAGCTATATTCAAAGTCAGACTGGACTCTGCCTATTCATGATGCCACCAACCCTGCCAAGCTTTGCATCTACGATACTGGTGGGATGCCCTGACTGTCAGAGTGTACAGAGTTGGATCACAGACCAAGCTGCCTAACTGATACATGCTGAGTTGGTAAAACTAGTGGCAGATAATTTTATTTGTCTTTAGTCACTTTAATGTTAGCAAATAATCACTCAAATCAATTACCATTGATGATTGGAGTTGTTTTGGGGGGTAAAATGAAATCATCATTCATCCTGGAATGTTTAAAACTCTTGTTGTTTGACAGCTCCATGTGCTTTTCAAATGTAACCAAGTTATTTTTGTAGTGTGTAGAAAGTTATTGCTTTTGTGTTGGTTGAGAATATGTAAAGGATCATTAGGAGAATAACAGATTTTTTTTTTATTATTGTAAAAGCCATTATACACCAAGGATGGCGCAAAGTAATGGCACAAAATTTCAAATATTTTGGAAGAATTTAAAACTATGCATTGTTGTACTGATTGTGTAAATCATAGAAAGAAAGAAACTCGTGACCTGAAAATCAAAATGGACTCATCATCATGTGGCTATGAACACGTGCCCATTTCAACTGAACAGAAACCACCACAGATGCTTCAGGACTACAGATGAGAAATGAAAACAACAATGCCAGATGAGAATCATTACAACTCCCTCATTATTAGTCATTTTGCTGAACAATTCCCTGATCAATTCTTTCAATGTCAAGCAGATTTGTGCCTCTCAGTCTACAGCTGAGCCAGTTAAAGATGTGTCGGAATAAGCTACAACCTGTGGACTTGACTATGAATGGTTTGGTCAGATAACCGTCCACTGAAGGAGGTCACTGACTTAAAATATCCAGGTGCATGGATCAACTCTACAGAAGCTATCACTTTTTTTGTGTGGAGCATTACCCTCTCTCCTCATAAACATTCCTTCCATTTGTGTACCAAGTGAAAATGAACTCTAAAGCCATTCAACAGGAGGCTGCACAAACACTGACTAACTGAGCAGGTGTAGCAGCTTTCATTGTTCTCCCCTGAAGACGCTTTGTCCTTTTAAGCTGCATGCCCCGGCCTCATAAACCAGGATCAGGATCAAATTTTTAGTCTTGAGAACAGCACTTGTGTTTATTTAACATGACATATTTATGAGAACCTGCAAAAACTAATCACTTTATAACAAACTATTAAGACAAATACTGTATGTGCCTAAAGACAAGAACATAATGTACCAAATATTATTGATGCTTACGTCATATTGCCCTCTGGCTTTAACGGACCGGCATGAAGGCATAAACAAGGAAAACTGTTCTTTGTCTTCATCTTAGTGATATTAAATCCTGGTTGTATTAAGTTCCAGATTTCCTGGAAGTAAGGACAGTTTGCCTGAAAGCTTGCTACTGTATTAATCTCCTCCACCTGTACTAAGGGTCCTCTATTCAATTGTGGGCATGACTTCAGAAGAGTTCAGTTTATGCTGGAGTGAGAGAAAGGAGGGAGCGGTCTGAGAAAGGCCTTTTAAGTTCAGCTCTGTGTACAGTACTGCAGGGGGAGGATTACAGCCTTGGCAGTCGTGCTGCTGCTGTTGTTCTTCTTCCAGTTCTTACTCTGCCTCCAACACCACCAGCAGCCTCCACACAACTCAAGCCTGCTGCTGCCCTCCTCAGGTCACAAACTGAAACACCGGCTTGGTAACTTGACAGCTCACATGATCAAGTTACTCAAAGAGTGTTCCTGAAAGGTTGGTGCTACTAACAGGTGTAAATAAATGGCTGCAGCTCATTTAGTGAAGCTGAAGTTACATCAACTAAGTGGAAATGCCATTGTCATAATAAGTCATTTTATCAAAGCGGTCTTATTTTTTTACCTGATAGTAAAGCATATTTGTAAAATATAAGAAAGAAATCAATAAGCTATGGAAACTACCTGATTTAAATAACTTTCTAATCTTTATTAACAGATTTATTTGTTTGCCCTCTTTTATTTGCTTGCTTATTCCTTTCCTGTGTTGTATATTCTTTTAGCTGTATTTTTGCAACTGTTTTGTAGACCATACTCTAAAGTAACAGAATCTTATTCATAAATGTGTTTTGATAAACCTCTTTGGAAAATCTCTTTTACACAGGGGTTAAATGTAATTCATGGAAAAGGTGTCTGTCTCTGTTTTTAAAGGCTTTTAAAAGTTCCCTCCATCCAGAAATGCATAAATCACTGTGAACACGAAGTCTCAGTCGAAATAAACCTTCAGAGGTACGATGATGCGTTTTGTGATAGTACTTGAGACCTTACTCCACAGAATAAAGTAACTTATACAGTAAAATAATAATAATAAAACTTACAAGGCTCTATTCAAAGGTTGAGCTGGGTGTTGAAATAAAAACACAAGTCAAATAACAGAAAAACTACATATATACAGAATCATTGTGTACTGCCAGCACCTCCACTACGATGCACAGTCAAAAGTTAGACTAATGAAAGTGCATATAAATTCAGGGGGTTATTTCCAAAATTAGGGCATTTTATTTAAATTGTTGTACTCTTTTCATTATTACTACAGAATTATCTCTTTGAATTTAAACTCCCAGCTAAACCATTGAGTAGATGTCAATGTTTTTTAAAAATATTTAGAGTTAAAAAAAAAAAAAAAACAACCATCAAGTATGGCTTTAAGTGCTCCCAAGATGACTAAAAAAGAAACATTTCATTGGATGTTTTCTTGCTGTGGGATTTCTTTTTTCTATAAAAGACATACTGCTTTTGATTTAACATTGACCAAATACAATTCACCCTACTTCTCCTCTCTACTTTCATACCTCTCTTTCAGACATTTCTAAAATGTACTTTTTGGTCATACACGCCTATATATATATATTTATTTAATAAATGATTTATTTAAATTGCAATAGGGCAGGTTTTCCAAATTTTGCTCGTAACTCAAAATGTTCCTGGATTAAAGGAAATGTCCAGGGAATACTGGTCAGGACACCAGAAAGAAGGGATTAGATTCTGGTGCTGATCTGAATCCAGGTGCTGATCCAAGATTTTTTAAAGGATTTGTTAACATCAGGAAACAGGCTCAGTATACTCCACATATTTCCTACCTCAGATAATAAAGGTACCTCAGGTTTTTGTGGAGATTTGTGCTTCCTAAGCACCACTATTTAAAAAATAAGTTTGGAATTGACATAGAAAATTTTGAATCACATAACAATATCAGAGGATACAGACAGTTGGCTTTTACTACCCAAGTGATGCTACAGACATAAAAGAGCAATTAGCATGTTGTGGACCCCAAATACATCAGTTTGTAGAAAACAACAGTGTTATTAGCAGCTTCACTGAAATAGGCACTTTTTCATCAACACTTGCGCCTTTGTCTTCAAAACTCCAAAAACAAATTCAACAACTATCATCAGACAATTCTTTTTAAGAGAGTCCAAATAAATTATTACCCGCAGATTTCTCATTCATGAAAATTGCTTCTGCATTGATCCAGCACATCTCAATATTGCAGTAAACCTTCATTAGCCTGATTGTCCTTATTTAGGAAAAGATAAGAAATGATATGTTTTGAAGAGAGAGTGAATATTTCAAATAATATTGTACCATCCTCAAATGAACTAATGTAGGCACAGCCCCTCAACCCTTTGCAGTTACTTAGTTTTATGTTCATCTCACTGTGGCTTGTCCATATTGGTTTTATACTGCTTATTATTGGTGGTTTTCTCCTTTAGTGCTTTCAAAACACACCATGCTGTCGCCTGTGTATTTATTATGTCGAAAGCTTTGTCTTGTGTTTTCATAGCTACTTTAAATGAAGTTACAACATTTTTTAGTTTTTCATTAATGCACGTAAAAGACTGTCATTCAACACAAGAAGGATAAAGAGAGATGATATTTTACATTCAATTTCATAAAAATTTTTGTCCTGAATATAGAGCTGCAACTATCGAGTATTTTTGGAATCGAGTACTCTGTCAATTATTTCTTCAAGTACTCGAGTTCTCTAACAAAATATACTTTTTGTTTTTAGACAAATAAATCAATTGTATACAATGCAACATGTTAGGGCTTTCAAAATGAGCAACCAAATGCCATTTATTCCTCAGAAAAGGGTTTTTATTGTAACAACTTTCAAAGTTTAAACCAGTACTGGCTTAAAACAAAGCCAATACCATACTGATTTACAGATAGTAATATAATTCTGCAATTATATTTGTGAAGTGTGTTCTGGAGGGCACTGTGTAGTTTGGATTGAAATCCTTGATCATGTTCTTAAATCCTGCGTCCTCCACCATGGAAAGAGGACGCATGTCTGTGATGAGCAGATTTAAAATGCTGTAATAGTTGCAGCCCTAACGACGTGCTATCATGCTAAGCTACGTGCTAAGCTCACTCAGTTTGACATCAGATACACTGCACTGTGTTTTCTTTTCGTCCCTTCTTGCAGTGACCACACAGTTGGGACACTCTCTGCCGTTTCTTCTGTGGACTCTCTCCTTTCTGTCCCTCCCTTTTCTCTTCCTTCATGATTTTACAAGCCGCTCAGCAGCGGAGGTAGCAGGCGAGGTGTGCCACAGAAATTACCGTTCGTGTCAAACACCATGCACTGTATAGTAGTCCAGGTATATATTTATATGTATAATTATATATTAAACGAGGCTTCGAGGCACAAAATTTAATTTGAGGATAGTTTGTAATCGAGTACTCACGAATATTCGAGGAATCGTTTCAGCTCTACCTGAATATATTTCATGTGTTAAAATGGAAAGGTAAAGCAGCACAGCCATCTGTGAACACCTCCACACAGCAGGATATGGATCTTTAAACCTTGAGCTTTAGACTGCCTCCTCCTGTTTGGGCAAACTTTTTGCAATGGGGGCGTTAAATCACTTCTTCTCACAAATATAAATGATAAATCTTTTTCTTAAATGGTCTGTAGCTACAGTGGCAAATGATAAGCAGACGTATCTCACTGGCTGAGCTGTGACACAGCATTTAAACTCCGTCCAAACTGAGCCACGGCTGTCACTGAAACCTGTTTTGTTGGGAAGTCTGTGGCTCTAAATGGGGGGAAAACTGATATTCCGAAAGTTAATCCTGAAAGTTAAAACTGGTCAAAGACGAGTGGGATAGAAACCAAGTCTGTGTCACTTTCAAAAAGAAACTTGATGACTTTCTTTCCTTGTGATGACTTTTAAAGGCGATTTGCCCTGAACCAATAAAAGCATTTTAAGCACATCCCTGGCTGTGAGTCTGAAGTGTGCCCTGCAGCTTTTTCCCCTCTCTACAGAGAATAACCGGCTCCTGGAGGACGCTGATAGGAGGTAAAGACACTCAACTCAGCTGAATAACGTACAAGTATTTGCTCAGCCTGCATAATAAAAGTGTCCACTCATCTTCAAGTGTCTAGCAGCTTAAGTAGATACTGAATAACTGTGCCAGACAGAGGCTGAAAGATCAGTTCATGCAGAGGGAAAGTTAGAGGAGCAGCAAGACGTCATGTAACTTTTATGAGATTACAAAGTGTTTGAAAAAGCATTTTTCACCTGGAAAATCAACTGATTTGGAGAGGCAATGGTAGGTTAAATTTTTCAAAAATAAAACAAAGTGTTCACGGTAGAAATGAAGGGCTGAATCTAAAGAAAATGTAGAAAATTACTATAATATCTTGAGCCTAGAAATTTCCGGGCCTGATAATATCTTACTCAATAATTTTCAAAATTATCTGTAGTAAATTCTGCAGTGTGAGATGCACTTTAATGCTGTTTCCTAAATACACAAATAATATACTAGTATAAAATGAGCAGTTTAGCAGTGAACAATCTTTACTGCAGAAACAGCACCTCCGTGTAAGTCCTGGGCTATTAATGCAGTTCAAATAAAATACAATTTTAGCCCCCCATAATCATAAAAACAGGATCATTGGCATGACACCTTATTTTTACTTTCTATTTGATTGTTTTGGAGTACAAGCAAACAATAAACCTAAAATATGTCAATATAAGTAACAATGGCAAGTGATATGAACATTATGCTTTTCTGTATAATAAATGCAGAAGGGTGCGCACACTAAAGACAGACAAAGAAGAAATACAAATAAAAAATACATTCAAAATTGAATTCAAATCATAAAAGTTGCAATGTTTAAAAATATGATGACTAAAGATGAACAGCTTTCAGGATGACAGGCCTTGTCAGAGTTTGTACAAGCACATATTTATTACAGGCTTCCATTTTTTTCTTTCATAAGATTAAATATTGATCAGCTGGTAGTGCTGTGTTACTTGAGACTGGTCTTGGTCTCGAGTCATTTTGAAGGTCTTGTCTTGGTCTCGGACTGGCCGGTCTCGGGATTATCCGTCAAGACCAGCACTGATCTGCTGTTCTTCGACTTGATTAATGTGGATAAGGAGGAACACTTGATAAAACAACAAAAAGCTTTAATTCATAAGTTATTTCCCTGTGAAGACTGCAACCTTCCTGGTGTTGTGACTGAGGGACATTCCCCTTAACTGTTCAACCTTGTCATGGTTTTTAAAGTTAATTCTGATGGTCTTGGTCTTGTCTCGGTCTGTCTCGGTCTTGGTCTCGACTCAGTCTCGACTCCCAAAAGTCTTGGGCTGTGTCAGAAATGGCATACTAACGTACTACTCATACTAAGTGTGATGTCTAAATGAGTATGTAGTGCGTTCACATTAGATAGTATAAAAAGATTGAGTGTGCGAGAAATACCCGGATGTATACTATACCGGAAAAAAATGTAAGTATGTGAGGTGGGCATACTAGTCACACTCAAACGCCCCATAATGCATTGCAAGCCAACCAGAAGTTTCTTTGATAGAATAACACCACGCATAACGGAATGTCCGAAATGCTGAAATGAAATTTGTATCCGTGCGTTTTATGGCTCAAATGACCACATTTTGGTTTTCTACGCGGTGGCTTTCTCGCCTAAAATGCTCTCTGAACTTTCAAATGTGGCGACTCAACAGAGATATGTGATAGCCTAGGGTGCTTCTGTTTTTTGTCATAGGAGGTTTGAAATGCATCATGGGAAACTTAATAGCATACTACAGTGTGAACGGTTGGCATTCTAATCATACTTCTAGTATGTAGTATACAGTATATCATGGATTAAAGTGAAAAAAAATCATTTGACTGAAAATTATTTTTTGTGTTGGTGGTAGTAGTAGGGGGTCGGGGGTTGCATTACCTCCTAAGCCCCTACTTGTAATAAATTTTCATAATGTAACAATAGACCTTACTATTGTCATTAATTGGATATAAATCACAAAACTTCAATTTTTTAGTATTTCAGTAACAATGGTTTAATAACAATAGAGCAGCAGAAAAAAGTGCAATTGCAGATCAATAAGAACATTGCTTGAAAACTGGGGATTTTATTTTTGGGTCATATTACCCAGATCTAGCCTGTAGCTAACGGGACTGATGGAACAGTCAATAAATCACCTGCCAGATGTACTTCTAAAATTTTCTGCATACTCTCAAAAACTTCCCATGGGCTCTTTCTCAGGTGGGATAATTCAAATATAGAATGGTTCATCTGGTGGGTCAGGTTATGAATATCCTCTGTAAAGATCTAATTGGTTAATACCTACTAACAGATTTTAGTCACATCACCAGCTCTGAGGCTTAGTTAATATCTGTATGTTGAATATGTTTCATTGTATTCAATCATCCTGTGTGCTATTGTTTTTTAATGTTTTGTGTGAAGTCATTTTATTAATAATCAAAATTAATTATTCAACAGTAGTGGCCGTAGTATTGTTCTGAATGTAGAATTTCAGTAGCGAAATAACCAACAGATATATGGTTTTGGCCAGTGTTACGTGATTTATACATTAACCTAATCTGAAAAACAAAAATGAACATTAAAATCTCTCTCTACTATTGAAACTTCCTAAATTTCAGGTACATAGTCACCAATAAAAATGCATTGCCTTCTTCATAAATCTGAACACTGGTAATGTCTTACTCTGTGCCCAGCTCATTAAAAAGGTGACAAATTGAAATCAAATGAATTAAATGAACATGGGCTGTTTCAGATCAAAAATGGACTATGGTTGTATATAACAAGCTGTGGAGGGGATGCCTCTCTGCTCTCAGTTTTGATAAGTCTAAAATGTAAACACTTCTAAGAGTTGGAAGAAATTCACTGGGAGGCTTAAGATAAACAGTGAATGACAGAAAAATGAAGTATGACTGACTCTAAGCCCTCTTATGAAAATGAGGTTCCAGTGCCAGCAGCTTTATGACTTTACTCACCCTGTGGTTCCTCTGTAGGTTCACAGGGATGTCAGCTCCAAAAAACGGGACAAAATGGAGCCAAGACACTGTTTGCTGCTGTGGCAGTTTTTCTGGAGACTGTAAATGACATTAAGAAAGCATGTTTTAAGCGTTAAAATATAGTATTTGCATCCAATACACAGCTTCCGACAACGTCAGTATTGAAGTTTCTCATTTTTGTCACGTTTTTTTCACCAGACCACATAATTAGCTTGTGTTTTAATACGACGACAGTTAGCTAGCTTAAAACCATTACTTAATTTACCAACCGTTAAAGCCAAAGGACAAATATTAAGTCATTTACACAACCATTACATCGAAATACAAATACTTGAATTACAGTTATTGTTGTTTTATCCCACTTAGGAACATTTTTACATACCTGAACAAGAGGCAACCATGACAATGTCAGCCAAAGACGTTGCAGCTATTTTAACATGTTGAGGAGTTAAAATGGTGGCAGAGAGCAGATCAGAGTCAACCAGGCAGATAAACCAAAGGCTGCTGAAATAACTGCAGGGAAACTCAGCACTTAACTTTAGGACAGTAGGTGTCTAAAATGAAGTTGACAGGAGGGCTGAATGGTATTTAGGGGGAAAAAAAATTGTAACTTTTTTCTTATGCAATATAAAGCCTATTGCGATTTTTTACAGAAACTAACAAACTAAACCCACCAATTACATAATTTAAACCAAGTTCTCAAGTATAAACAAGTATAAAAATGTTAATAATCGTACCATCACAATATTCATTAATAAATTAATCAGGATCAGTCCTCTCCACCTTATTATCATTACAGCTGTTATTGTTAATATAACATCTCTCCATGGCTGTTGACCTCCATAATAAATATCTTTTAGAACAAAATAAAGCAGAGTCCTCTTGGAAATGAGATGCCACCTCAAGGGGCTTAGTATTTTCAGGCTGTAATAAGACAGAGAATTATAAACAGAGTGCTGTTTCATACAAAATATTAGATATAGATCATATATAGATATAGATATAGATATAGATATATAATACATATATATATATATATATATATATATATATATAGATATAGATATAGATATAGATATAGATATAGATATATACATATATATACATATATACATATATATATATTACAAATTTTATCTAAAGATTTTACATACTTATTTATTGAACATTTGCAACCAGGAGCATTCCCATTGAGTTACAAAAATATATTCCTGTGGAGTCCTGGCCAAGACTCAGCAACAATGTTTCTCACAAATCACAAAAACCAAGCATCAAAGAAAAATAATTAACAATCACTAGATCAGTAGTATTTAACGTACATGTATATTTGTCAAGTGATCCTTAATTTTGATTTCAAATTCTCCCAAACTTATAGGCCTACAATACTCCAAAAGTGACTCTGAAGGTCAGACCAAGATTATGGAGCAAGAAACCTTAAAAGGACCAAAGATGCGAATTTGAGGAACCTCAAACATGATAGATCTGTAAGACGGAGTGTCAAAGATACTTAAGAAGGTGGAACATAAGTAGGAAGGTAGTTCTTGTAATATGACCTTATTGGGGTAGATGTACAATGTGCCATACCTCTGTTGTGTAAGAAAGACCAACCACTCTATCAAACAAGACACAATGATGTAATGCACCTTGCAGTGCAGCAGGATCTGTCTGATTAAGAAAATAGTGGCACTGCCAAATCAGAGTCTTTGGAGGAAGGAAGAGAGGAGGGCTAGGAATGAGACTACAGCAGGAAGTGACTGCTCATACAGATTTAAGCATAGATGCTAACAGCTTCAGTAGCAGTTTCACCGGGTCAATGCTGCATTTCTTTATTAAATGAAAGGAAACAACACTGAAATATATATATTTTAATTTTCTTACTGTAATTCTCTTGTTTGAGTGAGAATTTGTTCTCAGGAATAACTTGTGTTTTGTTTGTATTTTACACAGATCATTTTACATTTCAGCTGGATATTTGATATTATTTGTTTTAATTACATTTGGTTGGAGTCTGATCGTCTTTTTCTGTGTCCAGCTCATCTGCCAAACCAACTTAGGTTCAAATGAGGGACTTATTTTCATTCAGAGGCATTTCTGAGGATTCTTGTATTGATCCTCATGTTACATTTTTCACTATCCATCTTCTCAAAAACAATATAAAACTTTACATTGTGATCTTAAAGTATTAAGGTCTAACAGGAACAACACTTTTCATAGTGACAGAGACATCCATGCAGACAGCTCTGACTGTTGTGAGCCTATTTGCAGGGGGGATGTTCTCAATTTATGATGGATTTGGGTGAAATGCATGACTTAATCTGAGCTGAGTGCTACCATGAGTTGTTGACATGTCACACTGAGTTCAGGATGGTTAAGACATGTATAATTTTTTCACTGGATTGAATTTCATTTATTGGTTCTGTAGCCATAAGCTTTTCAACCCACATTGTTTTTCTTGAACACTGAAGGAGCTACAGCAGAGTTCGATGGACTACTTTTTGTCTCCTGCTACTGGGGAGAAAAGAAATCAGACCCAAACAGAAATTTAAATATACGAACGTTTTGCATCCTTGAAAAAGGGGAAAAGTACCAGGTACACAAGGGTTCTGCCGGAAAAACAAAGGATGCGAGGAGGGGGATATTTTCATCATGCACTTTCATTATGCTTCTCAAACTTATTTTGTTTATCCTTCTGAGACTACAACGTGTTAACGTACTAACAAAGAACATTTTTATACTAAAGCAGGTATGAAGTAGAGTTTTACCTTTCACCATCTGGGTAAAATTCTGTTAAACATTTTACTATTTCATACTAAATTATCTTATTGTCTAAGTAGCACTTATCTAACTACTGAATACCATTTAGCTTCATAATCAGCCCTTGTTCAAAAACTTGATGTCTTGAAATATTTATCAGGAATCAGCTAAACTTAACTCAAACCTTAGCTCTGTCTAAAGGACAAGCTGATTTGATTTTGGAGGCCAAGGGTCAAAATGTCTTTCAGTCACTTTTAACTCATGTAAAAAATTAGTATTTCTGAAAATGTTAAGTTTGTAAAAATCAAGGACCAATTGATAAAGTTATCATATCAAGCCATTGAAATGTCGGCCATTATAGAAACAAATGTATGTATTGAAGGCATAATGTTTGGAAATGAGTAATGCTATGTTTGATAAAAAGCAGAAAAAACTTACCAGGACAACTTTCTGTTAAATCTGAGTACTTCAACTCTTATTGATTTATGGTTAAAGTAAGCCACCGTCACTGAATACAGCATGTTGACCATTTTGACAGATCTGAACCTTGAAAAATCAATCAGCTCTTTTGACTAGCATAAACGACTTCAAAGATAACTTCATTCATTTTCTATACCCCTTTATCCCTTTCAGGGTGGGGGCTGGAGCCTATCCCATCTGTCATTGAGCAAGAGGCGGGGTACACCCTGAACCGGTCACCAGTCAATCACAGGGCCACATAGAGAAACAGACAACCATTTACGTTCACACTCACACCTGTGAAGCCAGAGCGCCTGGAGGGAACCCACTCATGCGCGGGAAGAACATGCAAACTTCACACAGAAAGGCTCCTGACAACCCAGGAACCTTCTTTCTGTGAGGCATGTGCACTACCTGCTGCGCCACCGTGCTGCCTTCAAAGATAACTTGATTTCATCAGTGTCTACTAGGTATGAAACTGTCCTTGTTTGGTCAAATGTAAACACATCCCAGCTTCAACAGTTCCTAGATAAAGTAGCCTTGTGCTGCACCAATCAAATATTTTATGGAATGACGTGTATGATTAATACAGTAAAGTCACTCTAATCATCATCAGATCATCATCCCTGGGATGTCTACAAAGTCTATGACAAATGCTTGTTTTTTTTTTTTATGTCTATTCTGACTCAAAAATTCTCTCACTAGATTTCATAAGCCAAAGTTCAAAAGTCAAGGGGTCTGATTTAGATGGTGCAGAGTGTACTGTCTAAAGGACATAGTGCTCAGTTTGGGGCATGTTGGTCTGTGTTTTGCTAATTTGACAAAGCAAATTATTGTCTCAAAGCTAGGCACAGGGTCAAAAGAGGATGGATTAAGTGCTTTAATTACGGGAGTAGGTGTTACATAGATAAAACTAATCAGAGTGCCAGCTCTCATTCCCTATGAATGTGTGCACACTGGTTGGCTCGTGGTTTGCTATCTGCATACACAGTTCACAATTTGGTTTAGATTAGACATTTAAGATTAAACTCTGTTAATTTAATCAGCCAATCGAGGGCAGAAGAAACAAAAATTAAACAAATCCCGTGAATTAATTAAAGTCACAAATTGAAAGTTACAGGCTCATACGTCTATATGTTTATAATAGACTTGTTTACTTTATATCAACACTTGAAGTCATTAAACAGTTTATTTCCTCTGCAAGAATCATTGGCTTCATTTTTCAGTTGCATGTGCAAAACACATTGGACAACCTGTTTTATTATCTGTAAGCATAGTTATCAGTGGTATTTATTTAAATTTACAAATAATAGAAATGTTGCCTTAAAATCTTAAATAATGTGTGTTTTTTTTGTCTCTGGGAGAATTCCATTTGCTGAAGTGCACAAGAATTGCACACCTTAACTCTTAAAAAAATGAGCTGACATTTAACAGCAGAGGTGTGGTGCTGTGTATCTCATGAGTGGACCAAGCTTAATGAAGTGTGTTGAACAGCCATTGGGTCTCATGTTCGTTCTTGGCATGAAAATGCAGTGTCTTAAAAACACTTTATTTAACTCAAGGCATCTTGATCACCAACACCTCTGATCCAACCCAAATATTTGAAACAGCTTAATAATCCTAACTTTGACTTCACTGAATCGTCTTTGAGTGTTGTAATGGTTAACAGCTTGATCACTAAGCTGCTTCCAAAACAATGTCTGTGGTGAAAACAGTCGTTTAAAAGCTACTATAATTAATCCACGTCGGCTTGGCTGCTTTCTGAGCCCACATCAGTCAAATAGACAACTTCTTCACTGCCGCTGCCAACGTCAAGTTTACTGTCACATGCATTAGTCAAACTGTTGATATAAAGAAAGGTTTTCTGAGGACAGCCTCATAAATACCTTTAACACCGCTAACCACGGCTGCTGCCAAACAGCCAGAGGCCTCGAAATAAAACGAGATATGCCAGGCGAGCTGGCAGGAGGAACAATGCGAGCAGTGAGTTCCTCGGTGATCTGGGCCACGGGAAGGCGAGGGGAGGGGGCGAATTAAAAGACGAGAGCTGTGGGCTGAAAGGACTTAAGGTAATGATTCATGGCCTTGGGTTTCAGTGAATGTTTCTTCATATATTAAATGCATCAGACCGTTTTTCTTCATTGACTGTTGGCCAGCTCTCTCTTTTTGCTGATTGTGACTTTGCCTAAATAGGAAATTGAATGCAGGATGTCTGGGCTGCTCGGTTTCCTTCTCTCCATGTTCATGACTTCACTCCCTTTTGGCTGCCTCTGAAAGAAAGGTA
Source organism: Scarus forsteni (assembly GCA_036419115.1). Taxonomy (NCBI): domain Eukaryota; kingdom Metazoa; phylum Chordata; class Actinopteri; order Labriformes; family Labridae; genus Scarus; species Scarus forsteni. Next base: position 2,717,980 of record JAZDUH010000388.1, read on the forward strand.
TTCAATAGCACTTGAGACTTACCTCATCAACACCAATTACAGACTTGTTGAAAATGATTAGCTAGAGGCACTAATGCATTGTACTGAACATACACAGAGAATGTTAAAAAACTTCTATCATATCAGAAATATCCAGAGACTTCCATTAATCTAAAAACAGTGGTTCTCACCCGGTGGGTCAAAACCCAAGAGTGATTTGTGGGTCATGCAGTGGCCGAATGTCTACAATATCAGTTCACAAAACATGATCTATGAAAGTCCAAAGTCAGCCTTATAATCATAAAGTGTGTCACCGATGTCATAACCTGGCTCAATGGCCATAACGAAAGGACAGGAGGAGCACATTTTCAAAAGACAAGATAATTTATCACAAGTTAAAGCAAGGCAAATAATGATTAACAAGAGGTATGGAGTGTGTCATGTCTGTAAAATCAGCAGTGTAAATGTGAGTGTCTGTGAAAATGTTGTGCTGTCTGTTGGAGAGTGCGCTCACATAGTTTAAGTAAATAAACTGTGCATGGGGATGGGGTGAAGAGAGAAGAGAAGGTGGTCATCAGGAGCCAGCATGTAGCAAAAGAAGAGCAGTGGGCCCAGGTGCTCCATATCTAAATCAGTGTTACCAGCTAATCCAGGCACCTCAAAGAGAACAGACATCATTAGTTCACCCAACTGGTCATACACACAGGGACTCTCACACCTAAGAGATATGATGTTGAGTCCTGACAAGTTTAAAACCTCTACTATTAACTGTTTAACTCAACACAGATACCATGCACATGTAAGGGATGACCAAAAACAGAAAGCTTCTTCACCTTGCTTTTTGAAGAACCAACCTTTTTGTGCATTTTGTCATTCTGTCCAAATATAAGCAACATAGAGGTCACATAAAATGCAAATTTTTGAATACTCCTGCCAAGGAAGATTATTATTATTATTATTATTTTTAAAGAACTTTCTTTAGGGTGTTTTGTACGGACACGGAAAAGTCACACTCTGTTCCTTGGGATGATATCACACTATTGTTAAAAAGTTATTGAATTAGTTTCATTTGTGTTTATTTGTATGTTTTTAATTTGGTGGTATGGCTTTGATGGGGACTGTTCCTGCTTTTCCACATGCCGATTGTGGACAAGAACAGCACTTGTTTCTGCACTACTTGCAGCCCACAAGGTAAGCATGAGACAGAAAGAGAAGCATCAAAATCCCCCAGGACAAGCATCAGTGACAGCTGATATTTAGTCAGAAAATGGTATAAAAGAGGAAATGGGATGGAGGAGGGTTGCAAAGCAGCTTTCAGTGGGAGTAGTGAAGAGTAGGCAGGCAAGAGCAGCTTAAGTAAGGTGGTCTGAGTGCATTTAGTCAATAGCAGCTTAGAGTTTATCAGATGTGTCGGGGAAACTTTGGATTAGCTGTTTAAAATGCAATGCTGGCATATGCTCCATTTGTCTCTCTGTCCCTCAATCGCTATGCTGATGAGTTATAAATGCTCCAACAATACAAACGCTGCCATCATTTTAGACCAGACCCAGTGTTATTGTTTCCCATGTGACTTTGGTGACTTGTGACCCATAGGCGTTTGCATCTGCCGTTACCATGGTTATAGCAGTTTGTAAACCAGCAAGAGTACCAACAAAACTTGCTATCAACAGGATTTAATCAAGGTTATCAGATTTGTTTTAAACTACGATACAAAAGAATAAATGTTGTGTCAATATAACTGCTACCCGTTAACATAAACACAAGTTCACCCATTGCACTTGTGGTTAAAAAGTTATGAAAATAGAACAGGGATGGACATTTATAAAGCAATTGACAGCTTTTGGCAGTGTGCTAATGTTTTATGTGCTTTCCTGGGATTTTTTAAAACAGGTGTGTGGATGGGATTGTTTTTGAAAATGGAGGTGGAAAACCTCCATTATACAGAACGCCTGCCGACATGTGGACTTAGCCTGCAAGGGTCACTTTTCTTTGTGGTGCAGCTGGATCGCCTGATTTCATAAATGTAATCAGGTGGATCCATTTTGCAGAAGCACAGATCAGTAAGCATAGTTTGCAATGAAAGAGGTGGGAGCTATGAGCATGGCAATAGCAAAACGAGCCTGCAAACAATGGCTGTAGGTGTTAAAGTTAACATGCATGCTGCCTGCTTTAGTAGCAGTTTTATCAAAACTTGGCATTTCCTCATTAAATGAAGAACAAAGAACAACAATAAAATTATTTCTCAATGGAAAACAGATCTATGCCTCTCTCCTGGCAAGTTTTGGTGAGAGTTTGATGCGTGAACTGGCACGCTGCAGAGTCCAAAAGCTCAACCCTTCTTATTTCCCTCCATGCTATTTTAAGGAGCCTATATCTTGGCTTTTGCCCCTCATTCTCCAACCCCCTGCACTGACCTGCCTGTGTGCCATTCTAGCATTGTTTTGTCATCAGTTTTAAACCAATTGGTCTAAAACTGAGCAGGTCCATTGCGAAGTGTAGATGATGGAATGATTGAAGAGAACTTGCCAAGTAGTGTTGAACCGACCAATTAGAACAGAGTAGATATTTGTATTCTGATACTTTTTCAGTATTGATGCCACCATGTGCTGAAATTACAACACTTTCAAAATTGATGTTTTTAGCTCTAGAAGAGAGCATAAATTTGGTTTTCTCTGCATTCAGAACTAATCTGTGATTGGTCAAGGCAACCTCCAAATTATTAAAGCAGCTTTGAAGAGAAAATAAATATTTATTAACCTGATTTAGGGCAAAATATGAGCTCTAATGTTTGTTTCCATTTACCCATAGAGGAAGGCAGTCTTCTTTTTGAGAACAAGGAGGCACTTTAGTCAGCTGAAGAGCTTTTATGAAGTGGATAAGTGGATAAAATAATACCTTGAGAGCTGAAGATGGCAGAGGTTATTACGGGGCCAGAGGGAAAATAAATTAGCAGCAAGCAATACAGACATTAATAATAATAAAAGTAGGAAAGTTGCTGATCTTGACAATGTTTACAGCTTGAGAGGACTTTAAAGTGTGATGACTGACATTTAAGAATCATAACAGACTGATGACTTGATGAGAAACAGGTGACGACTGATGTAGTCAGGAGGCTGTAAGATACAATACTGCGATGACAAATCATATGAATCCTATGATACAAAACAGTACATAACAAATACAATACAATAGGATATAACACAATGCAATACAATATAATATGTTATCATGTTATATGATTATTTCAGTTCAATATGTGTATACCACATCCAACAGTACACTATGAAAGAATTCAATAAGACACAAATTAAAACAAGACCCTGCAGTATTATAATATACGATAAAATACAGCATAATGAGGAAAAGTCCAATACAACAATAAAAACACAAACACTGTGATTCAGTAAAGGCACACTAACATTCGCTATTTTGAGCCATGCCAAGTGCAATTCCCCCCTAAAGTCTAGATTGTTTGGGTATTGTGAGTGCTCCATGCCGTACTTTAAGTGTGGTTCACTTTTCAGGCCTTGGCCCTGGCCCACTTGGAGGAAGTGGGCTGAGGCACAACACCACTGCACATGCCTTGCAGTGACAGCTCACCAGTGGACCTCCAATCAATTGTTTCAGCAGATGTTTACTATGACGGAACAAGTTCCAGAGGTTTTTATAAGGACCCAAAGAGCAATCTGAGATCGGTTAAGGTGCAAAAGGTATAATTTATTGAAGGAGAGGAGTCAGAGAAAAGAGTGAGAGGAAGAGACTGGAGGAGAGGCCAAAATTAGTCACAAAACTGGACGAGAGGTACATTAACTACACTACACAAAAAAAAAAGAAAAAAAAAATACTAGGGATTCTAGAAAGCCAACAATACCACCGGAGATGCAGTAATCATCTGGCATTGTGACAAATCCTCAGGAAGTTTAAGTAGATGCAGGTGACCAGTAGATCTCCTAGGTGTACTGCAGCAGGGAGCTGCTGCAGCCTGTAGCCCCGCCCCTAACAAGATTGAGGTAGCTGCAGGAGCAGGGAGACAGAATGGAAGAAGGAACAGTTGAACCAGTCACTCACTGAAGAGCCGTCACAGTTTACAGGTAATTGTGTTTTTTTTTTTCAACTTATTTCAGTGTTTATCTTATTGACCTCCGCCATGCCACAGTCCTCACCCATAATGTGATTTTCACCTTAAATATTAGTCCTACATTTATTTGATCTAAATATTCAGATTCCTTGACCATGAAAACAAACCAGTAGCAATTGGATTCATAATGACATCTATTTTAGTTCAGTAGTTATTCACGGCAATCGTGGCAGTTTTATGCTGATCCGCATCACTCTCAAAATCTAATCATTTGTTCCTTGACCCAATCTGGACATTTCCTGAAAATTTCATTGAAATCTGTCAATAACTTTTTGAGTTATGTTGCTAAGACAGAAACAAACAAAGAAACATACAATAAACAAACAGACGCTGACAATAACATAACCTGCTTGGTGGAGGTAACGATTGGTTAGATATAACAGCAATAGGCTATGTGTGCTACCTTGGCAGAGGTTTGTGTTGTCTGAGTGCTGTCTAGTTTCATCTGTGGAACAACGCTAACTTAAATAATGGGAGAATTCCATAGAATAAGTCTATGACTTAATTGTCACAAAATTGGATTCTCAAGAAAAGCATTATAGTGAGCCTCATGATCTTGACCTTTGTAACCTTACAGTTCAGCAAGAGCTGACTGATTAATTGTCTGTATCTGTTGCTGATTGATTAATGATACACTGATGAAAAACGGGTTAGACAAGATAAACCTAGCTTCTTTCTACACGATTTTGAATATCGTATAGCATTAACACTTAAAGAATTTTTGGAAATAATGTTTTATTAGTTTTGTTGTTTTGTTTCTTTGTTTTTAACTTTATTACTTTATTATTCTGATGTTCGAAATAAAGATTATCAAATCAAATCAAAAATCCATCTGGCCAAGCTCCAATCTACAACAAAATTGAGCATCCCAAAGCAGAACAGCCCAATCAGAGTCCCTTGGAGCAGGGAGAGGTGGTAGCTGCAAGCAAGATGACAGCAGGATGTTACTTCTCATACAGAGATTAGTATAGATGCTAACAGCCTCAGTAGCAGTTTTAACAGCTCTGGACCACATTTCTTTGTTAAATGAAAAACAAACAACAACACAGAAAGTATTTGTCATTAAGGATATTATCCCACCACTTTTGACATTTTTGGGCAAGAATTTTCCTCTCTGAATGTCATAATTTGCACAGCAACAGTATTGCCAACTTATTATTAAATCTTAACATCTTGGCCCCTAATAAATATGATTAACAGAACAATCATCTCATCAGATGCTGGATATGTTTAAAAAAGGTTCTGCTCCTTCCCAAACACCTACTATGTGTTGCCCATAGGAACTAGTGAATGGTCCATCTGGTGTGTCAGGTCACAACCTTTGATCCACTACCACCAGAGTGTAACTGAATTGTCCTTAAGCCATAGTGGATATTTGTGCAAAGCTTGAAGAAAACTTCATACACTGTACTTGAGATATAGCATTCAAATCATAGACTGGAAAAGAATTGGATGCAGTCATGTCATAGGAGTCTTTTGAACACTGTTGATGCCCCATAATGGACACTGCCAAACTGCATGTGCTGTATCAGCCACACTTTAGCTCCATCTACTCACACAGAGCAAAGCCTTAAAGTAGTGAGAAATCCTCAATAAATCGTCCTTTAAGAGAAAATGTGGATGCCATACAAAAATTCACCCCCTCACAGATATAACACATTGATTTGTTACAGTTTAAAACAGAAGACAATTTTCAAACAAGAGTGTAAAGCTGTGAATGAAGGCAGTGAAAATCATCTTCACCCCACATACAATCATTGTCAGGTTTCTTCAGCCAGCTTCAAGTGGACACTTGGGGTACCATAGGTTTTGACACTTTCACAGTTCCTGCCTGATTCACATGCAAAGGTTGACCAAGAGGCTCTGTGACCTTGACCTATCACTTTTAAGATTTTACAAGTGCATCCCTGTGTGATGGTAGCCGTGTTAGCATGAAGCAAATCCCTTGAAGCATTTAAAGATTTTCACAAATTTACTGTCATGAAAAAAAGGTAAACCTGAGGTTCCATAACTTTGACCCCTGGACTTTAAAATCTATCTTTTCATCTTTTAGTCAGAGTGGACAGTTGCAGTAAGTTTGATGGAAATCCCTTGAAGTGTGCTGGAGGTTTTGCATTCACATGACTCCAAGACTAGGAGTCAAAGTTTAAAGATAATCTCTCTGAGGTATCTCATTCACAAGATTTGACCTGTAGAGACAGGTGGACAGACATAGTCAAATAAAGGAGGCAGAGCTCAGAGCAGCTTCCCGTCATCCTTTTGTTTTTACCTTCCTTCACCTTCATGCTGTTATTGCCTTTGTCTGTGTATGACTGTGTGACACTCATCAAACGGCTCATTTATGGAGCTGTTTTTAAACACATCTCACTACACTGATGGGCAAACCACCCCTGCTGTCAGTCTCTTTACTTGGCCTGTTTATATTTGTCTTAAAAGTGTCACCATATTTACATCAATGTCACATACACTGATGAAACATGATAAATATAACTCTATGGTTTTCACTCTGGTCAGACTGGTTTGTCAGCCATTTTGTTGAGGCCTAAAGCTCAGAATTCATGCCTCCTCATGTTTATTTTTTAATCAAGAAGTTGGAGACAGTGAGGAGTTCACAAATCCTGAGGTTTTTTTTAATTATACAGTTTGTGCCTGCAGCTACTTCATGGCAAATAAGCTGATTAACCATCATGTAACCCATAAAATCATATCCTAACTGTGACTGTAGCTGAACAGGATATTTTCCCAATCAACATAGGAGAGAAAATGAGCTCATGAATATAACAGAGCTGTCTGGTATGCTCCATCCGTCACAACTAAATCTCAGCCAAACACGGAACAAGTTAACAGGAAAGATTCAGTGAACACAGGCACAGATACCTGCAAATGAGCGCTGCCTTATAAATAAAGAATAACTGGATTTGCATATTCCCAAAAAATGAAACTCAGACTTTTTGGATAGTCTCCTTGGACAGCTTTAGGTTTCAACAAATGAAGCTAACAAAAAATAAAGAAAAAACAGCAGGAGCTACAGTGCCAAAGTGAGGCTGGTTGTCACACATCCGTGTTCAAATGACCAAAATAAACATTTATACAGGCAGAAAAGGACTCTGGTCTGCTGCTGTAATCTGTTTAGAGGGTTAATAGTTATACTCATTTGTTCTGATTAATTAAATGCTTTTATTTAATCAGAACAAAGTACTATAAGGTTCTGCAAAGGGGGATTTTCGGACATCATAGTAAAGGCAACTTGAATTTATCTCAAAACATCAAATATGACTGCAGGACACTGTATGGTTTTACATCAATGCACCTTTAACACAGAAAGCAGTAGATAAACAATGAAAACATCAAAATGGATATAAACTGTGTTTTCATTGGTTACAACATTATCACAAGAAAATGCTTATTAGTTTCATAATTTTTATACTAATCAATATTTATTTATTATTTTTTATAATACTATTATAGTTATTTTACAAACTTCAATTCTAATATAGTAGGATATAGTGTTAAATGTAAAGGAAAACAAGATAATGGATTGTAAATTATTTCGGGATGATATTCAACCTAATACACTGTAATGACAACGTATTTAAAGTTCAAACTGATAAACTTCATTTTTTTAACTTTTTGCAGATATTCACTCCTTTTGAATTTGATGAATTTGACATGTTTCAAAACAGCTGGGACAGGGGCAGGTTTATCACTGTGACATCACCTTTACTTTAAATAACACCCAATAAGAACTCTTGACACTAATTGTTGAAGCTATGTAGGGAAGTTCTTTCTCCTTCTTGCCCGATGCATGACTTCAGATGCTGAACCTTTGTCATATTTTGTTTTTCATAATGTGCCACACAGTTTCAGCAGGACACAGGTCTAAACTGCAGGCAGGTCCCTCTACTACTTGCACTCTTTTGTCCTAAAGCCACGCTGTTGTAACACATTTAAATGTGTCATGGCATTGTCTTGCTGAAATAAGCAGGGTGCTTGCACTTGTAGACAGTGACAAATTGTGTTAACTGACAGTGGTTTCAGGAGTGCACCTGTAAAGGTCATATCCTAAAATCATGTTTGTTTTTAATGCTGTACCTGAGGGATTGAAGGTCACAGGCATTCACTGTTGGTTTTCAGCCTTGCAGTGATTTCTGTGGATTTTTTCTATATTTTGGACTGTAAAAAGTGGAATTCCAGGCAATTGTTTCGTTGAGAAATGTTCTTACTGTGTTAGAGTAATTGCTCATACTGTTGCTCACAGAGAGGTGACCCTCAGCTCAGCATTGTAACAATGGAGCCTTTTAGGAAATTCTCCTTTTGCACCCAGTCGTGGATATCAAAGGGAACGCAGGACACAAGGCCTGAAAGCAGGATGATTACCCTGATGACGTATTCTTTATTAGCTCATCTGTTTTTTTCTATTATTTTCCAGATGTACAGTTTGGGTTATTGATATCCAGCCTTATGGGAATAGACTCACCTTTGGAAGAGGCCTCCAGTGGCAACTTGAGGAACTGCACTTCCTCAGATTTTAACTTTAGCCCCACAGGTTTCTGCTCAGAGCTGACATATTCCTGATATCCAACAAGACAAGAAAAATATGTTCATACAAAGTGAAGCTGACAGAGAGCAGCCACGTTTTGGGGGTTGGATAACTCAGATATAAAGCACACGCCGTCTGCAGCCTGCTGCCTACAGCCAGATGCTTATTTCCTTGGCAACCAAGCCAACAGCAACAACACAGCTGATCCCCTGAGAAAAGATTAATGCTCTACATCAGTCATTACAGCGAGATGTTGATTAGCGTTGCCCTCACTGACGGCCTAAAGAAGCACATCAGCAGTTTGGTGGCAGCAGCTGCTGGGCTTCAGTAATGAGGCAGCCAGGCACCCCCCCCCCCACCCCCCAACACCACCCCACCCCCTTTTGTTTGTCCACCAGGGGAAGTCTTGCTTGGCCTGACTGTGTCTCCATGGATTTAGCACCTTGCGAGCCCACCCTCCTCCTCACCTCAGACCCCACTCCCACCAACTTTCTCATCACATTGCGGTGTGAGGCGGAGGCCGCTGTGAAGCACCAGCCGCTGGAATGGAGCCCAGATGGCATTTTTCTTCCAGCACAACTTTTATCTGAACATAAAACACCAACCAACAAGAGCAGGACTCTCAGGAAGAACCATTAACCGCTGAGTGAACAGGCCGCCATTAACCCTCAGCTATTCTCAGACTGGACCATAAAAGAGGTGCTTGTTAATTGATATTCTGCTGAAAGGGGATTAAAGAGCCGCATGAACAAAGAAGTTAAATATGTGTTCAGAGTGTTCCTGTGAAGAATACCCTCTGCTGCGCTCTATTCACTGTAAGCTGCAGGTTGTTAGCAGAGTGAACTCGGAGCAGTCTAAACTCTGAATCAGCTGCAGAAGAATGAGCTCCCACCGCACACTTTCCTCTCTGCACATTATTTAAGAGTGAATTCTTCAGCATGCTCTGAATGCTGACTCCACAGAAGCAGAGTTATTTAACTCCAAGAGGGAGGGGAGATTGTGTAACATTTATTAGCTGCAAAGTTGGAACCGTGGATTGTGTTTTTTTCCACCATCATCTCTCAGCTTCACTGGCTGTCACTGCACACATCACTGCAGCAGGGTGGGTGGGTGGGGATTAAACGGTGCAGGTTTGGAGGGCGGGATGTGCGGGGGATGCATGAAGCTACCTGTCTGGTCTCATCAGTGTGGGAAGAAAAGCTGTGAGTTAAAGCTGAACAACATAACTCAACACATCCTTGTTCTTATGTTAAGACTAAAATGTGCAGTATGCACCACTGCCTATCATCAATCCTTTATCTGGGCTCAAAACCACTTTGTATGTATATGGTCACCTGGTCTTTTTTTGCTGTTTTTGTCAATTAATGTGTCAGAATTTGCCCTTTGAGTAAATTAAATTTTAATTAAATAAATCTTTGAACCTCTCTTCAGGTTAAAAAAAACATTCATTGTAAATGCTTAATACAGTGTGTAATTACAAGAAAGAAAAAATGAAATTTAACTGTTTCGTCTTTATGAACAATTCCAAATGATTATGTAAAGCACTATTGAGAAGACAAAAACCAAAACGGCAAGAAAGAACTCCAGAATGATACTAATGTCATTATTTCCTATACGTTTACATTATTTACACAGAAAATACAGATAAATTACATGTTTCCCTCTGAATCCTCTCTCTGCTCTCCCTCAGTCAGCTCACTTCCCATCCCTCTCCCTCAGGCAATCCAACCTTTACAGTAATGTACATACCACTAGAAAGCTCAGCTTCTCAGCCTTTTGAAGTTTTTTGGAAAGTATGGATACTTGAAGAGATTTGGTAGTTTGAATCATGCATATCTTGTCTTGTCATGTCTTTTTCTGTTGCCAGTGACAGCCCAGACATTGTAGGGAATGTTTTGGAATCCCTCCCAGACATAATTTTATGACCAAAACAGGTGAACATGTCCCGGGGAAAGAGGACATATGGTCAGCCTATTTCAAGGTTGCAGGGGGCTGGAGCCTATCATGGCTGATACTGGGGAGAGGCAGGGTACACCCTGAACTGGTTGCCAGTCAATTGCAGGACCACATGGACAGAAAGACAATCAATCATGCTCACACTCATACCTGAGGGTTGGAGTTGGAGTCACCAATAAACCTAATGAGCAGGTTTTTGGTCTGTGGGAGGAAGCTAGAGTGCCTGGAGAGAACTCAAGTATGCAAGGGGAGAACATACAAACTCAACCCCCATGTCGTCCCTCTGATTCTCAATATAAGAAGAAGTACATACACCTCATACTTAAAAAACACTTGGAGAATGCCCTCAAAACGTCACATCTGGTCAGTGCCAAGAGGGAAAACAAACCACTTATTTATGGTAAAGCTGAGGGTTGGCTGTGTGCATTTATTTGTTTCAGATTGGAAGCATTTTGTTCATGTGCATTTGCCAAGCCTGTCGGCTCCAGGAAGTACCTCCTCAGATTTCAGACCAGGTTGTCTCCCTGCTGTCACAGCTCCATCTCTCCCATATTCATCACACTAATAATGAACTTACTTTGGAAGTTGAGGAGGAATACAGTAAATCTCCTCTCAAGGAAACTTATTGATAGAATAACTGACCTGGAAACATGTAGAATGAAAGCATTCTGACAAACAATGTGAGTTTCTCCACAGAGGAGGCAAACTGAGCTTTAATACATCAGATAATTTGGGACAGATAAGGAACAACAATGCTTCCACTTCCCTTTATTGGGCTGTGGCAAAGTAAGAGGTGCTAATGCATTTCTGTGGATGTCTCCTTGAAAAGTAACATGACAAATTTAAGGGACATCACATAGGGGTGTGTGGTCAGCATCAAACAGGAAGTTGACCGCTAATATCAGAAGGTAAGGAAACATCACGTGCTTTTGTTGGATTTAATATAAGACTGTTAAATTTGTATAGCTTATTTACTGTGGTTATGTGATTTATATTAAGATGTTTGATGTAATGGTGTACTGAAATAAACATACATTGATTTGTGATGATGTTTAAATTTTCTTGATTTGCACATTTTCTTGCTGTCCCAAATTACCAAACATGGTATGGTAATTTGGGACAGCATGTTCAGGTTATTTTATTTGGGACAATCTTTCAGGGTTTATATTGAAATATTTCAATAGTGTAGTCATGTAAGCTTTAAAATGAGAAATTCTCACAAATACTGGGAAATACATGAGCCTTTGTACCTTTTAGCACATCAAGTCAGAGGTTAATGTTGCCAACAGTAACAATACATGAAGTGGGGTTCAAAAATTGGTCAGATTGAGATTTTGTCTTAGAATTTAATAAGTTATCAGATTTAGTTTACAAATCATGAAAGAGATTTCAGTAAAGTAACCCAGAAACTTATTGAGGCGTAGTTATGCAGTGACAGGAGGCTATGAAGTAGGAAAACTAATGCAGGCATGGCGCTGTATGCACAATACCCAATCATTGTAGGCCTATTTGTCCTCATTGAAACTGATTTGTTTGCAAAATAGAATGGCATAGAGAGAAAGCTGGGAGAGTTGAGAGAGAACTGAGGAAAGGGAAATATAACAAGTGGAAGGAAGAAAGGGTGAAGGGAGCGAAAGATGTTTTAATTAGACATTACCTCCACCTTTGTTTAACATTTAACAAAAAAATAATGAAATAAAATTTTCTAGTGTATTTACTTAAGCTGTCTATTAATGTCTTTTTTATGTAGCCTAATTGCAGCTCAATGCAATATTCTACATCCACAGGCCTGTGTCCCAAATTACCAAACCTACTGTCCCAATTTACTGTGCTATGCTCTAAAAGCATATTTTAGTCCATTTTTTTCACATAAAGAATGTAGACATCTAGAGGAATACAGAAATATCTGATCTATTGGGTATTTATTAATATTGATGACAAAAAATGGCTCAGAAATTGAATTTACTAAAATTGTCCCAATATACCAGAATTCACCCTAACGTGTGCATCACATCGTGAACTTATCAATATCATGGTCTGTGTAACAAATATTGTTTAATCTGTTATGCTCTCCCAACTCGAGTATCATCAGCGTAAGGAAGCACTTAGCATTTAAACAATGCAGTCAAGTCATTTAGGATGTAACACTGTGGGAAAGTAAAGCATATTTCATGTTTGGTCTGATTTGAGTTGAGTCACAACCTGGATCTGAAATTGTTTTGTATTTCCATGCATGAATAAATATTAATTATAAAAAGGAAAGTACAATCCTAAATATAAATGTCTGTTATGATAATACAAACTTTTAACTATTTTAATTTTAGTCTTATTCTCTTCTATATTTATTTTTGTTGTCTTTTAATATCTTAACTTTATAAATGTTTTGCAGAGATATATAACATGGTGTCAGCTGTGGAGGCTTCTGGAGGTCAGAGAACTCTTCATCATGTTCAAGAAACCGCTTAGAGACGATCTGGGCTTTTTGTGACATGATGGGTTATCCTGCCAGAGGTCTCCATCAGAACATGGGTACACTATGTCCATAAAGGACACCAGCCAGAAACGCTGATACAAAGAAGGATGGATGCATGCTTGAATAATGTTTAATCCAAATTCTGAACCAAATTTTCTGGATGTAGTAACAAGGCAAGGCAACATTTTTTCAATCTTCTGTTGTCCTACTTTGGTGTCAATTGTAGCCTTAGTTTTGTGAAGCTTAGCAAAAGTTCAGACAGGAAGACCTGCATGCTCATTCAGTCTCCACTTTCATTCCTCACTCTGCCTACCTGCACAGGTGATTCAAGTCTCAGCTGATGAGGGGTGTGTTCTCACTCAAGCACTAAGCCACACACAACGGCCTGGCCAATCATCATGGTGCAGCCTCATTTTGAATCATGTCCTTGCTCTTCCACAGTCAGTAAGGTGGTGTCGTGCTGGCGATCTCGGCAACCCTCGTCCACCCCAGTCACCTCCAATTGTCTCATCAGTGTCCAGGTCCAACTCCTCAGAATCCTGGCTCCTTCACCTCAGCAGCACCTTAGTCTATTGCATCAGGGTCCCAGCAGCAGAAGTCTTCTACTCATCCTTCCTGTATTCCTCACCACCACCAGTGTCGAGACTCTGGGGGGTATCCTATCTCTCATTTGCCCTCAGTACCCCTGAAGTACACAGAGATAGCACGATGGAGTCTAATCGTCAAAGAGACTCTAATCACAGAGACATTGCCCATTTTCAGTCATATCAACTTATATAATAAATACTTGTTCATTCAAATTTGGTCTCTCCTGATCGAACTGTTCTTAGTTGACAGTTGTGGCTGCTGTGGAGTGTGCACTCCGTCACGGAGTCACACTCGCAGCTGAATGTAGTCCACTTCATCACGGTGAAGGGTAGGACAACAGCAGTAAGCTTTGGGATAAACTTCCCTCCCTCAGGTGGAAACAGGAAATGTATGTTGCCATGGTTTCGAAGCGGCATCTTGCATGAGCAGCAGTTCTTGCCTTGATCCAATGACTGAAACATGAGCAGATGAGATCCTCCAAAAGGCGCAGAGGTTTAAGACGTCATTTACATTTGATTACGCAGCAGTGGAATGTGAGCCTCTGTACTTTTGTTGCACACATTCTGTAAAAACTCTCTCGATATTGATTTTATTTATCTTTATTAAATTATATGAGATTGAATAAAAAAAATCGTCCTTCAATGCATAATTTAATGTAAGGTCAATTTATTTAAAGTTTCCCAACATATTTTAAACCCTGGCATAATAATATTTATTATTAATATTTTGAGACTGAACTTGAACCCTGATGGTGTGTTATGTTCTAATTTTTAATATGTTTTTTGTCAGAGAAGCAAAAAGCAGCTAGGCTATTTTTCCTGTACTTTGAGTTTTTGAAAAAAAATCCTAAGTACATAATAAAAATAAGAAACGGCCTGAATATTAGCAGAGAACCTTTCTGCAACAATTTTGATCCGCCTATATGTATCTCAGTGCTGAAATTGGCCTAATTATCATGTCTCAGGTAATTAAAAAAATGTTTTTATCCTAGGACAATAAAGATTATTTCACTTATTCTTTATTATTCTTTTCTTACTGAAGAGCTTTTATTTTTCACTCACATTTTTATGAATTCTTTGGTTTTCGTTACGTTCCTTGTAAATATAAAACATTTAATCAAATAAACTCTTTTGGACGAATGCTAGTAGGCCTTAATTTCATAATCAGTGACGTGTACAACTTCAGTTGTAAACATCTGGATGACAATCATGAAATAGTTGTCTTACTTTAACAGAGTTTGTGCAGGCACTTGCGTGGAACTTACATTTGTATGTTGCTTCCTCCATGGCTGTCACCGGACACAATTTAGCGCTGCACGTGTTCAGCGAGTCGGCATCCGTGCAGACTCACTTGTGGAGGGTTTTACAGCCCACTACCCCTCCCCACGAATCGGTTTGGGATAGCCCTTAATATGGCGGACGCGCAAACGGAGGGGTAGTGGATAGGGAGAGTGTGTAGGGGGGCAGTTTCAGAAAGGCCCATGGTTTGTTTGAACTTCAGGAGATGTTCTTGACAAGGCCACATGTTCATCAGTGTGAATTTTGTTGGCTAATTATTTTTCTTCATAGTTTTTGTCGACAACCTTTTTTCCCCTGACTAACTAATAAAAACAAGTGCCAATGGACAAAAACTACAACTAAACTAGTTCACTGACACTACTGACATTTTCCTCAAGAGATAAAAACTACACTAAAATGTTTGACAGAGACTTAATCCAAACAGACCTAATTTAATCACATAGCAGGTAGAGACAAGTTAGAACAAGAAAAGCACTCGGAGAGCGCAGACCTCCGCCAAGCAGCACAGTTCCCACAAAGAATCCTTTGAACAATTCCTGGATCCAGACGGTGATCCGGATCTACACCAAAATTGAATCACTTCTTCCTTTTCCCATGCTGAACAATTCCTGAAATTTTTTATCAAAATCCATCCATAACTTTTTGAGTTATTTTGTTCACAGATAGACAGACTCTCCCGAAAACATAACCTCCTTAGCGGAGGTAAATATATCCAATCAAAGCCACTTTGTGTGACTGTCTAGACTTGGTGGTGGTGTGGCATAAGTTGGGGAATGATCCAATCAGAGCTAATCTCTTTATGAATTGACATTCATGTAGAGCAGGTTCATTGTTTGTTGCCAGTTCTGGTACAGTAACTGAGATGTTCTGCCAGGTAGTCTAAATAAAGGTGACTGCATTTAATATAAAGATTGAATTTGTTTCTATTCATTTAGACATTCAATCTTTGTTAGTATTCATTAAAGGGTAATTTGATGTTTCATCTTATCCAAATGTACAAAATGACTTCAAAAATTCAAGGAAACGAGAAATGCCTTACACTTTACTCTTAAAGGGACTGTGAGGAGTTTCTAAGTAATTACAAAACAATCTCACTTTTAGATATATGCCTGATCAAAATACACACTTAAAGATGAGTTTTATAGCATCAAAATAGGTTATCTATAAATGCTATTCCTTAGCCTTCCGGTCGGGTCGGACAGGGCTGGACTGGCCTGGATTCTCAACAAGACAATTAAAACTAGAGCAAATTTATATTATTTGGACACGTCTTAGAGCAGCGGGCCGTAAGTAGCCATATATAGCCGGCTACAAAACTACGATACTAAGTTTTCCAAAAATTGCTTGTTGTCACACATCAAAAACTACCGCTATGTAACTAGAAAGAGATACATTACCCCGTTGCTTTGCATCCTGTAAGTTGTTGAAAAAAGAAGTTGTAAAGCAATGCAGAGTTCTGAGGAAGGTCTGAGCTGCTTTTATCACAACAAACACACACTTTGGATTGCACACGTCTTTTGGTGCCTTCCAGTTGTAGTCAGAAGTAGGAATTTTGAGTTCCGAGTAGGAAACTGCAACTGGATCGCCCCCCGAAGTCAGCTTCCCTACTGGGAACTCGGTGAAACCTCGCCACCTTGTTGACAATCGAAGATGGATGCCCCCAGTGTGAACAGTTATTTAGCTCCTGTAATAATCCATTTATTAGCAATTCTGACTGGGGTGTGTCGCTCTAGATCAGCTGTATACATCGTATTGTTAAACTTATATTTACAAAAATGCTGCCGTAGTGATAATCACATTCTTAATGTAATATTTGTGAACAACAACGCAGATGTGCTAACAACAGCTAACAATAGCCTGGTAGATCGACATGTTTTTTTCCGACTTCAACTGGAACGCTGATAAGTCGGAGATGATGTCACTCCCAGTTCCGAAGTTACTGGAATGCAGCATTACGACAGTCGCCGCGCGTGCTCATGGGTAGCAGAGTCTTTATTTCGCCGGTAATAGATTCTCCTCACAGTCCCTTTAATATTTTAGTGACAAAAA
>JAZDUH010000389.1:2500-75000 GCA_036419115.1 Scarus forsteni
ATGTATATATATATATATGTATATATATATATATATATATATATATATATATATATATATATAAATATATATATATGTATATATATACATACATACATACATATATGTATATATATATATATATATATATATACATACATATATAAATATATATATATATATTTATATATATATATATATATATATATATATATATATATATATATAGTCCAGGAGCTATGTTGTTGGGGGCTTAATGCCCCTGGTAGGGTCACCTAAGGCAAACAGGTCCTGGGGGAGGGGCCAGACAAAGCGTGGCTCAGAAGACCATTATGATAAGCAAGAATATTGGATCCAGGTTTCCCTTGCCCGGACGTGGGACACCGGGACCTCCCGCTGGAGCCAGGCCTGGGGGTGGGGCTCGCTGGCGAGCGCCTGGTGGCTGGGCCTCGCCCAGCCCAGGCCGGCGGCCCAGCCGAAGAGAGGCGTGGGACCCCCCTCACATGGACCCACCACCCATGGGAGGGGCCGTAATGGTCGGGTGCAGTGCGAGCTGGGTGGCGGCCGAAGGCGGGGACCTTGGCGGTCCGATCCTCGGCTGCAGCGTCTAGCTGTAGGGATGTGGAACGTCACCTCGCTATCGGGGAAGGAGCCGGAGCTGGTGCGCGAGGTCGAGCGGTTCCGACTAGATATAGTCGGACTCACCTCGCCGCATAGCGTGGGCTCTGGAACCAGTCCTCTTGAGAGGGGTTGGACTCTCTTCTTCTCTAGAGTTGCGGGTGGTGAGAGGCGTCGGGCTGGGGTGGCAGTTCTTGTCTCCCCTAGGCTCGAGGCCTGTACGTTGGGGTTTACCCCGGTAGGCGAAGGTAGCCTCCCTCCGCCCGGGTGGGGGGACGGAACCTGACTGTTGTTTGTGCTTATGCACCAAACAACAGTTCAGAGTTTCCACCCTTCTTGGATTCCCTGGAGGGGGTGCTGGAGGGTGCCCCTTCTGGGGATTCCTTCGTTCTGCTGGGGGACTTTAACGCTCACATTGGCAATGACAGTGTGACTTGGAGGGTGTGATTGGGAGGAACGGCCCCGATCTGAACCAGCGGTGTCCTGTTATTGGACTTCTGTGCTCGTCACAGATTGTCCATAACAAACACCATGTTCAAGCACAAGGGTGTTCATATGTGCACTTGGCACCAGGACACCCTAGGTCGCAGTTCGATGATCGACTTTGTAGTCGTATCATCGGACTTGCGGCCGCATGTTTTGGACACTCGAGTGAAGAGAGGGGCGGAGCTGTCAACTGATCACCACCTGGTGGTGAGTTGGCTCGATGGTGGGGGAGGATGCCGGTCAGACCTGGTAGACCCAAGCGTGTTGTGCGGGTCTGCTGGGAACGCCTGGCAGAGTCCCCTGTCAGAAAGAGTTTCAACTCCCATCTCCGGGCGAAGTTCGACCATGTGGCGGGGGAGGCAGGGGACATTGAGTCCGAGTGGGCCTTGTTCCGGGCCTCTATTGTGGAGGCAGCAAATTGGAGCTGTGGCCGTAAGGTGGTTGGTGCCTGTCGTGGCGGCAACACCCGAACCTGCTGGTGGACACCAGAGGTGAGGGATGCCGTCAAGCTGAAGAAGGAGTCCTATCGGGCCCTTTTGGTCCGTGGGACTCCGGAGGCAGCTGACGGGTACCGGCTGGCCAAGCGGAATGCAGCTTCGGTTGTCGCTAAAGCAAAAACCCGGGCATGGGAGGAGTTCGGAGAGGCCACGGAGAACGACTTCCGTACGGCTTCGAAGAGATTCTGGACCACCATCCGGCGTCTCAGGAGGGGGAAGCAGTGTACCGTCAACACTGTTTATGGTGGGGATGGTGCGCTGCTGACCTCGACTCGGGATGTTTTGGATCGGTGGAAAGAATACTTCGAAGACCTCCTCAATCCCACCAGCACGTCTTCCAGTGCGGAAGCAGACCTGGGGGACTCTGTGGTGGGCTCTTCTATCTCTGGAGTTGAGGCTGCCGAGGTGGTCAGGAAGCTCCTCAGTGGCAAGGCTCCGGGGGTGGATGAGATCCGCCCGGAGTTCCTCAAGGCCCTGGATGTTGTAGGGCTGTCTTGGTTGACACGTCTTTGCAACATCGCGTGGACATCGGGGACAGTGCCACTGGATTGGCAGACCGGGGTGGTGGTTCCTCTTTTCAAGAAGGGGGACCGGAGGGTGTGTTCCAACTACAGGGGGATCACACTCCTCAGCCTCCCTGGGAAGGTTTATTCAGGGGTACTGGAGAGGAGGGTCCGTCGGATTGTTGAACCTCGGATCCAGGAGGAGCAGTGTGGTTTTCGTCCTGGTCGTGGAACTGTGGACCAACTCTATACCCTCCATAGGGTGCTCGAGGGTGCTTGGGAGTTTGCCCAACCAGTCCACATGTGCTTTGTGGACTTGGAGAAGGCATTCGACCGTGTTCCTCGTGGGATCTTGTGGGGGTGCTCCGAGAGTATGGGGTAGCGGGCTCCCTGTTACGGGCCGTCCGTTCTCTGTATGACCGGTGTCAGAGTCTGGTTCGCATTGCCGGCAGTACATCTGAGTCGTTTCCGGTGGGGGTTGGACTCCGCCAGGGCTGCCCTTTGTCACTGATTCTGTTCATTACTTTTATGGACAGAATTTCTAGGCGCAGTCAGGGTGTTGAGGGGTTACGATTTGGTGACCTCAGGATCGGGTCACTGCTTTTTGCAGATGATGTGGTCCTGTTGGCTTCGTCGAACCGTGACCTCCAGCTCTCACTGGATCGGTTCGCAGCTGAGTGTGAAGCGGCTGGGATGAGAATCAGCACCTCCAAATCCGAGTCCATGGTCCTCACCCGGAAGAGGGTGGAGTGCTCCCTCCGAGTTGGGGAAGAGATTCTGCCCCAAGTGGAGGAGTTTAAGTATCTCGGGGTCTTGTTCACGAGCGGAGGAAGGGTGGATCGGGAGATCGATAGGCGGATCGGTGCGGCGTCAGCAGTAACGCAGGCTCTGCACCGGTCTGTCGTGGTAAAAAGGGAACTGAGCCGTAAGGCGAAGCTCTCGATTTACCGGTCGATCTTCACCCCTATCCTCATATATGGTCACGAGCTCTGGGTCGTGACCGAGAAAACGAGATCACGAGTACAAGCGGCTGAAATGGGCTTCCTTCGCAGGGTGGCTGGGCTCTCCCTTAGAGATAGGGTGAGAAGCTCGGTCATTCGTGAGGAACTCGGAGTAGAGCCTCTGCTCCTACGCGTTGAGAGGAGCCAGATGAGGTGGCTCGGGCATCTGGTCCGGATGCCTCCTGGACGCCTCCCTGGTGAGGTGTTCCGGGCACGTCCCACCGGAAGGCGGCCCCGGGGTAGACCCAGGACACGCTGGAGAGACTATGTCTCTCGGCTGGCCTGGGAACGCCTCGGGATCCCCCGGGAAGAGCTGGACGAGGTGGCTGGGGAGAGGGAAGTCTGGGCTTCCCTGCTTAGGCTGCTGCCCCCGCGACCCGACCACGGATAAGCGGGAGAAGACGTGAGACGTGAGACAATGCAAATTAATGCGTTATAAAAATAAATCGCAGGATTAAATAAAGCACATGAACATTTTAATACTGTCCAGTTGAAGGACCCGTACATGGCAATGGCACGTCACTTCACACATACTTCTCTCATCAAACCAAACAAAGCCCAGGTGACAACAGGAATCAAGGTATTTTTTTTTTTTTTTTGCAAATTATAATTTACAATTTAACATAACATAACATAGGTTCAACAGAACACACAGGAAAAAAAGAGAACCCATCCCACCCCACCACCCCTCCCCCTAGCACCAGGGCCCTGTTCTATGAAGCAGGATTACTGCCTAGCAAGGTAACTTTGAGGGTAAATTCTAGGGCTGGGACGATTCACTTTTCTCCCGATTCGATTTATTGCAATTTTTTAGGTGCCGATATGATTGAAATTGCGATTTTACGATATTGCCGATTTTTGCAATCTTTAGTTAGCTTTTTTAAAACCAGTGAAAAAGATGAACAATGATGATGCCTACAGACTATATCAGGAAAAATACACATCACATGTGAGTCTGTATTTTGGATTTATTCAGCAATATATTTTAATCAGCTGTTTATGCTCCCTCTCTTCAAAAGCCTGGATTGCATATAAAAAGTGGCTTATTATCCCTTCAGACAACAGAGTTTTTCAAGAAATATTCAGTTTTGCTATCAAGATTTAAAGGAACACTACACCCAAACAACGATTTGGCCTCATTTTCTACTCACCCTCATGCTGAACAACACTGTGGAGTAGTTTTGGAACATCTAGGATGCAGCTGGAGATCTGTGGGGATCCTCGCTGTCCACTGACATTGATATCATGACTTAGATAAGAGCCCGAACGAACAGTGTCCTTAAAGTCCACAAAAGTCCACAAAAGTCAGCAATATTCCTCCATACTGCTCGTGCACTGTAATCCAAGTGTCCTGAGCGGGTAACGTCCACCATTTACTCGAAACGACATCATTTAGCACATGTTTATAGCCTAAACAGTACTACTTCGCATTTCTATGATACACTTACGGGGTGCCTAAGGGAGCCGTGGCTGATAAACCAAGCGAATGCGCACTCTGCAATAACTAGGAGCGTAGAGCAAAAAAATCCCACATTCTGCTGTGAGCAACGGAGCCGTGGGCAGACACAAGAGGGGTCAGCAGGATGTGGGATTTTTTGGGTTCTTGTCTCTTGTTCTACGCTCCTAGTTATTGCAGAGTGCATTATGGAAGTGGTTAGCTTTCCCAGCCATCGTCATCACTGTAATTTACGGGCCGAGCATGAACGCCTCTGCTGCCTGCACTGTTTACCCCCGGCTTCTCTCTCGTCTGACCAGAGCTCCGCGGTCTTTCTCATTCTCCGCTAACACGGTCACTTTTCGCGATGTTTTGAGCTTCCCTGCATCCCAGACCATGTACCCTCTTCGACAGTCGCCGGCCATGGAGAGGAAAAGTTCTCGGTATGTACTGCTCCGGGACTGTAATGGAGCGCGGAGCTGCTCCCGCTGCGCGCACACGCTGTCAGTTTGGTTCTCACTGGACGACTGACCGTCATCCTCAGAGAGTAAATATTCCTCAGATTCAGAGTCAGACAGTACTTGACAAAGTACTCTCGGCATCGTGAGTACTCTCACTAAGTCTCTATCACTCTGTGTCTCTCTCTCTCCTCCGCTCCTCAGCCTCTGCAGCCACACTCACGTCCCTCGGTCCGGTGTGTGTGTTTTAAAATAAATATACGCCAAAACTTTGAATAGAAACCTGTCACCTGTCCACTATCTGCTGGTAAAAAGTAGTAAATCTACTCAGCACTATTTAACATATATGGCCTGTTTTATCCGGCAATGTCGCCTCAGTTTGGCGACTTTAGCGCCTATAGTGTTGTGTGTGCGTGTGTGTGTGTAGGGTGGGGGGTGGGGGATCGATTTTTGAATAAAAATATCGATTTTAAAATCGGCAGACAAAAATCGCGATACTTAGGTGTATCGATTTTTCTCCTCCTAGTAAATTCTAGGGCTGTAAAGTCCAAGTCAACTGGTCGACTAATCG
This sequence comes from Scarus forsteni, assembly GCA_036419115.1. NCBI lineage: Eukaryota > Metazoa > Chordata > Actinopteri > Labriformes > Labridae > Scarus > Scarus forsteni. The sequence goes on from JAZDUH010000389.1 coordinate 8,049, forward strand.
GTAGGGATGCACTGATCCAGGTTTTTCACTTCCGATACCGATACCTGAATTTGGGTATCGGCCGATACCGGTACTATTCTGATACCAGGGCTATTATTACTGGAATATTAATATTATCATTATTGTTTAAATTATGTATAAAATTTGATTATGAGGCTGTAATTAACCACAGAACAGTTATTTACATAGAAGATAAACAAAAAAACATACAACTGTAAGGGCTTTAAATTGAATGGCAACATTTATTGAATGAAGTGCAAAACACTAAGGATACAGTCAATCTCCATAGAGACGAAGGCTGCTTGATATGAACAGCAGAGTATGGCTCTTGGAGCAGGTCTTTTATCAATTGTCTCACTTTTGATATAAAATGTGTAACAAGAAGACAGTCTGTTGTTCTAAACTATCAACAAAAAAATAACACCATAAGGGCTGCTGCTTCTGAACAGCAAAAATATAATAAATAAAATATAATAAAATAAAAATATTCCCGTGTTCAATCATGTGGTGCCTTTTCAGATGTTTGATTAATTTTTAACTGTGATACTCAAATAGCTGATCGAATATGGGGATAAATATCTGGAACCAAATAGTAAATAAATATGCGAGTGTAAAATAATGAGTGTAGCAGCATGTCAGGGCGCTGTGAGCGCAGCTTGACTCTCAGAAACATCCGCTACTCCGTTGACCTCAGTAAAGAGTTTCCACTCCGAACAGAGCAGAATAAATAGCTCTGTATGTTCTGAGGAGAGCTGTGTGGAAATATTTTTGGTTCTACACCGCTGATGGGAAACTTAAAATCAAAGTCCAGGCTGTGTGTTCTGAGAAATACAGTTTAGTCACTCGTCCTCCACTTATTTGCGGGCTCAGCCGTCGGCTTTTCATCCAAGCTATATGGCCAAATGCAGCGGAGCTTCGTCAAGAGTTTAACCCCGTGTGACGGTGTTCTTTTCGGCAGGGTGTTTACCAAAAGGGCGGTATTGAGTCTCTGTACCTTATTCCGGGGGGCATGTCCGAAAACCGTTCGGCTTTGATTTTGAGGAGAACTGACGGCATTACTCCACACAGCAGATATGTTGTTGTTAGCGCTCGTCTGTTAGCTCAGGTGGCTGATAGACGGCGTCACACTCACAGGAGGCACTATGCTACGCACACACTGGCTGGCTGCAAACTGTGGAATGGATTTCTTGAAATGAGGTCACATGGCTCGTGTGTGTTGTGTTGGATCGGGCGCCCCGTGGCATGCGGATCGGAAAATTCCGATCCGTGAATTATGCCTGGATTGGACGCCGATACCGATACTGGATCGGTTTGGTCCCATCCCTACTAATCGGTCAATGCGTGCTCAGTCGACCAAAATTCTGATTGGTCGACCAAATATGTCAATTTATTTTTTTCCCCAGCAGTTCATTTCATCAGGAGAAACGTATCAAGTGAAATGGGGGTATTTTCTGAGCACCCCCATCATGTCTCAGAACACCATTTTAATGTATTTATCATTCACTTCAATATTTTATTTGAGAACATTTCAATATTCTAGTCTAATAATCGCGTATTCGTTTTATAACTGCATGCGCTCTGCCCACGCTGCAGCGGCGGGATCCCTCACCCAGCGCGCGCTGGATTTTATGCCTCATATAAACACCCAAATGCAAAAGCTACTTCACAGAAGGAATTTACTATTTTATTTGTATGAGGCCCATTGGTGTCATAGAAGGCCAAGAAAAACATTGGAACCTGGATATTCAGTGCCAGCGTGCCAGACAATTACGCACGCCCTCACGGCAAAATACGAGGGAGTAAACAAGAGAAAGTTTCCGAGTTAATAGATAAAGATAACAGATGTGTAAGTCTCTTCAAATGGACCCCTATATGAGAGTGACTGCCCATTTCATTGATGAAGACTGGAAAGGAAAGAGTCTTGTGTTGAGAGAAAAAAAGGAGGTGCGCACACAGGAAGAACCATCGCTGCGCAACTGTGAAGTTGGCGATGCCTTTAAAGTTCCAGCAGGAAAAGTGTCTGTTGTAGTGAACAACATGGTTAATATGAAACTCTGTGTGGGAACACTCAAAGAGTCCCATGAATTTCCAGGTTTGAGTATTTTTCTGGATATTCAGTGCCAGCGTGCCTCACAATTACGCATGCACTAATGGCAAAATACGAGGGAGAAAAAAAGAAAAAGCTTCCAAGTTAATAGATAAAGATAACAGATGTGTGCGTCTCTTCGAATGTAGTCCTATATGACAGTGACTGCCCATATTATTGATAAAGACAGGAAAGCAAAGAGTCTTGGGTTGAGAGAAAGAAAGGAGGGAAAGAGGCGCGCACAGGGGAGAAACACGGGGGGGGGTGGGTGTTGAATGATTTATTTGTCATTGCACATGCACAAGTACAGAGCAACGAAATGCGCTTCACAGTACAACCCGTCCAAGAACATACAGAGACAATCACAAACATGGGGGACAGATCCAGGTCGACCGTTCGCTGTCGCCATGAGAGGCGCCACGATTTTTTGCAGATGGGACAGAAAAACCACACCGGGGAAGAGGAGGAGAAAAAGGCCAGTCTCACACTATGCCCCAAAACAAAGCACAGTGAAAGTCCAGGAAAAAAAACACCTCAGCGTTTCAGCAACATAGAAAAAAGACAGTAGACATGCAGATGTGATGGGCAGTTCGGTAATTAAGAAGGGGTTTTGAGATGAACAGTCCATGGGAGGTGCAGCCCTTCTGGCGCTCCTCACCTCCACAAAATTATCAGCCTCTGGGAGAGAACGATAGGGGCCATCAGGGTTCATTGAGTAAAAGGGCCCCATAAATCCTACTCTGAAAACCCAGACTCTACACTGTCTCTATTGTCCGATACGATGATGTTTTTGGCCTTGAGAGGCAGAGCCACTGAATCCAGAGCAGAGTTCACAGGAGAAGGGAGTAGGGATGGGACGGGGGATCGAGCCTCTGTTAGCAAAACATTCCAGGAGACAGACGATAGCAAAGCTCCAAGGCTGTGCAGGGGAGATAGAGGGAAATACAAAACAAATTCTGTTTGGGGCAGGCTGCTGTAAATTTCCATTCAGCCCTTCTGGTTTTCCGTCTCACACGCCGATGTTCCAAATCTGTGGGCCCATTCATCCGAGCCGAACCGTCAACTTCTCCAAGTTGTCACCCTCCTTGCGAACGAGTTCAAGAATCGCATCAAGTTTGCGATTGATCTCACAGATCGCTTGAATCTGAGTGTTGACAGCTCTGCCCATTCCCTCGGTCATGACGGGCAGCTTCTCCAGAGCCAAAACTGCTGCCATCGCCTTCTTAACTTTGCGATAAATCAGGAAACTGCTAACTCCAAACAGCAGGAAACCTGTTATCATTAATCCAATTATGTATGCATCTTCCACGTCCACGATGGACATAATTGACAGGCACACGATTCGCCACTTGTCCCATGAATCAATCGCATACCCAGCCGGGTAGGTCCCGCTCGGACAGGCAGGTTCTCCTTTCCCTGCTCTTCTCGTCGAGAAAATTTGGTCGATGGCGTTGAGAGACCAGCTGATTAGTTCCATGATTTAGATGTTCGGAAAAGTAATGCAGAGAGAGGCTGCAATAGTTCATACAAGACAAGAGCAACAGCAGGAATGATAGGAGCAGAAAAAGCGTCTGACTCAAATACCTCGGTATTTGAGTGCCAACAGGCATCAGCTCACTTTTCTGAACATTGACCCTATAGCCGGAGAGTTTGCCAAATTCTGTTAGTAAGACCAATAGCTTAGGAAGACTCAAAAGGGGTTGTGATATATATAGTAGCATGTCATCCGCATAAAGCGAGACTTTTTGCTCCTTCCCTGCTCTGTGAATTCCTCTGATATGAATATTTTGCCTCAGAGCTAGAGCTAATGGTTCCATTGCAACTGCAAAAAGGAGCGGTGACAGGGCATCCCCTAATTTATCTATATTTGTACTACATTCTTTAATAATGCATTTTTTTCATTTTTTGTGATAGGCTGTGTTAAGAGTTTTGCCTCCTCATTTGATAGTTTATTCATTTTAAGGGGTTTTAAAAACTCAAAAATTTTCTTTTCCTTAAATTCAGGTTCTTCTGCCTTGTATAATTGTTTGTAGTATGTGGAAAATGAGTCTGCTATTTTAATAGGGTCTGTCTCAACGTGACTGGTTTCAGGGTTCCTAATTTTTTGGAACTGCTGCGGCTAGATTGGACTTTTCTGAGTTGAAAAGCCAGTAGCCTACTGGCTTTGTTTCCCATTTCATAATATTTTCTCTTTAATTCTTAGAGCACCCTCTGCTTTGTATGCCAGAACCTCATCCAATTGTTGTCTCACTTCCTTTAACATTTTCAAAGTTTCCTTCTTTCCAAATTGTCTATGACCTCTTGTTAATTTTTTAATTTTATCTTCCAAACTTTGTTGTTTAGCAAGGCTTTGTTTTTTGATTCTGGATCCTATAGAAATAATCTTCCCTCTTATAGTGGCTTTACTAGCATCCCATACAATTGAGGGGGAGACATTACCATCATCATTTATGATAAAGTATTCAGTCAAAGCCTCTCTTAATTCTTGCCTAATATTCATATCTGTTAGTAGTGATACATTAAGTCTCCAGTGTCTAAAGTGATTGTCTGCTCCTAGGTTAATTTTCATAGTCACAGGGCCGTGGTCTGAAATAGAGATTGGTTCAATTGTACTTTCTTTTATTCTATACATTTTGGTCTTTGATACACAAAGAGATCTATTCTTGAGTAGCTCCCATGTATTTGAGACATATAAGTGAAATCTCTTTCATTAGGGTGGAGCTGTCGCCAAATGTCCACTAGACCCAGTTCTTTCATCATATATGATAAGCCCTTGGACATTTTGGATTGAGGTTTTTTAATACTGGTAGCCTATCCAATTTTGAATTCAGGGTGCAATTGAAGTCGCCTCCTACTATTATGATCCCCTCACTTTTGTCAGCTAGCAGAGTTGCTATTTTTTTTTAGAAAAAAAGGACAGTCTTCATTTGGGGCGTACACATTCAGTATAGTTATCTTTTTTCCTCCAATTGTGCCTATTACCATAACATATCGGCCTTCATCGTCTTGAAAGATTTTTACGTAACTGTAGTACACCGATTTATGAAATAGTATAGCGACTCCTCTCTTCTTTTTACTCCCACATGAAGCACTGTACACCTGATCAATCCTTTCTCTCTTCAATTTTAAATGTTCGGTTTGTGACAAGTGTGTTTCTTGAATTAGAGCAACAGAACACTGCAACCCCTTTAATTGTCCCAGGATTTTCTGTCTTTTAATTAGGTTATTGACTCCTCTTATATTGTAACTTATGAAGTTCAACTCAGCCATAATCTCTGTGGGGTTTTATAATATAGCTCCCTACCTGTTTTAACTTAAATATAATAGTCAGTCTTGTCACTATTAAAACATTGTCTGTAGCATGTGTCAGGAAAAACAAAGAACAGAGAACAACATAGAAAATACAAAAATGACTTTCCATTTCATCAATCCGATGCAGGAACTGAACTATAACTACATCAGATCCCCGGTGATATAGGGGCAGAGAGGTGTGACCTACCCTCTCTGTGGAGTAAAGCACACATAGTGCAAGTGAGACCGATATTACAATAAGATGTAAGAAAGGTCTCAATGAGTGTATTCCACTCATAGGTTATATACAAGCATAGCCTCCGTCTGGACTATCTTAACACATAACACTATTTTATTGTGACAACAATTTGTTTTAGAAGCTTCAAAAGGGGAAACTTTTTCTTTTCTTTCTTTCCTTTCTTTTTTTTCCACCCCCTCCCTCCTCTTTAGCCCGTTAGTTATATAGCTTAATGTGTGGCTGTCAATCTTACCACTGGCTTAGTTAATTGTTTTTACTGTTTTTAATCGTCCAACCTTGTGACAGTCACTTCAGTCCTCCTCCAGCAGAATGGCCTTGAGATCAGCTGATGACAGGAGCGCTCTCCTCTTTCCCCTCTCCTGGCTCCTCCACCCATCCTGCAGTTCTTCCTCGATGCGCTCTCTCTCCTCGCACCGTAGATTGACCCCCAGCTTCTTCAGCAGCACTTGATAGTGATGAAAAGGTTGTTGGAAGTTCATGTTCAGCTTCTTCAGCAGCGTCGCAGCACTTGATAGTGATGAAAAGGTTGTTGGAAGTTCATGTTCAGTTTGGAAGAAGGCACAAGTCCAGATGAGATCGGTTAGCCAACCATTTATTGACAATATGTGAGACAATACAAAAAATAATAAAAATACTCAGCTGCTGAGGGCTCAGTTCTGCACCGCACCAGGGATGTACAGACAAAGAGCATTGAACACAAGCATACACAAGATCTTATACACATCAAGATTTGGGCAGTACCAACTTATCACATGTTAAGATCATGTCTGGTTTAAAAGCTATGTCTGTCAAGAGAGAAAAACATAATGGCTTGATAAAGGTCAGACTTAAAGGAAAAGTTCGGTTCCTGCAGCTTTTACATTGTTTATAGAATGAACAACAACAATATACTCACCCAGAAGGCTTTCCTGATCCAAACAGTGCTTCGGGAGATATTAAGATCCAAAATCGAGCAGTGGACATCCGTATAATGGTAGCCCGTAGGGCATAGATCGCCGCTCCTAAAACTGCATTAATCGTCCAAAAACTCTTGTTTTTCACCAATATTCCATCATGATCCGTTCCGGATGGTCCTCCATCGCAGTCTGTGTCTCTCCACACAGCGCTGTGTGGCTGTACTAACTCTGAACTGACGAGTTTGTTTGCGTGCCCTTCGCGCATGCACAGTACTCTCTGGAGCGTTGCCTTCGCTTCCTCCTTTCTATGAGCTCCTCATCGGTGAACTCTGGCTCGAAACTGTAAGGACGTCCATCATATTCAAAGTTCTCCTCCACAACATCTTCATCCGATAGATATTTGTCCATTTTGCACAAAACTGGAAGAAGAAAGTCGATTTGCAGCTGCCGGTCTTCCCCTGAAACAATGAGCCGTACTGCGCATGCGCGAAGGGCACGTAAACAAACTCGTCTGTTCAGAGTTAGTACAGCCACACAGCGGTGTGTGGAGTGACACAGACTGCAATGGCGGACCATCCGGAATGGATCATGATGGAATATTGGTGAAAAACAAGAGTTTTTGGACGATTAATGCAGTTTTAGGAGCGGCGATCTATGCCCTACGGGCTACCATTATACCCGTGTCCGCTGCTCGATTTTGGATCTAAATATCTCCCGAAGCACTGTTTGGATCAGGAAAGCCTTCTGGGTGAGTATATTGTTGTTGTTCATTCTATAAACAATGTAAAAGCTGCTGGAACCGAACTTTTCCTTTAAGGCAGAAGTTCAAAAGTTCTCGCAGTTTCACAAAACCACAGGACCAACTACAGGATGCAAATGGGGAACCTGACCCCCAGACCTTAACTGAAACCACAGTCCTGTCTAACCGATTTCACCTGTATGATTTATAACACATTTGACCTGTTGAACAAACATGTTTGAACTGATCTGCCCTAACATAATATGTTTGTATAACTGTTGGCACAAAATGACATCTTTGGACAAATGTTAGCATTAGCTTGTATATAATTCTAACAAGGTCTTCTCCCCGGTGTTCAGCTTGACACGCAGTTTCGCTGGATACAGATACCTCGCCTGTATGTCTTTCTTTTTGAGTTGTTTAATCACTTTGTGCACCCTCATCCGTTTCCGCTGTAAATCAGGGGAGTAGTCCTGGTCAAAGTAGATCCATTTGCCTCGGAAGAGGACAGGACCCTGGCTCCATGCCTGCTTTATGATTGCATCTTTTACTGCTGCATCCAAAAATCTCACTATAATCGATCGTGGTGGGACTGTGGCATCTTAAGGTTTGGCCGCGAGGGAGCGGTGCGCCCTTTCAATCTTAATGTCCAAGTCTGGTGATAATTTAAGTTCCTTCTGGAGCAGATCTTTAATAAATCCAGCCTTGTCTTTTCCTTCACTGTCCTCTGGGATCTGAAAGATCCTGATGTTGTTCCTTCTCAGTCTATTTTGCAGATCATCACATTTTGCTGAGAGATCAATATCACGGTGAAGCAAGTACCTCAGCGCTCTCCGGTGACGTATCTCCGCATCCTCGGCCACACCGACCCTCTCCTCCAGTTTTCCCATCCTCTCTTCGTGCTCCGCCAGTTAATCTTTTATGTCTGAAACCGTTTGTTCAACATGACCCAGGACCAATTTGGTGTGATTGTGCCCATCTTGGTTTTCATTGCGGAGTTTCCTCAGCTCTTCCAGAATCGATGTATCAGACTGACACCTGTTGCCTACACTGGCGTTAGCATTAACATTTTTGCCAGTGCTAGCATTTTTGCTAGCGTCAGTTGGGCTCGATTCGGCCTTTCTTATGTATATCTATGGATTCGGCTGTTTATTCGGCTCTTTCCCTCGCGGAGGATCATGTTTGTCTGGCTTCCTTTGACCAGCAGAGGCACTCATGTTTCATAAGCAAACATGTAACGTTTCAACCTCAAAATATTATCGTTGTCACTCTTATCTGTAATTTTTGTCCATCGGAGCTTGACTACCATGCTGCAGGCGCATCCATGAAGTGTGGTAAATATATATATATATATATATATATATATATATATATATATATATATATATATATATATATATATATATATATATATATATATATATATATATATATATATATATATATATATATATATATATATATATATATATATATATATATATATATGTTCATATATATATATATATATATATATATATATATATATATATATATATATATATATATATATATATATATATATATATATATATATGTTCATATATACAGTCATGGGAAAAATTATTAGACCACCCTTGTTTTCTTCAATTTCTTGTTAATTTTAATGCCTGGCTCAACTAAAGGTACATTTGTTTGGACAATTATAATGATAACAACAAAAATAGCTCATGAGAGTTTAATTTAAGAACTAAGAACTATTCATTTTCCATGGTTTTCTTGATAATAACCAAAATTACTTAAATTCTTACATCAATAGCTATGGCATTGTACCACCAAAAACACTACTTTTAAGCATTCCATGTTTTCTTTTCTGTTTGCTTTAAACACATGATACACACAAGAGTTAATACTTGATTGCATAACCATTGTTTTTGATGACTGCAGCCATGCGTCTTGGCATGCTCTCCACCAGCTTCTGACATTGTTCTGCTGTCACAGCAGCCCATTCCTGTTGGACAAATTCAAACAAATTTTCTTTGTTTTTGGGCTTGTGGTTCTCCATTTTGAGTTGGATGATTTTCCACAGGTTTTCAATTGGATTAAGATCTGGTGATTGAGCAGGCCAAGGCATGGTCTTGAATGTTGTGGTTCTCCATCCAGGCTTTAACTGACCTTGCCTTGTGGCAAGGGGCATTGTCTTGTTGGAAAATCCAGTCATTCGAGGCAGGAAAGAGTTTTCCAGCTGATGGAAGAAGACTGTTTTCAAGGGTAGTCCTGTACATGACCTGGTTCATTCGGCCTTCACACAATTGCATTTGCCCTGTTCCACTCAGACTGAAACAACCTCAGATCATGACTGATCCACCCCCATGTTTTACTGTAGGGGCAAGACAGTCTGGGTTGTAAGCTTTTCCAGGCTTCCTCCTAACCAGTAAGTTGGCTGGAGTGGGCATCAATTCAAAATTGGATTCATCACTGAAGAGAACCTTAGCCCAATCATCAACAGTCCAATCCTTGTGGTCTCGAGCAAAGAGTAACCGGGCCTTCCTCTGCCTTTCATTGATGAAGGGCTTCTGCTCTGTGTGACTTCAAACCAGCTTCAACAAGTCGGTTTCGAACTGTCCTTGCTGAACAAGTCACATTTCTCGACACAGGAACAGATGAGTGCACGGTCATCTCGTGGGGTAGAAAGACGTTTCCTGCCACGGCCAGGTAGCAATTTGGTAGTGCCATGTTCAGCTTGTTTTTTTTTGTTGTAATGAACGGCTGTCTTGGAGATCTTCAGTTTTTTCGCTACCTGTCTCTCACTCATGCCAATTTCCAGCAGTGCCAAGATGGCTGCCTTTGTGGCTTCACTTAATTCTTTTGTTTTAGGCCTTATGTGAGAGCTGACAACTTCTGAGTTGGAAACCACTCTAGGCCTTTGCATGTGCAGTGCTGCTTGTGACATGAAATGGCCTCTTATATACCCTGGGAATCAATTAAGCTTAAGAATGTCAAATAGGACATAAAGTATTATGTGACCAGCTGCATTTTTGTTGTGTTCATTGTATTATACGTTTAGTGGTACCAGATATTAGAATGAACAAGAAATTGAAGAAAACAAGGGTGGTCTAATAATTTTTTCCATGACTGTATATATATATATGTGTGTGTGGTGTAGTGGCTTCAACCTTCCACAACACCACTATTGAGTGAGTCTAATACACACAGTCCAAACAAAAAACAGCCCCGGATGCAGTGTCATTTGATCAGAAAATAATAATGATAAAAATAAAAAATAAGAAAGATTTACACTTGTCACTTAACAGATTAAAGTGACTGAAAAATTCCTAAATTTCTGCCAATCTGCTCTTTTGCAGTCAACAAATTTTCCGTTCCCACACTCAGTAGAGTGATCAGGAATCACTTATCACATTAAATGACCTGAAGCAGGCAGTCACTCAGGGACATAGGGATGGGAAGTATGGTTTTGTCATTTTGTCATTGTTAGTAAACAAAAATGTAGTCCTGTTACTTTTTACAAATTATTTCAAATTAAATGCTGACTATTAAGGTTAAGGCAGGCTAGAAATTCAAACCAACAGGTTATGTAAATTAATATTATTTCCTTTGTTCTCATAGTTCTCTGTTTATATAAAGCTATATGTCCTACATTTATTTGATTGATTGAACAGCTATATTAATTCAAAGGTATTGACCCTGACTTTCACAGCGACTGAACCTGTAATATGAAAAACAGATAAAAGCACCAACTGAATGTGGTTCCTGTGCCTAGAAAGACATGTTTTTAGTCACAGATTACCTCCTTCCTTTTGACTTGTGAAGTTTTGGATCAGTTGCAGATGTTTGATTTGCTGAATGTTAATCTGTGTCTCCATGTCTCTGTGTTGCAGGATTTTATGATGCAGCAGACTATGCTGCGGGTTAAAGATCCAGTTAAATCATTGGACTTTTACACCAGAATCCTAGGCATGACGTGAGTTTGACTTTACTCCTTGTTAATAGACTCTAAATCAGGGGTGGGCAACTTTAGTGAACAAGAGGGCCACATAATACCATTTTTCCCAGCCCATTGTTACAAATTTTCAGAAACTCTCGATGAGGAAAAAGAATGTTGGATAAACAACATATGAGAATATAAATTTGTCATAAAATTAGAATACCAATATTCATATATTACAACATATATACCAGTTATTATGCATAATCAAATGAACTTGACATAGAATTCAAGCAAATTTAGCTAACATACATGTAGGGGTGTGCGATATGACAATATTAAATCGTTAAGGATTATAACGATTTATTATCATCATAAAGCAGAAAGATCGTCAGATCGTCTGTGTGGGCACAGAGACTTTGACGCGCACCCGACTAACCAATCGTAGCACATTAAGCGCAGTGCATGGAAGTATCTCCTGTTTGGTTGTGTAGCGTGAAGCCATGGCGGAAAGAAAAAAGGAGATAAAAGCTTGTCTGTACAAAAATCTGTTTTAAAGCAGCTGTATTATTCACTCAGGTTATAGACATTGCAGGTAGATAACATTTGTTTTGAATTGTTGCACTTTAAGAGATAATGTTGATATTGTTGTTCATTACCTTTTATGTTTACATTTTTGCACATTTTTATAAAAACTGCACTATTTAAATTAAAACCTGTTCAGAAAGTTTCTTTGGCTTTAATTGTCCTTTTTTTCTGTTTGATATGTTTGATATGTTAAACATAGGGAAAAAATGGTCAAACATGCAAATTAGTCTAGAAAAATCAAAGTAAAAAAGAATCGTGATAAAATCGTGATGATATTTTTGCCATATCGCCCACCCCTACATACATAGAATTAAAGCCAATGAAGTTATTTTCAGATCAATAAAATGATGAGTGTTATTCAAATTTTTAAAGCTCAAATATTTTGCTGCTGCCATTTTTAAAATATGGTACTGAGTAATACTTGATATAATGTTCAAAGGCTTCATAAAAGAGATTTAGAGACACTATTATAGGTCATAAACAACTTACATAAGCCAATAAAATATCAGTCTGGATTATATAGAATTATTTCAATTGGATATCTGAGTTTTCTTCATATTTAGAACTGCTGGTTTGGAATGAATGGCGGGCCACATTTAGTGATGTAGAGGGCCGCACTTGGCCCCCGGGCCGCCACTTGCTCACCCCTGCTGTAAATCAATCCCAGGGCAGGTATTTCTGTGTGTCCAGGTTTTCCACATTCACAAACTTGGCTTCTGGACTAAAGTTTAGTTTTCTCTCTGCTGTGTCAAATGTTTCAGGCTCCTGCAAAGTTTGACTTCCCCTCCATGCGCTTCTCTCTCTTCTTTTTGGGATATGAGGACAAGAAGGAGATTCCCACAGATGTGAATGAAAAGACAGCCTGGACCTTTTCTAGGAGAGCAACCATTGAGTTGACGCAGTAAGAACATCGGTTATTTACATTGATGTGTTTTTGACTGTGCAGGTTGGCCTCTCCATATTCAGATCAAGACAAAATGACACATCAGGAGGCCTTTTAAAGTTAATAAGAGTGAAACATCATGTCTGTACACAGGGAGAACAGGAGCACATCCTGACAGGTCTCTCTCATCACTACATTTATGCTGTAAAGCATTGTGTTTCTGGAAACTTGTATTACCGGACTGGTGCAGTCACCTGTCCTCCCTGGTATTCAGGTTAGTTGGTCACATAATGTGCTAAAGCAAACAATCTACAGATGGATTTTTAAAGAGTGGTGCAGGGGCGATGCATCTTTGTAGTTCCCTCTACTGTGAGCCAACTTAAAGACTTTTCACTGCCTTTATGGTCATTTCTGTTAATTAGCTCTGGAGTGAACAAAAACATGACACTTTTATGTTCTAGTCTTTGTGGTAACCTTAACAAATGAACCTACTTGTCACAATATTTTAAGCTTATATTATCAGTGAGAGTGAATAGCTTTTAGTGAGGGACTATGGAACTACAACATGGTGTTTCAACTTAGAGGCAACAACAATATTTCTGATGTATGAAGTTTTGTCTCCTCTGTGAGAGACTTCTCACGATGAATGACTTTGGTCCTCATGGCTGTGGCAACAGTAAATGAATTATTGGTTATTGCAAAACCATCAGTAAAGGCATCCCGCTGGGTCCTATTTTTGTTGTACTTGTTTGCAGTTAGACAGCAGCCGTCATTTGAAACAAGCAAGTTTAAAAGCCAGAAAGATCATATGAATATAAATATTTTAAATTAAATGTGAAAGTCTTATGTGCATATTTTCACCACAAACTTAATTTCAGGCATTTATCTGTAAGCTGTACTCAAGTGCTGTTAACTTTTTGAGGTTGGGAACCAGGAAATGCTGAATACTATCTCAATTCTTGGTTTTTGGGCTTATTCATTCCAGTTTGTTGACTAATTATCTCGTCATATTTTTTGTCAACCTTTTCTCCCTGACAAAAACTAGATGGTACCTAAAAAAAACAAGCTCACATGGACAAAAGTTAAAACTAAATTAACTGACTTTTTCATCAACAAATAAAACAACACTAAAATGCTTGACAGAGACTTAATCCAATCAGACCTAATTTGGTCATGTAGAAAGTAGAGACAAGTTAGGAATCTATCCAATCACAGCTACTGGTTGTGTGGAAAGATTAGATGAGTTCAGAGGTACATCCAATCACAGCTGCCATAGCTTGGTGGTGATGGGATAAGTTGTGGAGCGATCCAATCAGAACTGCTCTCTTTATGAATTGATATATCCATCAAGAGCAGGTTCACTGTTTGTTGTCAGTTCTGGTATTGTAACTGAGATGTTGTGACAGGTAGCCTAAATAAAGGTGACAATGTATTAAAGATGAAATTAAACAAAAGCTTAATTTGTTTCTGTTAATGTATACATTCAGACTTTACTAGCATTCAGTAAAGGGTTATTAGATATTTCATTTTATTCAAGTGTCAAACATGACTTCAGAAATCTAAGGAAGCATAAAAAATGCCTTATACTTTACATTTTATATGTCAGTTGACACATTTACAGTATATTTCATTGACTAAAATGTATCCACTAAAACTAGACTAAAATTGACATAATTTAGATGACTAAACTATGACTAAAACTAAAAGATATTTTTTGCAAAAGACTAAAACTAGAACTAAATTTAAAAAATGCTGTCATTCCTGTATCATTTTATATATCTGTCTATCTGTTTTTGTTAATATATTTATTTTTCAAAATGCCAAATACTACAGTGTTTTTTCCACACCAGCTAAACGCGTTTGCCCCAGCTCTGTTTACATGACTTATTTTCTACATTCTGAAAGACTTTGATCCATAAATCGGCCTCTTGAGTAACAATAACTGACAAACTGAATAAGACAGAGGGAGAGGCCCTCCCTTCCTCTATTATTGCATCTCCTTCCTTGTTAATCGATTTTCTTGTCTTTTAGTAACTGGGGCTCTGAATCTGATGAGAGTCAGTCTTATCACAATGGGAACTCAGATCCTCGTGGTTTTGGTGAGTGTGCTTCATTGTTTTTACAAGAATTTGTATTGATTATTGAAAACTCAAAAAGTGATTGATTTGTTAAACATCCAAGATTTTTTTAGCTGTCATTTTAGTGTAAATTGATTATTTTTATGGTGGCTGGTTGCAATGCAGCACCAGCATCAGGTGGTGATAGTGGTGCATCAGAAATGTGTTTGTTTAACTTTATTCAGCATCAAGAGAGGGAAGCAGCCTGATGACTTGGAATGGCGATTAAGATGGTCATCTGTTTTTGCAGTACAGATTAAGCTCAGCACACATGAGTAAAACCTTTCTTTTTCAAAAGAAAAACACTTAAAATCTTTGGTGTTACAGCAGGTATCTTGCAGGGCTTGAGCTAAAAATGTAAAATAAGAATCTATGCAGCAGCATATCTCATACCCCTTGTTAATGATAAATTGATTTAGATTTTACAGCATTGACCATAAATGCTGTAACTGCAGTGATAAAATAAACATTAGCTAATAAAACCCATGGTGTAGTCTTAAAGGACATGAACTTTAACCTCCTTCAGCTCTCGGACACTTTGGACCTGCAGAGTCTGCATCTAAGACCCTACTCACTGCATCCTGCATCGTGGCCTCTGTCTCAGGACAGGTATCATGTTGTGAAGTTGCTGATAATGCCCAACCCTCATCTGCTCAAACTGCCCCGGAAAAATGCCCCTTTCAATCAATAAAATGTTAATTATGTTACACAGGTCATAAAAATTCAATTGTAGTTCAAAGTCCTTTATATTGAGACAGAAAATGATTGACGAAAGATCTCTCTCTCTCTTTTTTTATACAGACCTGATCAAAATCTTAAAACCAGTTGAAAAATTGCTGGAATATGCATTTTGCACATTTGGACCTTAATGAGGTTTTAAGTGGAGCTACAATATGCAAAAGAAAGAAGGGGGAGTGTGACAAAAAGCACTTTGAAAAAGTAATTTATTGAAAACAAGTAAAATGAAATAGGCTGTTTATCAGCTGATCAAAAGTTTAAGACCACAGGCTTTTAAGGCCCAAATCGGCTCAAAATGTTAATTTTCTGTCAGGCATTCACACGGTCATGCCCTCCTGATGGCTAAAGCTAAGAAGCTTTCTCTTCTTGAACGTGGTCGGATCGTCGAGCTGCATAAGCAAGGCCTCTCGCAGCGTGCCATTGCTGCTGAGGTTTTATGCAGTGAGACAGTCATTCTAATTTTTTTGAAAGATCCTGAGCATTAGGGAACAAAAAGTCAAGTGGTAGACTCAAAAAAATTACACCTGCGCTGAGCCGGAGGATCCTATTGGCTGTCCGTCAATACACAGGGCGTTCCTCAACCCAAATTAAGGCCCCTACTGGTGCCGACTGCAGCGCAATAACCATCAGACAACATCTTCGGGAAAAGGGTTTCAAAAACAAAAAACAAATTCAAAGACCTCATCTCCTTCAACGCCACAAAACTGCCCGTTTAGACTTTGCCAGGGAGCATCAGACATCAGACATTGAAAGGTGGAAAAAAGTTTATTCTCCGATGAGGAAAAATGTAACCTTGACGGTCCAGATGGCTTCAACATTACTGGCATGACAAGGAGATCCCACCTGAGATGTTTTCTACCCGGCACAGTGGAGGGGGTCCATCATGATCTGGGTGCTTTTTCATTCAGTGGAACACTGGAGCTTCAGGTGGTGCAGAGTCGTCAAACGGCGGCTGGTTACGTGCAGATGTTGCAGCGGGCATCCCTCATGACTGAGGGCCCTCGTCTGTGTGGTAACAGCTGGGTTTTTCAACAGGACAACACTGCAGTTCACAATGCTCGCTTGACCAAGGACTTCTTCAGGGAGAAGAACATCACTCTTTAGGACCATCCCGCATGTTCCCCTGATTTAAATCACATAGAGAACATTTGGGGATGGATGGCAAGGGAAGTTTATAAAAATGGCCGTCAGTTCAGACAGTTGATGCCCTTCATGAAGCCATCTTCACCACTTGGAGCAATGTTCCCAAAAGCTTCCTAGAAACACTGCATCAAGCATGCCCAAATGAATTTTGAAGTGATTAACAAGAACGGTGGAGCTACTCATGACTGAGTCCTACTGAGAAACATTTTTGTTCTGGTTTGGAGAGTTTTTTGTCATTTTTTGAGCGATGGTCTTAAAGTTTTGATCAGCTGATAAACAGCCTATTTCAGTTAACTTGTTGTTTTCAATAAATTACTTTATCAAAGTGCTTTTTGACGCCTCCCCTTCTTTCTTTTGTATATTGTAGCGCTACTTAAATCCTCATTAAGGTCCAAACCAAATGTGCAAAATGCATATTCCAGCAATTTTTCAACTGGTCTTAAGATTTTGATCAGGTCTGTGTATATATATGTATATATACATATACATATATATACATACATATATAAATATATAGGGCACTAAAAGTAGCTATTACCCAGTCAATTTCCTTTGCCCTCTTTGAATCATGTGCTAATGGCTTTCAAAATGACACAGGTAAAGGTTATAGCTTTTGTGCTGCTTGTTGTTTCTGTCTGGTTCCACTTGTTTTAACACCGGGATGATGTCGGCGTTTGTTGTTTTTTTCCCCCGACGTAGTATAGCATTGTGTTGCACTTCAGTTGCTGTTGTGTTCTTGTCCACAACACACTTACCATCAGGGTTATACTTAACATGGAAGCCAAAGTAGTCCCAAACGCCAGGTCTGAATGATAGTGGAGGGTCTTCAATTTCAGCTGAAGGTAAAGACCTTGTTAACCCAGGCGACGTCTGAGCCGGTTTTGCTTTCTTTAATAATGCACTCATGTAATGAAGTAGGCCATAGAGGTAGGCCAATTTGCCCAGAGACCCAGACTGGTAGATAACGGATGTCTTACCCACTGAGCTGGATGTCAAGAGGATTTGCGGATGCACATCAGAAAAGCCACAACTTAAGTTAATGAAATGATAGAATCAAGATGACCCATAAAAGATAAAACAAGAGAAAATGCAAAGCAGTAAAACCATGAATTATCAGACAGATATAAATATGCTAAAAAAAAAAACTATGAAAACTATATTTAAAATAGATGAATCTATACATTAAAAAATAAATGAATAAAATAGAAATGTGTTTAAAAAATTTAAAGAAATCTTAAATTATGAAGTGAGAAGGGATAGAAATAAAATCAACATGACAAGCAAATACTAAAAACATGTGAAAACATCAGACAATAAAATCTAAAACTTGAATTTAATGATAAAGTACGGTAAACAGTAATACTCACAAATACATAAATTATAATAGTCTTTTAAATCATAAAGTTCTACATGAAAGCCAGGCTGAAAAAATTAGTTTTTTGGTTGCGTTTAAAGGTTTTGAGAATTGCAGCTGGTCGTAGCTTGTCTCAGCACTGGATAAGTTCCATCCTCTTTTAAACATGGCACAGTGCAGCCTCTTTTAAAAAAGAAAAATTTGGACCCCTTGGTTTTATCTAATTTTGGACCTTTCTAAACTCCCTTTTATTTCCAAGGTTTTAGAGAAAGTCGTTTCTAACCAACTGCAAGAATACTTGCAGGGGACCAATGTCTGTGATCTGGTTTCAAGCCTCTTCACAGCACTAAAACTGCTCTTTTAAAGGTTTTTAATGATCTCTTGTTAAATCTTGATTCTGTCAACTGTATCATTTTAATCCTTCTTGACCTGACAGCGGCGTTTGATACAATAGATCACAAAGTTCTCCTGCCACACCTTGAGAACTGTTTAGGCATCAGTCCTGGGCCCTCTACTGTTTTCCTTTTATATGCAGCCTCTGGGGTCTATCTTTAGAAAATATGGAATCCCCTTTCACTGCTTTGCCCACGATGTACAAAAATATCTGCCGTTGAAGGTCCCTACCAAAGATGCTCTTCAGTGCATGCTAAACTGCATGAATGACATAAAGCAATGGATGGATCTAAACTTCTTGAAACTAAATGAAAAGAAAACTGAAGTTGTCGTGTTTGGTCGCCCTGATTTGGTCCAGCTCCTTGCTAGCTCCCTTGGTCCACTAGCACCTTACATTGGGTCCCATGCCAGGAATCTTTGGGTAATTGTTGTGCTTTTAAACTGTACAAGCAGTTGGTTCTGCGTGATGCAGAAACAGATGCAGAAACAGATGTGCATCATGGAGAACTCAAAGCTTTCACCATATTCCTCTGCGTAACAAGGGCATGCGGTCACATCATATAGCAAATGCATCTCTTGTTACCTGTTACCTGACAGATTGTGTGTACATATTTATCCATCTATATTTATATATAAGGGCTAATACACAGTAATCGTTGCGTGTGTGTGCATGTGTGTGAGAGAGTGACACAGACACAAGTAGTCTGCACTGTTTTGATAAACAGCCTCCTCTTCTCTGCTTGTTTGTTTCGGACATGTCATTATTACTTACTTTTAGGAGGAACTGTCATTAGGTCCTTCAGGTTTGTGATATTTTTTCAATTTATCTGCGGGAAATTGAAGAATGTCCACAAAACTTCATGGTTCAGAAGAGAAGGAAAGTCTGTTTGATGTCCGTATCACCTGTTTCCTCTGGCTACTCGCAGTTCAAACTTCACTTCGCTTCACTGTGTATTTTCTGATATTTTCTTGATGTCCAGTGTCCAAGGATGTTTCCTCTGTATTCCTTTTGGTCAATACAGTCTCCATCTTCAGCAACTCTTTTCTGTGAACTTCAGTTCATACAGGTATCCTCTTGACTCCAAAGTAGGGGTGGGCGATTTGGTGAAAATATCATATCACGAATTTTTAAAAATAAAGTCACGATCACGATTTTATCACAATTCTTTTTTACATTGATTTTTCTAGACTAATTTGCATGTTTGACCATATTTTCCTTATGTTTAACATTAAAACGCTACATTTAAGCTACATAACCAAACAGGAGAAACTACCATGCACTGCGCGTAATGTGCTACGATTGGTTAGTCGGGTGCGCGTTAAAGTCTCTGTGCCCACACAGATGATCTGACGATCTCTCTGCTTTATGAGATCATCCCCACGTTATAATCCTTAACGATTTAATATCGTCATATCGCACACCCCTACTCCAAAGTGAATGAACCTTATTGGTGCTGCCATAATCATCCCTTTTTTAATTTCCTGCATTGTCTCTTTCTCACACCACTTAGAGTAAAAACAAAAGCCGGCGTCTGAAGCCGCTAGCTTGTTGAGGGAGGCAGAGTGATTCAGCAGCTTGCAACAGCGCTGCTCAGAGGGATACATGACGTAGTTGGCTTGGGTCCAGATAAAATGTATATTTCCGATGGGTAAATGCACTTAAAAACACTCATACAGTATGTGGCGTACTCCTAAGCTGTGGTATTACTTTTTGATTTGAGTTATGGAAGGCGGAGAACATACCCTTTGTTCCTGGTATGGTACTTTCCTGTTAGCGTCTATTTCTTTGTCATAGACTCTAACAGTCTGTGGCTTTCTGAGGGAGAGGAGAGAACTTTCTACTTCATCTAATGTACTTAGTAGCCATAAGGAGCTCATACAGCCCCACTTCAAAAATACTGAACTATCCCTTTAAGAGTCATTTTACCGCTGAACATGAAAAATTCTCCGAATCGGCTGCACCAGATGTCAGCATGGATGTGACACAGCAGATAACACCTGAAACTGATGTATGTTCATTTGCTCACATTTGTACAAGTGGGCTGACATCTGCTGATACTGATGAGCTAATGCTGATTTACACAAATGGCAAAAATTGTTGGTACCCTTGCATTAAAGAAACAAAAACCCACATGGTCACTCAAATAACTTGAAACTGACAAAAGTTCAGGCCCCAATGGGGTTCAGATCGAGAATGAACTAGCAGCTCCATTTAGTATTGTGGATTTATTATCACAGAAGAAGGCAGGTGGGCAGATAGAAGAAGTAAACCTAATCTTACAACACTCTTGTTGGGCATGGGCAAGAGCACATAAGATTTTAGGGATTTCACAGTATAAACAGGGTTATTCTTCTATATGGAATAACCCTTCAATATGTATAGGGGAAAATACATGTTTCTGGGATACATGGTTGGCAAAAGGGATACGTGTTGTCAATAATCTCTACAGGGATCAGTCATTCATATCATTTCAAGATCTTGAAGAACAACATGAGTTAACAGATAAAGGAGATTTCTGGAAATATTTACAGTTGAGGAGTAGTGTGAGTTCTACTTTTGGATTAGAATGGGCAGAGGAAGGAAAAAATAAAGTTAAAGAATTTCTCAATTGACGTCATACTCTGCTATCCGCCACGCTGTTTTACAGAAATATGTCAAATATCCAAACAAGACTGTGTGAAAGCTTGAGACTAATATGGCAAAAAGATTTTGGTAGAGAGATTAGTGAAAATATATGGCAGGATGTGATCTCAAGTGTTGGCTGGGCTACAAGGGATGCAAAAAGGAAATTCATTCACTATAAGATCGTGCACAGTTATTATTTTACACCAATGAAATTGTTTAAAATGGGACTGACCCAGGACAGAAAATGTTGGAAGTGTCATAAAGACTTGGGCACATTCCTGCATGCCATATGGGACTGTCCTATGGTACTGCCTTTCTGGAAAGTGGTGCAGAAAAACATTGAGGGATGGCTTAAACGACCTCTACCAGTATCCCCACAACTATGTCTATTAATGGATAAGGCTCTAATGCCACCAGGTCTTACTAAAGCAGAGCTTTGGCTGACAGTAACCGGTTTTATTGTTGCAGCTCGGCTCATACTATACAACTGGAAGAGCCCATATAAACCAGACCATGTGGAGTGGTTCAAACTTATGTCAGAGACTGCTGCCTTTGAAAAGGTGATTGCCAGGGTTAATAATGTTACATGTAAGACGAGTCAGGTATGGGAAGTCCTTATGGATTATATAAGGGGTGTCACATCTTAGAGGGGTGCAGGGTATGGTAGGAAGGAAGGATAGATATTGTTGTACAGGAGATTGTATTCATGTATGCTTTGAATGTACGTATATGAGTTAGGAGGGTGCTGGGGATAGGTGCTGCCTTGATTATGTAAGATGAATGTTGATTTTACTTTGTTGATTTTTTAAAATATTATCATTATTATTATTATTATTATTATTATTATTATTATTACTTTAATTATTATTGTATTACTTTTATTTGTGTTTTCTTACCCAGACTGTTACTTTTTTTGTCTCATATGTGTTATTTGAAAATGTTTAAAATATGTTAAAACCAATAAACATTTGAATTACAAAAAAAAAGAAATTGACAAAAGTAATGATAAACTAGAAAAGCACTCAGAGAGCGCAGACCTCCACCAGCACCACACTTCTCAGTCATATTGTGATTTTCACCATATATTAGTCCTACCTGTATTTCATCTCAATATTTAGATTCCTTGACCATGAAAACATACCATTAGCAAATAGATTCATCATGATATCTATTTTAGTTCAATTGTTATTCACAAAAATCACATTTTTCGTCATGGCGGATTCAGACGCTGATCCGGATCAATGCCAAAATTGAATTACTTCTTCCTTTTTCCATGCTGAACATTTCCTGAAAATTTCATCAAAGTCCATCCATAACTTTTTCAGTTATTTTGTTTACAGAAAGGCAGACAAACAAACTCCCGAAAACATAACCTCCTTGGCGGAGGTAATAAAAATTGACTAAAAATCAACAAATGAAAGTTGACATTGCCTTTGAATTGTGGTTCAACAGAATTATTTTTAAAAATAACTAAAGAAACTGACCTCAACAAAAGTGATGGTACCCTTATCTCAATGTTTTGTAGCACAACCTTTTGAGGCAATCACTGTATCGAGGCGATTGCAGTCTCAATGAGACTTCTGCACCTGTCCACAGGTATTTTGGCTCAGTCCTCATGAGCAAACTGCTCCAGCTGTCTCAGGTTTGAAGGCTGTCTTCTCCAGACTCCATATTTCAGCTCCTTCCACAAATGTTCAATAGGATTTAGATCAGGCTCAAAGAAGGCCACTTCAGAATAGTCCAGTGTTTTGTTCTGAGCCATTCTTGGGTGTTTAAAGCTGTGTGTTTTGGGTCATTATCCTGTTGGAGGACCCAAGCTTGGTCTCAGCTGAGACCTCAACAAAACCTACCGTCTGGCTACAGTCCTGTGGACCTTAAACTTCTGAATAATATGTGCTACTGTAGTCACAGGAACATCAAACTGTCTGGAGATGGTCTTATAGCTTTTACCTTTAACATATATGTCTATAATTTTATTTCTAATCTCCTGAGACTCTGTCCTTAGCTTTCTGTGGTCCATGTTCATTGTAGTAAACAACACCACGATACCAAACAGCACAGTGACTACTTTTTACCCTTTAAATAGGCAGAATGACTTATTACAAGCTTGAAGACACCTGTGGTTATAATTCAAGGACACAACTTAGTTTAACATGTCCCTATGGTCAAATAATTTTCAATCTTTTCTAGGGGTACCATAATTTCTGGCCAGGTCAGTTTCATTATTTTATATTTTAAAATAATTCTGTTGAACCACAATTCAAAAGCAATGTCTGATTTTTATTAGTTGATTTTCATTAAATTTTTATTTTTTATTACTTTTGTCAGTTTCAAGTTATTTCAGTGACCATGTGGGTTTTCCACTCTTTAACACAAGGGTACCAATCATTTTTGCCACGTGTGTAAATACCTAAACACAATATTAGGAAAAACTTGCAGTGTGCAATAGAACTGTTTAATAATGCAGTGATAACATGATCTGTGATAAGTTAATAAAAGATATAAGGTGCTCATAAGACATAACTTAGTTTCCTGGTCTATGCTATTCTTCTGTTTTATTCAACCCTCACAGCTACAACATGATTTTTTTTTTTTTTTTTTTTACTTTTTATTTTGCCTTTTTCAAATATTTTACATTCAAGTGAAACTAAAGAAAAGGAGTAACAAAAACAACATATTGTCTTGGGGGAGACTGTCCGTTTTTCTTCCTTCTTCTTAAGGGTGTGGCGGGGATTTAGCTTTAAATGAGGTCCATTTTGCCACTTGAGAACAAATACTCCTTCTTGAATTCTCAGACAAAAAGTCAGTTTCTCCATGGCATATATTTCTTCAACAATGTCCAGCCATTGTCTCAGCTCTGGGGGCTCACTTCTCAACCAGTTTCTTGTCAAGGCCTTTTTAGCAGCAATACACAATATTTTCTGCTTTCAATCACTTCCTCAGGGATAAGACCCAGATTTACAGACTGTGGGTCTTTGTGCACTCTTTGATTTAAAATTTCCTCCATTGTTTGGGTAACCTTATCCCAGAACAACTGTATTTTTGCACATGTCCAAAAGATATGAGAATGATTGGCTATTGCATGATCACACCCTCTCCAACATTTCTGTTGTTGTTGTGTTTGTTTAGTCTTAATGTGTGGAATGATAAAAAAGCGTATGAGATTCTTCCATCCAAATTCTCGCCATCCTCTAGAGCTAGTTGAGGATTGTTGTGTGCTGCACATGGAAAGCCAATCATTCTCTGACAAAGTGATATTGAGTTCTTGTTCCCATTTTGATTTGATATATAATGAGTTTCTCCCATTGCATTTTTGGAGACAGCTATACAGTTTTGATACTATCTTTGAGGGGGTACTTTTATAGGCACCCATCAAAAATACAATCAGTTCATTAATATCCGCTGATAAGTGCCTCTTCACTTCCTTATCATAGAAGTTACGTAGCTGTAAATAATGATACAGGTCTCCGTTTTCAAGTTTAAATTCCTGTTTGAGTTTATCAAAGTTCTTAAACATTTTCCCTTCAACAAGTGTACATATTGCTGTTATGCCCCTCTCTGTCCATCTAATAAATGTGTTGTCTAATACATTGGGGCCAAAGTCAGAGGAATGAGAAGGCCATATTAATAATTTACTGTCATTTTCCAATTTGCTTTTCTTAACAATCTCAGACCATGTTTTCAAAGTGGCTCTCAAAATCGTGTTATTTTCCTTTATATCTAGAAAATCTTTGGCCCCTAATCTTACGGGAGGTGGCAGTTCATCTAATTTGAATTCAATATTTTTCCACTTGGCCTGATATTCTGGGGAACACCAATAGACAACGTATCGCAGTTGAGCTGCATAGTAGTACTGTCTAAAGTCAGGTAGGGCAAGACCTCCTTGCTTTTTTTCAAGTTGGAGAGTTCTGAGTTTTATTCTTGGTTTTGCGCCTGCCCAAATAAATCTGGAAATTAGTTTATTCCATGAAGAGAACTGAGATTCTGGGATCCTGATGGGCAGCGACAGGAAAACATATAACAGCCTGGGCAGTATATTCATTTTTATCACCTCTATCCTTGCACTGAAATCTAAAATTAATGTTGACCAACGTGTTATATCTTTCTGAATTTTATCCATCAGAGTATGGTAATTGAATTCAAACAAGTCATTTAAATTCTGTGTAATTATTACACCTAGATACTTTAACCTTTTGGAGTCCCATTTTAGCTTATATTTGTTCTTTATTTTACTACTCGGAAGGTAATTTAAGCAGAGTACCTGTGTTTTTTTATGTTTAGTTTGTATCCTGACATCATGCTATAGTTATCCAAGGTGGATAGAAGTCTGGGAATTGTTACATTTGAGTTTTTAAGATAAATGATAATGTCATCAGCAAACAGGCTTATTTTATGTTCCTCTGATGCTATGTTAATTCCCTCCAGGTCATCATTTTGTCTAATATTTTGAGCAAGCGGCTCAATAAATAATGCAAAGAGGGAGGGGCTGAGGCAGCATCCCTGTCTTGTACCTCTGTTAAGATTAAAGTTGTCTGTCAGAGAGCCATTGATCCTCCGCCTGGCAGTAGGGCTACTATAGAGAGCTTTTATGCATCTAATAAATTGGTCATTAACCCTCTGGATCCCAAACCCGCCGGCGGGTTCAAAAACGCACTTATTTTAAAACGACTGGCATTTACAAACCGTTTGTCCTATTAAAACGCCGTAAAAAGTGGCGTTTTCGTCAGATTCTCAAGTTTCCGAGGGTACCTGAATGTATCACACATGACGTCGGCAACATTCCGAACAACGGCAGAAAAGACAGATGATTTTTCGCGACTGCCGTCAACATCACATTTATTCACACGTCCATTTCAAAAATCTGCAGAAAATAAACCGTTTGCTCTATCTCTATTCTGTAAAAAACAAATAATTTTATACATCTTACAGCTTTCAACAAGCCATGAATGATCGATATACGTCCTGTATTTACTTCTCAAGAATTATTTGAATATTGCCTTCCATTTGCCTGATGTCATTTCAGCCTCTGTCTGTTCATCACCAATCAGCATGCTGCATACGTCGGCTCTGTGTCTCCAGAGACTGTTTCAGGGCAGCAGGACCCCCCGAAACAGTTTCAGGGGGGTCCCTTGAAACAGTTTCAGGGGAGTCCTGTCGCCTTGTACATAGTTATTCACAGTTTTCATCGTTCTGAAAATAAATATTCAGAAAATTTCACTGTCCGTTTTTCTTTATTGAATAGTTTCTTGCATTCTGGTTATGTTATATTGCTATGAGACATTGTTGAATTATATCTGGCTTCAGCCCTAGTTCTCCTGAGCACATAGAGGTGTAGAACTTGATATTGCAGTGAAAAATGAGTCCACAGTGAGTAAAAATGTGACAGAAGCAAAAACGGCCTAAAATACCAATCAACTTATAAGGTCCCAGAATGTGTAGTTTCTGTAAAGGTAGAACCACACCACTTTTTTCCTGTGTTCCTTATGCTTGAGGGTACCTGAAAGTGTGTTGTATATACTCCCACCCTATTTTTAGAATTTTTTAAAAACAAAAACAAAAAAAAAAATTACATTTTCGTTTCTCTTTTTTCTAAAGATTTACAGCCTTTAAATTTTGTTACACTGCATAAAGACATAATTGAGTTATATCAGCTTATAGCCATGGTTGTCCTGAATCCACAGACGTGCTGGACTTCACTTTACAGAGAAAAATGAGACCACAGTGAGTAGAAATATGACAGAAGCAGAAAATGCTCAGAAATGGCTTGGGATTCAGAGGGTTGAAGCCAAATCTCTCAAGGACATTATAGAGAAAAGACCAACTAACTCTATCGAATGCCTTCTCGGCATCAAGACTAATTAAGGCGGTACTAAGATGTCTTTTATTTATATGTTCTATGATATGTAATGTGCGTCTGATTTTGTCCTGTGTTTGTCTGCCCTTTATAAATCCAGTTTGGTCTTCGTCTATTAGGTAAGGAAGAAGATGTTCAAGCCTTGTAGAGATAATAGATGTGAATATTTTATAATCTACATTTAATATGGAAATCGGTCTGTAAGAATCACTCAACTCTTTGTCTTTGCCTTCCTTAGGTATTACGGAAATCACCGCTTCCTTCCATGAAGGGGGTATTTTACCATATTTAAGAGTCCAATTCAAAGAGTTAAGAAGTGTGGGTGCAAGGTCCTCGCCAAAGATCCTGTACCACTCGTTTGGGAAGCCGTCGCTTCCTGGGCACTTATTATTTCTCAGATTGCTAATAGCTTTGTCTAGTTCTTTCCTTGTAATTGGGGCGGTTAATGATTCATTTTGTTCCTTGCCTATGGAAGGAAGATCCAGTGAAAATAAATATTTTTTAATCATCTCATCATTCAGGGGATCTGGTTCTGAATATAATGTCATATAATATATTTTAAAGCAGTTTTCAATGCCACAACATGATTTTAATGATCCTGAGACAAATCCAAGAGACTTTACCTCTGATAAGCTGACACAAAGGACTCAGACTGTTGGGACTAGTTTGTTGCAAAGTCTCATTTTGTATTTTTAATAAAAAGCTGATTAATTGAGTAGCTTGATTGAAGTTTGGATCAAAACATCGCATAAGGAAATACATAGACATCCTGCGTATCTATGTTCCAGCCAAACAGCAACCGAACTGAGTGTGTGTCACTGTGTTGTGAATTTGCAGCTAACAGACTCTTTTTGTTCTCCTGCCATTTGACAGGACACATTGGAATTGCAGTTCCTGACGTGTACGCCGCCTGCAAAATGTTTGAGGAGCAAGGAGTCACATTTGTCAAGAAGCCCGACGATGGTAAGATGTGAATGTCAGAGGGTTAAATAAATATGGCTGGGAAGCTTGACTGCACTTATCTGAAATAAAATGCCTTTATTTCACGTGCCATACTTAAAAAGATCAGAACTTGAATTAATTCAGAATCAGTGGAGCAAAAGCTTCACTTTAAACAATGTTTTAAATAGCATAGTCTGAACCATTTTAGCTTTAATGAATAATTTGAGTTGTATAGTTTTCAAAATTTTAAATGTGTCATTTGGGTGAATATGTAATGCATTATTATGGTGAACTTATCCTTATTACATCTTCTCTGTGTTGCTTTATGAAGCAGATCTTGTGAAATATGCATAATGTGCTGAATGTGGTGTTTGTGGTTCCTGTGGGTCTGAACTTCTCCATCTATGCGAGTGTTGCTGTTTGTGTCTATTGCTTTTGTTTGAGTTCTCCTCTGAGGGCTTCTAAATGTTCACTGGAGACTAAAACAAGTAGACAAAAAAGGCAACCTTTAAAACATTGAATGCATAAAACAAATCAAATTACATAACATTTTAACTAACTTTTAGGATAAAAAAGAAACTTCTGAATTCACCATAGTTCTTTAAAGAAATAGTTATGCATTATTAAAGCGTGTCTTTATGGGGAACAAAGAGCTAGCCTAAACATTAGCTGCAGTGTTAGAGATTAGCTCTGCATCTTTACACAAATAATCAACAGGGTAGGTAGTGCTACATGTGACTTGGACACAGGGCCAACTTTAGGTGAAAGGGTGATTGCACACTGTGTCTAATTTCTTGACATGTCCTGCATAGAGCCACTTTGTTTTGGCACTACCTTAAATGCTTTATTCTACGCCAACCATCCAACCAAATTAAATTGCAGTTTAGCAAAATGCTGCTATATTACAGTTTTTCACAGTTCTTAACACACGTTTCTCAAAACACTAACGGATTCCTTCAAATTGTACACACAAACCTGAAAACCTCACACACAAAATGCTAAACCGGACATTCCTTTTTTAGGATGACTCTTTGACATCAAATCTCTTAACTGTTTACAAAATGGAACTCGTGTTCTCATTTGGTACACACAGCCACATTCTCAAATGACACACACATACCAGTTAATTGATACACACAGCTTAGCATTTGCTGCACTCTACCAAGCTTTCACTGCACATTGAAGTGCAAAATTGAAAACCCAATTATAGAAATGCAACACACAATGGGAATGGCAATGACTCATGAAAATTACCCATTTTTCCTTTTGGAAAATGTCTGTGTAGGTCCACTTCTTCAAACACAAAATATCACACAAGTGTGCAGCAAATCATTGTTTTATTTACAGTGTTTCAGTGCACAGGCATTTCTCAAGAAAATATACATGAAAAAAAGTCAAAAGGTTACACTAGACCACTTCAAGTCTCCTGTTTCTATCTGACCAGATGGCCTCATCCACATCAGAGAGGATGGTCTCTCTGGCAAGGCACCTTGAGTGCCTCCTAAAGCCTTGACAGGCCAAAGCAGAGACATCACCACAGGCCTCCTCCATGGGCTCCTTGTCCTCCTCTTCCTCCTCCTCCCTGTCCTCCTACTCCTGTACCTCTTACTCCTCCATCTCCTCCCCCTCCTCCTCCTTGTCCTCCTCCTCTTCCTTTTCCTCCTCCTAATCTTACTGTTACCCCTCTCCTTCTCTGGTTGTCGCTGTCCATTGTTCACCAAACAAAGCAGAGGCTCAAGGCCCTTTCATGCTGCAGTTCTCCTAATTAAAAATTGCTCACCAGACCTGGGTGTTGGGAGATTTGCATAGTTGTGTGTTGTGGGTTGATGCTTTGAGATTTCAATTGGGGTGTGTGTGCAACAACTGACCATTCTGTGTACAGCTTTGACAACAAGGTCATGTGTAATTGACATCAGAGTGCAAAGACGGAAAGTCAGAGTCTAATACAGATAAGGGAGTGTTTAGATGTGGCAAACTGGGCCGAGCAATTGGTACTTTGAAGTGAGGCTTTTGCAAACTGGGCCAAATTATCGATTGTTGTGTGTTAAGAACCATGGAAAACTGTAATCAGCATCATTCTTCTCCACTTTAGAATCAGTGTAGCTGTCGATGTTAATGGATCAAGCTCTCTGTCAATGGTTATTGATTATACCTCCATAAAAATACTTTTTTAACCAAATACAGAGGAGGAAACTCTGGAAAACAAGAAGCCACATGCCAATGGGTTATCCTCTGAAACATGTAAATTCAATAAAGACCAATACAATGGGAACAAATTTATGGTTTAGGTGTCTATGAATTTGATGTTTTTTTAATTCTTGTTTTTGTCCCTTTGACTCTGCCCACTGACTCCTCTAACAAATCACATGGCTGATCAACATTAGTCTAGTTCTGCTTAAGATTTTCTACCTGCTTCACAGAGGGTTTTTCTTGTCACTGTTGATGTGAGCCTACAATTGTTGCCCAATGCTGTGCTCAGGATGGGTGCATTTGTATCGGGTTTGTAAATGTGAAAAAAAAATCCAATATCAGTGCATATATTTAAAATGAGGAGTATGGCTTTGACCTCCTTTCTTATAAAGTTATCATTATTATTATATATATATGTATATTTTAACTTAATTTCAAGTTATTTTTTATTCTTCTTATTTTTTTAAATTCATTTTCTTATTTTATTTCATGATATATTTAATTTTATACTTATCTAATCTAACCTCCAGTGTTTTCTCATTTTAAACCTTTAAGATGGCGTTTCCTCAGTACGTACTGGGTACAGCAGTGTACTTTATTATTGTCTTTTATTTATGATGCTTTTTATCAACACTGTGTATGGATTGCTGTGTGGGTGAGTTCAGGGGCTGGGTGGAGTGGGTTTGGGTTATAAATCCTTAATTTAATTCATTTGTCTGTTTATACAGCACTTTGTGCTAAATTTTTTTGTATGAAAACTGCTATATAAATACATTTTGATAGATTGATTGAAAGTCTCCTTCAG
The DNA here is from genome assembly GCA_036419115.1 of Scarus forsteni. NCBI lineage: Eukaryota > Metazoa > Chordata > Actinopteri > Labriformes > Labridae > Scarus > Scarus forsteni. The sequence goes on from JAZDUH010000389.1 coordinate 38,878, forward strand.
TAACATTCATGGTTTGATGCTGGATAGTGATGTTATGAGATGTGCCGTGGCTTCGAAGCGTGTGCAGAGTAATGGAAGGGGCTTTCTGCAAAGCGCGTATCGAGGCTTGCGTCATTTAGGGGAGGGGCCAAAAATGATGACGTCCAAAGCCTTGCTGCCCAGCTGTACCACATGACTTCTTCAGGAAGCGGTTCAGATTGTGCCGAGAGGTTTGACACCTATATAAAGCCCTCAGGCTCAGTCCAAAATGTGGGTGTTTGTAAGAGAGTTGTGGTCAGTTGAGAGTTTGGATAGTTTGGATACAGGAGTTTGGATCGCAAATATTTAGTTTGGCGATAGTTTGGAGTGTTTAGAAAGAGAGATAGGGCCTTTTCCAAACCGCCCCCTACACACTCCCCCACCGTAATGGAGTGCACTCCGTCATGGAGTCACACTCGCAGCTGAATGTAGTTCACTTCATCACGTTGAAGGGTAGGACTACAGCAGTAAGCTTTGGGATAAACTTCCCTCCCTCAGGCAGAAGCAGGAAGTGTATGTTGCCATGTTTTCGAAGCGCCACCTGCACGAGCGGCAGTTCTTGCATTGATCCACCAGTGACTGAAACATGAGCAGATCAGATCCTCCAAAAGGCGCAGAGGTTTAAGACGTCTGTTACATTTGATTACGCAGCAGTGAAATGTGAGCCTCTGTACTTTTGTTGCTAAGGCATTCTGTAAAAAATCTCTCTGGATATTGATTTTTATTCATCTTTATTAAATCATATGAGATTGAACAAAAAATCATCCTTTAATGTATAATTTAATATAAGGTCAATTTATTAAAAATTTCCCAACATATTTTAAACCCTGGCATAATGATATTTATTATTAATATTTTGAGACTGAACTTGAACCCTGATGGTATGTTGTGTTTTAATTTTTAATATGTTTTATTGTCAGAGAAACAAAAAGCAGCTAGGCTATTTTTTCCTGTAATTTGAGTTTATGAAAAAAAAATCCCAATTAGATAATGAAAAAAAGAAATGGCATAAATATTAGCAGAGAACCTTTCTGCAACACAATTTTAGGGTGTATTCAAACCAGGAAAGTCCATAGTTCGCTTGATTTGGTCCGGACCAAAGAAAGCGAACTATGGACTTTCCTAGTTTGAATACACCCTCACACCTAAAACGAACCGCACCACGGTTCACTAGGAAGCGAACCGAGACCACCTCTCCGGCGAGGTCTCGGACCGACTGTTTGCTCCGCACCAGAGTTCGCTGGTTTGTATTCAGACCAGCCCAAAAGGTCCGCACCACGGACTTTTTTGGTTTAGTCTGAGCCAAACAGCTCTGGTGTGAAAGCACCCTTAATCAGCCTATATGTATCTCAGTGCTGGAATTAGCCTAATTAACGTGTCTCAGGTAATTTAAAAAATGTTTTTATCCTAGGACAATACAAATTATTTCACTTATTCTTTATTATTCTTTTTCTTACTGAAGAGCTTTCATTTTTCACTCACATTTTTATGAATTATTTGGTTTTCTTGACATTCCTTGTAAATATAAAACATTTAAACAAATAAACTGTTTTTTGGACTAATGCAGGGCAGGCCTTAACTTCATAATCAGTGACATGTACAACTTAAGTTGTAAACATCTGGACGACAATCATGAAATAGTTGTCTTAGTTCAACAGAGTTTGTGCAGGCACTTGCGTGGAACTTTTATTTGTATGTTGCTTCCTCCATGGCTGTCACCGGACACAATTTAGCGCTGCACGTTTTCAGCGAGTCAGCATCCGTGCAGACTCGCTTGTGGAGGGTTTTACAGCCCACTACCCCTCCCCGCGGATCGGTTTGGCATGGCCCTTAATATGGCGGACCCTCCGCGAGGACGCGCAAACGGAGGGGTAGTGGATAGGGAGAGTGTGTAGGGGCGGTTTGGAAAAGGCCCATAGATTGGAGAGTTAGGAGAGTGAGGAGAGGATAGATGAGAGGATGGAGACAGATAGGAAGAGGAGGATTTCCTCTGTGTGGAACATTTTAATTTGATTAACCCGAATAAGGTGAGTGAATAACATCGAACAATATTTCAGACACATTAGGTTGTGGCCAAAAAAAAGGAATTGTTTAAAACCAAAAACTGTTGAAAAAGTGCTATTTCTGGATAAAAATGAATTAAACCTCCCCTGTTCTGTACATCATTGTCCAAGTTATACAAGCATATGTGCCCTCTTCTTAGTTCCACACGCACTTTCACTGTCCTCTGCTTAAAGCTGGGGTTGGCGATTTTGGAAAACTAGCATGAATTTGAAAGTAGCATCTCCTCAGGGCTCCGCCTAAGGTAAAGGTAAGCATTCTCCCGCGGACTCTGATACGTATGAGCTCAGCTACACGCACCAAGTCTGTGCACGCCAGAAAAATGCACGCGCAGTAGGCGGGCAGAATGGCGACGGGATTTGATTGGTTTAAAAACAGGTGTCCTGGCATGATTATTGGTTGGGGCTTTCCCTGTTTTACTCCTGCTGCAGATAGCGGATATTTTTCGCTCTGTTTTATGAACACATTATGAGTTTATTACCATCGGGTCATAAAGACCATTTTAACCAGTACTATAAAAAATGTATCTAAATCAAATCGCCAACCCCAGCTTTAAGCACATGACACTCTTCTGAAGTTACAGACAAACTTTACACAACCTGCCATATTACATGCTATGCTGCTACTGTATTGCTGGTAAGGGCCAGAATTGTGAAATTGATATTAATTGGGCACCAGACATATGACTAAATCTGTTGTTAAGAAAAACATAATTTTTAGGGTTAGGCCTATTGCTCAGTTAAACCACACTACAGAAAAATTAAAGTTTATCTTAAAATAGTTCAAAAACTATTCCAAAACATTTCAGTTTCATTCAAATGTAAAGAGTCCCAACAAGCTAAGCAATGAAGTCCAAAATTTTCATAAAGTATAAAGTTCATCAAAGCAAGTCTTCAAGCTTGTTCTCAGGCCATCAAAGAGAAAAAATCAGTAAAGTGCAGCGTGCATAAGCAGTTCATCAAACCCAAAGCTGTCTAAAAAACATTCAGATACAAAATTCAAAATATCCAAAGTTCTTTGTCAATTCAAAATGTCAAAAAGCACAAAATGCAACCCAACAAACTCAGTTCTCAATCCTCCTGACGCCCCCACCCCTCCTCACCCCCCATTAAACAAAAAAAACCCAAATCAAATGCAATTGACAATGAAAATCAAGAAAAGTCATACATTAAACACACAGTACATTCAAAACTAGAAAGCACTCGGAGAGCGCAGACCTCCGCCAGCGCCACAGTCCTCAGCTATATTGTCATTTTGACCATAACCTTCATTTCATCAAAATTTTTAAGATTCCTTGACCATGAAAACATACCATTAGCAACTGGATTCATAATGATATCTATTTTAAGTTCAGTAGTTATTCACAGAAATCAAATTTTTCGCCATGGCGGCCAGACGCTGATCCCAATCAACACCAAAATCGAATCAGTTCTTCCTTTTCCCATGCTGAACATTTTCTGAAAATTTCATCCAAATCCATCCATCACTTTTTGAGTTATTTTGTTCACGGACGGACAGACGGACGGACGGACGGACAGACAAACTCTCCCGAAAACATAACCTCCTTGGCGGAGGTAAATATTTTATTACATACATATGTGTTAAATTATGTCGAGAAATTGCTCCATGATATATATGTATATATGTATATATGTATATATATATATGTATATATGTATATATCTATATGTATATATATATATATATATTTATATATATATATATGTATGTGTATATATATATATATATATATATATATATATAGATATATATATATAGATATATATAGATATTTATAGATATATATATATACAGTCATGGAAAAAATTATTAGACCACCCTTGTTTTCTTCAATTTCTTGTTAATTTTAATGCCTGGCTCAACTAAAGGTACATTTGTTTGGACAATTATAATGATAACAACAAAAATAGCTCATGAGAGTTTAATTTAAGAACTAAGAACTATTCATTTTCCATGGTTTTCTTGATAATAACCAAAATTACTTAAATTCTTACATCAATAGCTATGGCATTGTACCGCCAAAACACTACTTTTAAGCATTCCATGTTTTCTTTTCTGTTTGCTTTAAACACATGATACACACAAGAGTTAATACTTGATTGCATAACCATTGTTTTTGATGACTGCAGCCATGCGTCTTGGCATGCTCTCCACCAGCTTCTGACATTGTTCTGCTGTCACAGCAGCCCATTCCTGTTGGACAAATTCAAACAAATTTTCTTTGTTTTTGGGCTTGTGGTTCTCCATTTTGAGTTTGATGATTTTCCACAGGTTTTCAATTGGATTAAGATCTGGTGATTGAGCAGGCCAAGGCATGGTGCGAATGTTGTGGTTCTCCATCCAGGCTTTAACTGACCTTGCCGTGTGGCAAGGGGCATTGTCTTGTTGGAAAATCCAGTCATTGCGGGCAGGAAAGAGTTTTCCAGCTGATGGAAGAAGACTGTTTTCAAGGGTAGTCCTGTACATGACCTGGTTCATTCGGCCTTCACACAATTGCATTTGCCCTGTTCCCTCAGACTGAAACAACCCCAGATCATGACTGATCCACCCCCATGTTTTACTGTAGGGCAAGACAGTCTGGGTTGTAAGCTTCTCCAGGCTTCCTCCTAACCAGTAACTTGGCTGGACTGGTCATCAATTCAAAATTGAATTCATCACTCAAGAGAACCTTAGCCCAAACATCAACAGTCCAAACCTTGTGGTCTCGAGCAAAGAGTAACCTGGCCTTCCTCTGCCTTTCATTCATGAAGGGCTTCTTGCGTGCTCTGTGTGACTTCAAACCAGCTTCAACAAGTCGGTTTGAACTGTCCTTGCTGAACAAGTCACATTTCTCGACAGTGCCCACTCATTTTTAAGGTCCCTGGAGGTCTGACGCGATTCTTGACACAGGAGAACGGATGAGTGCACGGTCATCTCGTGGGGTAGAAAGACGCGTTTCCTGCCACGGCCAGGTAGCAATTTGGTAGTGCCATGTTCAGCTTGTTTTTTTGTTGTAATGAACGGCTGTCTTGGAGATCTTCAGTTTTTTCGCTACCTGTCTCTCACTCATGCCAATTTCCAGCAGTGCCAAGATGGCTGCCTTTGTGGCTTCACATAATTCTTTTGTTTTAGGCATTATGTGAGAGCTGACAACTTCTGAGTTGTGCTACGGCTTGAATGTAAGCAGGAAACCACTCTAGGCCTTTGCATGTGCAGTGCTGCTTGTGACATGAAAAGGCCTCTTATATACCCTGGGAATCAATTAAGCTTAAGAATGTCAAATAGGACATAAAGTATTATGTGACCAGCTGCATTTTTTGTTGTGTTCATTGTATTATACGTTTAGTGGTACCAGATATTAGAATGAACAAGAAATTGAAGAAAACAAGGGTGGTCTATTAATTTTTCCATGACTGTACATATATATATATTATGCATCACACATTGTTTGGTTAAAGCTATGGTCTACGATTTGGAAACTTTGTACATTTTAATAACACCGTTTATAAGGCTGTTATGGTCCTATGGTCCTATCTACACAGTATAAAGACCAAAAAGAACGAAAAAAATCCTTTCAGTATATCCGCTGAAAAGCTGCATACTAGCTGACCAATCAAGCCTAGAAGCCTGTAAGGTTCAATTGGTCCGTGAGTTGGTCCGTGAGTCCATCCAATCCCCTGTCTCCCTCACTACGCAGTGTCATGGTCCCGCCTCCTCCCCTCTACCTCCGGTGAGCAGCTAGCAGCATTAGCTACTGACCTATCATGGAGCCGGAAAAGCCTAGCGCTGAAACCGGGAAGCCGCTTCCCTCTCCCGCAGGGCCCAACGGAGCCCGCGGGTCGAGGCCCGTTAGCGGGCTAACGGCTAACGAATGGCCTCAGCCGGCCGTCAGACCTTCAGCATCGTCCGTTTCGCCCCTGGTTGATCAGGTAATGGCTTTGTTTACAACAGTGGGAGACTCTGGTTAGTCTGTGCCTGGCCTGGCAAATGACTTGTAGTGGAGCGGGTTAGCCTGTTAGCCGCTAATCGTTAGCACTGTAAGCTGAGCTGTGGAGGACGGGCTGAGAAAGATAAATCCTCCCCCACAATCGGCTCCACTCTGGCGGCGCCAGACCCGCATTGCCGCCGGTCCAATTGAAATGGCTACTGCTGTGTGTTACAAGGGGGATGTCTGTCGTGTTTGATACTTTCAGTTGAGCTGAGCTGTTTTTGATTGAGTTTGCTGCTGATATATTATGCTAGTCGCTCATAGCTCAGTCGAGGGCTTTATGAGGCTGACCACGAGCTGGGGCGGGATCTTGAAACAGGGAGGGGAGAGGTGAGGGAGGGGGGGGCAGGCTGCGGTTTCAAATCGTAGACCACAGCTTTAAAATAAAGCTGCCTGTGATTCTAGACCTGTCCAGTAGGTGGTTTTGTGGACATGAAGCTTCATGAGATTAACCCTTTCTTGAACCAATTGGCTCAAGTGGTTCAATGCCTCATGACGCTTCAACTCACCACCACTAATGCTGGACAAATAAAAATTGATTTTCCCTCCACCAGCTGCATCCTGATCAAATACAGCCTCACTTTCATTTAGCTGTGTTCACTAAAATAACTACATTCAAAATAAATATTTGCAGAAGTGAGAAATCTTTAAGATTATCCAGCTGACCAAGCACAGCAATTTAAATTATTCTTATTTATACTTTGTGTCTTCTTCAAGTAAACTAAGTATTAAAATGTATAGCTTGTGTTTTAATACGATATAGTCAGTATGAGCTGAATAACTATTTAGAAGATGAATCTTCATTCAGCTCATATTTCCTCATTTTTCTAAACTTGTGTGAACACAAATGTTGATGTTTATTAGAGTAGTAAGGCTCTGTACAGTCAGAGCTGCAGACTGCAGAGGTGAAGCCACAGGTGTCCTCTGATCCTCAAACATCCTGAACTAATTTTTTTTAGTGGAGCTCTAATGTCATCCAGTATAATTACATGAGCTTGTGATTTACTCACCTGTATCAACAGGTGATGTTGGTTTATCCACTTTTCATTCAGATATGTTGACTCTCCATCTACAGAATTTTTGCATGTAGGTGTAGGTGTAGTAGGTGTAATTAAAATTAATCCACAATTCTGGCGCTTCTGAACCCTGTCAATTGAATGGAATTGATAAGGGAATTGATTAGCAAAAAGATTAATGATATCGATTCTTTGATGGAGCTGTTAACGATTCTCAACTGGAATTGGTTTTCGATTCCCATCCCTAAGACTGTGGCTGGTCGGCGCTGCTGGTGGAAGGATACGTAGACTGTGCTGTGTGCTGAAGTAGTGCCCAGACAAAGCAGCTTGAGAGTGGAAAAGTAAGTTGTGTCAAGGTATCAGACAAAGCATGCTGTCCCCCTCAGCTATGTTTGGGGACTTGTTTTCACAAAAAATTATTTTGATTAGGCGGAGATTGTGGCCTCATGTTTGGTGATATGTAACTTTAGCTTCTGTGCCCAATATTTCTGCACAGATGCAGAGCCCTACCTCTGTCACTCAGGCTAATGCTCAGGCTGGTGCTGCGTACCTCCAAACTATCACTTCACTTTAATTCATCTACAATCTCCAAAACTCCTGTGCAGCACTGACTGAAAGACCTTATATCAAAGTAACCATTTCTTTGTTTAAGCAACTTAATGCACACATTTTCCTACCTTAACATTTTTTTATTCATCAATCTTCTGAGGTTTGCTTTATTACTGATAGTAGTATAAATTCAAGGTAGTATTAGTGCTGAATAAATTATTCACTGAAAATAAATGTTTTGCATACTTTGTATTAAATGTGCATTTCAACAGGTGGTTTTGTTTGTAAATATAACTTACTGCCGCACTGATGGATTGATGGATTTGTTGCTTATTTTGAATCATTATTTGTCGTTTAAACTTGTATTTACTTTCCGTCTTGTTTCCATCCACTCCTTCCTCCCACCCTGCTTTTCCTCTTAGGTAAAATGAAAGGTTTGGCCTTCATTCAGGACCCTGATGGTTACTGGATTGAGATCCTCAGCCCCAACAACATGGTGTCCAACACATCCTAAAACTCCAGCAAGACCCTGACAGCTGCTTCAGCTTCACTGGATGTTAGAGAAAATGCTAGGGAACAAATTTAGCATCATGAGCCTGATGGATGAGGCAAACAGAACATGATCTCTAGACTGGGCTGGACTTAATTTGAGTGGATAATGAGCAAGTAGATAAGAAACCTGAGTTGTTTCTATTGATGCAAACTACCTTTGCAGCTGTTTAGTTTACCATCATCAGTTTGTGTTATCAAAAGAATGCCGAAATAAAACTGTGATACTGTGATAAATGTGACAGCTACTGTCCAAATGACTTCATTTGTTGTCTTTTTAAGATCAAGTGTTTATTTTGCTTTAACAGAATCGGGTATACAAAACCCTCATCATGGAGGTAAAAGGAGTAATAAGGGTTTGGCAATGTATATTGATTTTACAAAAGACAGCCATGTTTTTTCAAAAACAGATATTGGTAACATGTTTTCTATCAATACATGCAGTTTATAAGTAAGATAGAGTTTTACATTTTTGCTGACTTTATCAGGCAGTTTTTGGTAATGTCAAACTGATTGATGTTACTGACCACAAGATGATTGGTACAAAGCGTTCAGTAAAATTTGCGATTATTGTTTCTGTTTTATTTTATTTAAATGGCTAGTTCTGGTGAAGTGAGGTTGCTAACGGTCATTGGCACTAGTTAATATGAGTGCCAGAAAACAAGCTTGTGAGCTTAATCCCTAGGGAGGTATATATGCAGGGGTGGATGGTAGCTGGTACACACAGACGTATTCGGTGTTTCCCTCCCAGCCAAATGCCTACCAAGTTCAAGCCGATTACCAGCCAACATCCAGCCAATAGGAGTGTCCAAAATTCCACCAAACATGCCAAATTGATGGTGCGTCCTTGACAAGAAAACACTAAAAGAGAATTACTGTAGTGTATTGTCGAGCTAACGTGATTTCTGAATACTGTAATTTCTCTAATACAACACCCCCTAATCCAGATTTTCACAATAACTGGATGCAGAAATGCCTTTTGCTTCACACATATGCAATTACTCGATTGGTACCATAACACTTATAACAGGATCACTCCACAAAGGTGAACTAATTAAGACCCAAAATATTGGATAAGAACTTTTTAACAGACAGTTTAATAAGAGTTACGCAAGTTTGGCAGTAATGTTTCGCAGAGAGAATATTTTGGCTTTTTGTGTTAGATGTGTTGTAAATGCTGTTATAAATTAAAGCAGCAAGCAGTGTTGGACGGGTCCTTCCTCTGTCGCAGGTCCCTCATGCCCCATCGACCTCCATTTTGAGGGTTTCATTCATTTTCATCCCTTTAAACTGCTCGAAGTTACACTGATATGTGTTTCTGCAGCTCTGTCAGTTTTTATAATGGTTGTGTTTACACATTCTATTTTCCCTCCTTCTGTGAGTCACATGACCAACCTCATGGAACTGTGACATCCTCTGGAACTGTTTTCTCAGGAGCCACAAAAAACACTCAAGAGACACAGCGTCACAGATGACCATTTTGACCCAGTCTCTCTAAAAATCAGACCTCTAATGTAAAATTTTGTCAGGAACCCAGTCATGTAATTTATAGAGCTATACTTTGTTTTATTTATTCTGTAGAGGCCTAACTGACGCAGGATATATCTTACTGTTCCGTTGTTCCTCCATTCATTTGAATGGGAGGAGCTGTGAGAGCTGTTTCAGATTCCACCGACTTTGTCATTTTTAAACCGTTTGAGAAACAACAAATCCCTTCATGACTTTCGATCATCAATGTCTCCTCTCTCATCTGTCTGCATTTCAAGCTGATACCATTTACGGCCTAGGAGGAGATAATTAGGGTCCTCACCCAAGGGGAAGGACCTCTTCTTGCTCAGGCAAGGACCCTACTGTTTTTGCTTCGTTTCTTTCTTTCTTTCTTATTATTACGCCCACCCATCATTAAACCTTAATTTGACACCCTAAACATGCTCAAAAACTCACCAAATCCGGCACACACCTCTGGTATGCCAAAAATGTGATAAAATGAAAATATTAAGCCCCAAGATGCCAAAATGTGCTCTCTAGCGCCACCTATGGACAAAAAAACTAAAAGGGCTGTAACTTCCACTAAGAATGTAGTAGAGAGATGAAACCAACGTCAAAATGTCTGTCTCCTCAAGACCCACAAATCTTGTACTGACACCCCTGACCTATCTCAAACAGGAAGTCGGCAATTTGCCCTTCAATGTAAAATTTCAGGTGAAAAATATGCTGGACGGAAAAATTATCTCCTCCTAGACCGTAAATGGTATCAGCTAGAAATGCAGACAGATGACAGAGGAGACATTGATAAACAAAAGTTATGAAGGGATTTGTTGTTTCTCAAATGGTTTCCGAAGGACGAGCTCTCTAGCGCCACCTATGGAAAACACCACTTAAAAGGCTGTAACTTCCACTAGGAACGCAGTAGAGAGCTCAAACCAACACCAAAATGTTTGTCTCATTAAGACCCACAAATCTTGTGCTGACGCCCCTGACCTATCTCAAACAGGAAGTCGGCAATTTGCCCTTCAAAGTAAAATTTAAGGGGAAAAATATGCCCGATGGAAAAATTATCTCCTCCTAGACCGTAAATGGTATCAGCTAGAAATGCGGAGAGATGACAGAGGAGTAATTGATGAACAAAAGTTATGAAGGGATTTGTTGTTTCTCAAACGGTTTCTGAATGACGAGCCCTCAAAGTTAGTCATGCTGAAACAGGCCTCCCAGCTCTTTCCATTGACTCAGATGGAGGACTTACAGAACAGTAAGGGACATCCTGTGACAGTTGGGCCAAAACAGAAAAAAATAAACAAAATTCAGCTTTAAAAGTTACATGACTGGATTCCTGACAAAATTTCACATAGAGAGGTCATATTTTTAGAGACATTGAGTCAAAATTGTGGCCGCTATGAGGAGTTGTTTTACAACAGAGAGTAGATCTCACAGAGCAGCCAAAAGGGATGGAACTCTTCTCTGCCTTTGGTCTCCACAGCTGATGATGTCACTCACTGATTGACAGGTTCACCGCAGCTCTGTGAAACAGAAAAACTAAAGCAGGGTCTATCTGTGATCAAACTGAACCCCAGAAATACCAAAATGAGAAGAGGTCTTTGCCCCTTCAAGACCCACAAATCACACGCTGACATTACTGACCTAACTCAAACAGGAAGTCGGCAATATGCCCTTCAAAATAAAAGCCCACCCGATAATCCTCACTTTGCACAATAATTTGACCCCCAAAACAAGCTCACAGCCAGACCAAAACAGACATACAAGCCAAATGATGTAAAAGAATTCATGAATAGATAAAAATAATCCCCAACATGTCAAAATGGGCTCTCTAGCGCCCCCTATGGACAAAAACTACTAAAATGGCTGTAACTTCCACTAGGAATGGACTAGAGAGATCAAACCAACACTAAAATTTTCGTCTCATCAAGACTAACAAATCATGCACTGATGTCCCTGATGTATCTCAAACAGGAAGTTGGCAATTTGCCCTTCAAAGTAAAATTTCAGGTGAAAAATATGCCCGTCAGCAATTTGCCCTTCAAAGGAAAATTTCAGGCGAAAAATATGCTGGATGGAAAAATGATCTCCTCCCACACCGTAAATGGTATCAGCTTGAAATGCGGACAGATGACAAAGGAGAAATTGATGAAAAAAAGTTGTAGAGGGATTTGTTGTTTCTCAAACGGTTTTCGAATGACAAGCCCTCAAAGTTAGTCATGCCTGGACAGGCATTGCTGCTCCGTCCATATTAAATGAATGACAGAGAAAAACTCAGAATCAGGCATCCTGTGTAAGTTGGGCCATTACAGAGAAAACAACAACTCTTCCGGATTTAAAAATGTCATGGTTGGATTCCTAACAACATGTCACATAAAAAGATCATATTTTTAGAGACACTGAGTCACAATTGTGGCATCTATGAGGATTTGTTTCACATGTTTAGAGTGCAGGTCCTAGAGAGCAGTTTGGCTGAAGGCCAAACGTGATTGAGCTCTCCTCTGTCTTTGATCTTTAAAGCTGATGATGTCACTGAATAATAATCCCGTGTCACTTAGGCCTCTACAGAAAAAAAATACAGATAAACGTGTCCAACTTGAGTAGTAAAAAAAAGAAACATTAAAACTTGCAGATGATGTCACTCACTGATTGACAGGTTCAGTTCATGTGACTCAGTGGAGGAGGGAGAGTGGACTGTGTAATACTAACCCATTATAAAGAGGAAGAGCAAGAAACACATTAAACCAGGAGGACTGCAATTTTAATATAAAACAGACAAACTAAAGCAGAGTCTATCTGTGATCAAACTGAACCCCAAAAATACCAAAATGTGCTTTCTGTCATCACACACTGTGATATCTCCAAAACACTAACACTAATTTAAAAACAACAAACTAAAATAGGGTCTAACTTGGATCAGACTGAACCCCTAAAATACTAAAATATGCTCTCTTGCATCAAACACTGTGTTATATCCAAAACGCTCACAGATAGAAAACATGTTAAGATCCATAAAACAACATAATACTAAACGGAGGACCAACCTTGAAGAGTCAAACTTTAATCTGAAACAGGTCAACTAAAGTGGCATCTACCTGTGACCAAACTGAACCCCAACTATACCAAAATGTGATGATATCTTTAAACCACGAATGGTAAATGGTAAATGGACTAGAGCTTATATAGCGCTTCTCTAGTCTTGGACTACTCAAAGCTGCTTTACACCGCAGGTCACACCTACCCATTCACACCCATTCACTCTCACATTCACTCACTGATGGTTCAGAGTTTCTATGTTAGTTATCCATCAGTATTTCTAACACAGTCACGCCCTTTCATGCCCATTTACACGCCCCTGACGAAGCAGTGGGAGCAACTTGGGGTTAAGTGTCTTGCCCAAGGGCACATCGCCATGTGTCACCACGAGCTGGGCTTGAACCTGCAACCTCCCGATCACTGACCAAGCGCACTATCCAATTGCGCCACCGACGCCCCAGAATTGGTAACAAAATTGTAAAATTCACAAGAATAAAAATTTTGAGGGGAGAAAAACTCATTGAGAAAAAGCAAACTAAAATAGGGTCTAACTTGGATCAGATTGAACCCCAAAAATGTGCTCTCTAGCATCACACACTATGATATCTCCAAAACACTAACACATAGGTTGCATGTAAATTTCAGAGGGCTAACAGAAAGTTGGCAAATAAACCGAAATACCTCCAAAACAATAAAACATAATATTGATATCTGAATGTAATCTTAAAGGGAGGACAAACTAGGAGGAATACAAAAAAGATAAATAAATTCACAAACTGAGATACCTCCAAAACAGTAACACTAATATTGCTATCTGTATGTCCATCTATCTAAAACAAAAAGGCCACAATATGACTTTTCAAACAGTTGCACTGTTGCTCAGTTGTAGTGATGTCAGAGATTGACAGCTCAGAGCAGCTGGTCCTGTGACTCGCTGAAGGAAGGAAAATTGTAAATACTGTGGATGAGCAAAAAACCATATAAAACTTAAACTGCCTAACATGAAAAAACAAACTCAGATGTCCCTCAGATTAAGATAACATGATTTAAGAATCCTCTGTCCACATCATGCAGGATCCTCACAGAGATGCAGGTACACACATCAGTGAGACTCTGAGCAGGTCACAGGATTTAATAATAATAATAATAATACATTTTATTTCAGGGCGCCTTTCAAAACACTCAAGGTCACCTTACACAAGTCACAAACAAAGAGCACATCAAGTATAAATAAAAAACACATTAAAAGCAGGCATAAAAGCAGGTATAAAAAGAAACATACAATACAAAGACAACACAAATGATCAGAGGGCGTATGAAAGTCTGAACTGATTGATTTTGATTTCATCAAAACAGCAGAAACTGCATCTTAAATGGCATTAGGGCATTAATTCAGTCTTTGAGGCAAAAACAAGAGATCTCAACAGGTGGAACTAACTCATCAAAAACTTGAACAATCATGAACATGTATGATTGTGGCATCTCAGGTGCAGCATTTCTGCAGACAGCTGACATCTCCCCCTCATTCAGCCACTCAGGAACACGTCTGCAGGAACCTTCACTGTGAATTATTTGTCTGGTTTTTTTTATACAGAGCTGTTAAAAGACGCCTCATTTATTTTCCTCAAGGTCATATTAGCCTTAATTCACAAAAACATGATTTTCCTCATCCTGAAAACTGTCATTCCCATCTGATAAATCCCATTAAAGCTGTTTGAGTAGAGAAAAAAATAATTTAATCAGATATCTTAATACAAAAGCGTAAATTCATGTTTGAGTTACTTAGCCTGTGCATAATAATAATAGAGAAACCAAGTGTTGGTCGTCCAAGCGCTTTCTCTCTCTCTCTCTCTCTCTCAAACTTTATATGAGATACTTATGGAAGCAATATTAACTAAAACTCCTTACTGTCACAAAATTAGATTTACATTTTTACTAATCATCTTTATAGACCCACTGGAACAGTAGGGGATAATCATTTGAAAAGGATTCAGATTGTATCATACTTTATAATAACAGCCCAGTGAAGTAATTTTAAACAAACAAAAAAAAGAGTGAGATTTCTTATCAAAATACAATGAATTGTACATGTGTAATTAATGAAAAAAGGCATGTTGTAGTGAAACGAAGATCTCAATCACATCTGAGTAAAATAATCTTATTTTTATGAATAGATTCATCATCATCACTGTCATTGCAAGGACCCCCTTGCAATTGCACCACAGACCACTAGGGTTCTTGGACCCCTGGTTGAGAAACACTACCCTAGGATATTAGTAGTGACAAAATTCAAAATATTTTGCTCCAATACTTCTTTATGGTAGCGGCAACCAATGTTGCCATGTCTTTACTTATTCTTTACGATAAAAAATGCATAAATGCATATAGTTTTCATAATAAATCAGTTGGAGACCCTTAAAAAATTTGCATGTTGAAAATATTTTACATATTAGATCTACACATTGAGATAAAATAGGTTGATAGTCAGTCTACCCATTTACATGAACTTTTATTCATCTGTCTGGCTGCAGTTATTTCTCATATCCACAAGACTGTAAGTACAAATGTGAAACAAACTTTTTTTTGTCTGATGGATTGAAATTAGCACAGCTCATTGATTTACAATGAAGGGCATTTATCTGCCTGGCTACTGATGCATTTCTTATTTTGATTATGACCATTTTTAAAATTGAAATCCTAACTTATAAAAATTCACTGACAACAGGGAACAACATTTCTTCTCCATACAACTTCATCATGGGGTTTGACATTTTCCACTACCCAAACTTAAATTGAATTAGCTTAAATGAACACACATTAGTGTGACTGTCATGTGAGGGAGACCAACAAACATCACTCCACAGAAACTTCTCATCCTGACTCTGCTGACACCTAAGTCAAAGTTTGAACACCTTATGTGGGTTATTTTTGCAACTTTTCAATGAAAAGTTCATAAAACTTTAAAATAGAATAATAAGTTAGAAAAAGTTAATTTCACAATAAGGTAAATCGTTTATTCTATATACCCAACTTCATTGAGAGGTTTTAAATTGAAGTGAACTGGCTTCATTGAACACACATCACACCTCCATCAAAGTTTGACCAGGCTCCATTACGCTGTAAACCATGAAAACTGTTACCATTGACCTTTGTTTATCACACCACATGGAAAACATTTCAACTGTTAAAAAATGACAGACAACATTGATATATTTAACACTATATAATTTATTTTTCAAAACAGTTTATTACATTTAAATTTTATGATTTCTTAATTACATCTATTTATTATTTTAATTATGATTACATCAAATTATATAATATACACATTATATTGTATTATATTATTGTAATTTATTTATCCGTACATTTTTCTTGTGAATTTTCTCTAAAAATATAAAAAAATTTAGTCAACATTAACATTAAGAAAATTAATAATTGAAAAGAACAATTCATGTAACACTAATTAGAAATTTGAAATTAGAAATCTAAGGACTATGATTCTTTCTCTGCTGTCAAACTACATATAAGACATCTTAATTTTTTTAAATTAAATTCCTGATCATAAGGCGAGGACCCTAAATACTTTGACAACAGTTTCTCTAAACTACTTTGGCACACAGACTAAAAACATGTTGATTCGTATCCAAAAATCTCTCGTTGCTCATCTCATTGGGCAGGTTGGCGATCGCTGCAGCAACTTCGATCAGCCAGTTTGACCTCAGAGGGAACAAAAATCTATTTTAGAACAAAATGATCAGACTATGAACACTGTCAACAAAAGTAACTATATACACAGATTTTCAAAAATCTACCCAACATTGATTTGCCGCTGCTTTGTAAAAAGTGTCAGAGGGATAGGGAGAGAGATGACAAAAGACTGGAGGACATGAAGTGGAAGAGAAAACATGGAAAATGACAAAAATAACAACAATAATATTAACTTCTTTGAGAAACTGTCCAGTCCTGGCTGTCAGGCATACAGAATGAGAAGTCTAATGCCTTTTGGTGCCAGAACAGATTTACTCTTATTTCATGGTCACACATGTCAACAATTTTCATGTGAACAGTTGAAAGTGAACCTGATGAAGATTTAAGAGAACTACACTGAACTATTAACTACATAATTAACACATATGTACATTTTAAACACACAGAAACCAACAGTTAATGAGCAGCAAGCAAAGACAAACATCTAAAAACACTAAAAGCTAACACACACCTGATTATCTAAATTCCCTGCCTTCATGATGAACATTTTAAACTTCACTGATTACCCTTGTGACACATGATTAGTATAATAAACATTCACATCATGATTGCCATCTCATCATTATAACTACAAAAATTCAAATACAATAAATACATTCAACTCAACAATCTCACCATCTATAAATATCATAAATATACTCAACAAAAATATAACGCAACACTTTTGTTTTTGCTCCAATTTTTCATGAGATGGACTTAAAGATCTAAAATTCATTCCAGATACACAATATTACCATTTCTCTCAAACATTGTTCACAAATCTGTCTAAATGTGTGATAGTGAGCACTTCTGCTTTGCTGAGATAATCCATCCCACCTCACAGGTGTGCCACATCAAGATGCTCATCAGACACCATGATTAGTGCACAGGTGTGCCTTAGACTGTCCACAATAAAAGGCCACCCTGAAATGTGCATTTTTTTTTTTTGCTTTATTGGGGGTCTGGGGACTCAGAACCAGTCAGTATCTGGTGTGACCACCATTTGCCTCATGCAGTGCAACACATCTTCGCATAGAGTTTATCAGATTGTCAATTGTGGCCTGTGGAATGTTGTTGTGAGGCCGGTTGGATGTACTGCCATATTCTCTGAAACGCCTTTGGAGACGGCTTATGGTGGAGAAATGAACATTCAATGCACGAGCAACAGATCTGGTTGACATTCCTGCTGTCAGCATGCCAATTGCACGCTCCCTCAATGCTTGCAACATCTGTGGCATTTTGCTGTGAGACAAAACTGCACATTTCAGGGTGGCCTTTTATTGTGGACAGTCTAAGGTACACCTGTGCACTAGTCATGGTGTCCGATGAGCATCTTGATGTGGCACACCTGTGAGGTGGGATGGATTATCTCAGCAATGCAGAAGTGCTCACTATCAAACATTTAGACAGATTTGTGAACAACATTTGAAAGAAATGGTGATGTTGTGTATCTGGAATGAATTTTAGATCTTGGAGTCCATCTCATGAAAAATGGGAGCAAAAACAAAAGTGTTATGCTTATATTTTTGTTGAGTGTATATAAATACAATAAATATACAAGTTAAAATCCACAAACACAAGTAAAATGTCAACACGATCTTCACTATGCGAGTGGGCAGACTCTACACTAAAATACTAAACTACAACCATGGTGGTAGCCAAAATACACACCATGAACAATGCAAAACACTACACACCAGTTTCCTCCTTAACCTAACTTATAAACACATCTAACATGACAACACCTAAATTTGCACCATGACACGGTGATGTAGCTGTTTGACTCATCAGACAAAGAACTCACACTGCCACTGTGAATTTTTGTCTGCCTCCTTTGCCAAACCAACCACACTAAACCTGATCTGAACCAAAGTCAGCATCTAACAACTCCTCTAAATCATCAGCATCAAAATCATCCTCGACCTGCCCCTGATCATCTTTAACACTAAAACTACACAGAATTCCTTCATGATCACTGAAGTAAGTGGGAATCACTGCACAATCTACATTGTACTGAGCTGTTTTAACATAAACGTGATCAATTAATGTCCCCTTCTCTGTGGATGCTTCTGTTACACGTTGCCTAAATCCTTTTGAGCCCATGAATTTGCAAATTGATGATTTTTGTAAAATGTTCTCATTAAAATCTCCCATTATTACAATTGTGTTACTGATTGGATTTAACTAGGGGTGTAACGAAATGGTCAACTCACGAAACGATACGAAATACGAAACAGGGCTCACGATACGAAATAAAGATGAAGGAAAATCCCCAACAGTAGGAAGTTGTGAAAAAATCTCATTTTCTTTATTTTCTTCCTAATGCAGACCGACAAAAAATATTGCTGCATCAGTACAAAATAAATGCTCTTTGAAAGAAAAACTAACTTGTAGTTTTTCCGCTTATTTAGACTATAGTGCAAATACAAACATAAAATCTCGATAAAAATGCTGTTGCTGTAACAATCAGGATAAGTACATTCTTGAATGAAAAGGAAAACAAATAGCAGTCCTTATAAATGTCTGAACTGTGAACTATAATATTTAGCCTATAACAGTGCATATACTTCTGATCTTCAAGTATGATCAAATTCTGTCAACTCAACAGTAGATGCAAATATCAAATATTGCTTTTTATGCAAACTTACACAAACATAGAGGAGCAGTTCTACTGTTTATGTGTTCAATGTGGATTTTAATGTTTCCTATGAATTGATGGTCAGTGAATGGAGCAGGAGGGCGGGACGAGCAGGTCAGAGGTCAGAAGGGGAGAGTTAGTGTGTGTGTGTTAGCGAGGAGGGAGAGAGCCGTGCAGCAGGACTGGAGATCACTACTCACTGTTTTGTTCGTGAATTAAAATTGTAGCTGGCGTGGTCACAGCCCACAGTGACTTAAATAGAAGCAGGTATTCGCAAGCCGGAGTCACCTTTATTATTACGTCCGATGGACGTCACAGTACAGCCGCTGCTTATCTGCAGGTGGTTGTTCTCGCCGCAGTATACGGCGAACTGTAGCGGCATATTTTGCACACGGTTGCTGTTTTGTCAGCAATCTTCTCACCGTTTTCTCGTCTTGTACACGGGAAGCCAAAATAGGTGCACACAACCGATTTATTTGACGAAGGAGCGTCAGCTAATTCCTCCGCTTCGTCCTCCTCAGTATTGCAGCTGGTGTTTTGCTACGGGAGGCGAGGGGGGTTTATTTCGTCCTTTTATTTCGAGCGTCTTTGATTTTTATTTTGTCATTTTTTATTTCGCGAAATTTCGTGGCACGAAATTTCGTTTCACCCCTAGATTTAACCAATCAAGTAACTTCCCCAGATTGTCTTTGAATATTGAATTTGGATATCATGGTGGACGATAAATCACTGCCAATAGGATGTTCAGTTTGACACACAGGCACACCAAACACTCCAGATTTAAATCAGGTACCTGCAGAATCTCACAGTCCAAATTATCTTCACTGTATAAACCAACTCCACCATGTTCTAGCTCATTAAGCTCTAACAATTTGGCATGACTGCTGCTGCTGTAACACACACCACGAGGACGGCTGTGGAAAGTGTAACCATCAATTTGGACACTGTGCAGTGAGGACTGGGCAGTGAGCCACGTTTCTGTGACAGCAACACAGGTAGGCTGTGAATCCTTCATGCAAGACACCAGATCCACCACATGGCGGCCTAGACTTTGAACGTTCATTAGATACACAGAGAAACTGTGTGCATCTAATGAAGGTTTCTGCTGTCCAATTAAAAATGGAGGCATGGCTGCTAAAGCCTCCTTTATGGTAGCCTTGCAGTAAATGGCCTTCTCTCCCTGATGATCAGTCCTGACAAAGCTCTAACACGACTCAGTGCTACATACGCCTGCCCAGGTGCAAACACCTTCTCAAACGAAACTACAGCCTGGTCTACGGTTAAGCCCTGTACTTTGTGTACAGTCGACGCCCACGCTAACCTGAGAGGAAACTGAACACGCAGACCCCCCCACTTGGTCGCCCTCTCCTGCTCTGGATCAATAGCAGTAGAATCCCTGCATTCTACTGCTGCATGTGCACGCTGTCTCCTCCTCTGTGAGCCAATCTTAGGGTCGTCAAATTTAACAAAAACTGTTCGAGGAAACGTGTCGTCATCATTATCAAAATGATAACGCTGAGCTCTGCTCCCCGGTCTCACGCGACTTTAAAATTTGGACATCGCTCTCTAACAGGGGTGTGTCCTTGGAGTGCACTCTCAACCTATTCAACAACCCAGCAAACACACTGTCCTTCTGTCTCACTACTGTGGTCAACTCCACGATGCTAAAGTTGCACCACAGATCCACACCAATGGGACAGCTATACAGAGGCTCCCTTTAACAGGAGGCAACTGATAGAAGTCTCCAACAGCTATGACACTAACACCACCAAAAGGGGAAAAGTCGCCTGTCTGCCTAATCTGCCTCAACCTGCCATGAACATAAGCCAGCAGACTGTGATCAACCATGCTGATCTCATCGATGATTAGAATTTGAAGGTGACCCAATTCAGCTCTTAGAGAGTTTAGTTTCTCCTCACCTAAAGGGGTGTAGGGTAAACTAGCCTGTTTCCAATGTCTGATGAATTGTTGCTGCATTTAAATTGTATGCCGCGATGCCCGTAGGAGCAGTCAGTAAAACACAGACATCATCTGGTTGATCACACAGTGCTGACAGCAGCCTCCCTGCCTCATACTGAATAGCCCTGATTAAATGACTTTTCCCCGTACCTGCTCCATCTGTAATGAACACCTGCAGAGGCTCTGGGTTTTGCCCATCACCTTCTGCAAACACCAATGTCTCACCTGATAGAAACCAGCTAACTGTGTCTCATTCAGAGACCTCACCAAACAAAGACCCTCACTACAAGACATGATGTTTCTCTTCTCTAACTTCACAACCTGTTTTGAAGCAACAACCAAATCTGGAATATTCTCTAACCCTTCCACTAGCTGCTCTCCCTCTATCTCTGCTGCCTGCTGCAGCCTCTTCTCCTCTAAACACTCGAGGCGCTCCACCTCCTGCTCTGGACAGAGCTCACCCCACGCATCTTCATCAACCCCATTGAGCAGCTCAGCAATCTCCTGAGCTCGCTCCAAATCCTCACAGTCAAATTCAAATTTGGCCCTATTCTCATTGACCACGGCCTGCACCGGATGCACGGAGCCGTCACTAAACGTCACCTCCCCGTCCTTATAGAACTGACTAAACAGCTCAAAGCCCTCAGGTTTGAGGTCTGAGTCAGCTCTATAAGGAAGGAACAACTGCAGCAGACTCTGGAAATGAGCCTCCGATACTCCGACGCAAACGTAGCCATACATATGTCATTAAACACCTCGTTTTCGGGCCTGTTCCTGAACCTGTCCACAATACTCGTCATCCACATATCCTCTGACCGAAGATCATGTGATGGCGCCCTGTGCTACAAAACGCTGAGAGGTAAACTCATCTTAACTACATTGCTCCCTGTTGGCACAAACACAACCTTTCTGGAACACTCCTTCAGATGCATGGGCGTTAGCCCGTACACTGCCTCCTGAGCGCAGATGTCTCTGTGGTGTAAATATACACTGTCGAGCTTCTTCAAGCTTTCTCTAGCAGAGAGATTTCCCTGTTTTGAGGAATCTTTTTGGGCATTGCTCAATAAAAGGCCAATTTCTCTCTCTGATTTCGTAATGTACGAGATGATGTATATGACGACTGCAGTGACAAAGCTAAGGTCCATGTTGGCGTTCCAGCACTTCAACAACTTCCTACTGTACTGATTGACCCAAACACTGTTTACCTTTCTCCGATACACTACTTTAGTCTTCTTCTCTAACGCCTGTACAGCTCAAACATCTCCTGATTTATGCCCAAACTCGCAAACAACTTCTCAGCACAAGCCGCAGGCACCTCATTCTCTACTGCTTCCTTTAAAGCTTTTAAAATCGCCTGTGCTACATCTTTTGGTATCTTAACGTCGTCTTCAAAACACTTACAGACTGGCTTGTCTTTTGAATCAGAACCCTTCTCCATGCCACGTGCCTTTTCCGATCACACATGCACTCTTTCATGTGACAGATAAATGTCCGCGCTGAAACTGGTTTTGGGAAATTGAAACGACACTTCGTTTTCTTGATCCTACATGTTTTTGCATGTCGTTTAGAGTGTGTTTGAACTGATGTCACAATGTCCAATAATGTGGCATCGTCAGAGGGCAACTCACACGTGACGTATTTATCTATGAAAGCAACGACCTCCTCATCTGTGTTCTTACCAATTTTAGGAGCGCCCTCGATCCAAAACAAACAGTGAACATGAGGAGAGCTGCGCTGCTGAAACTCAACCCTATGAAAATGATTTTGCCAATTGGTTCAGCAGGAGACATGAGAACTGCTTTCAGAAAACAGTGCCATCTGTAATCGAACATCCTCGCAGCCGTCACCGGATTACGACGCAACAACTGACATCTGTCTGCCCACTCCAAATCCTCAACCGTCTGCATCCTGCCCTCCTGTTTAAGGATGCTGGTCAGCAGGTTCTGCCAGCGCATATCAGCAGACGAAAAGGAACAAAATCACGTCGGGATCCCTAACTGACGAACACAAGCCATCACCTCTTTCTGAACTGACTGCCAAAACGCCGGAGTCCCTCTAATTGGTCTCAGGAACTTAAAACCATCATCAAACTCTAACGGCTTCTTCAAAGCCTCTTCACCCTTCAACATACTCTGTGTAATCCTCTGAGACCTCTGACCTACTTTGCCCTTACGCAACGCCACAGAAACACTTGACACCACCCGATCTAACTCTGACATATACTGAGCGAAAAAGATATACTCTACATTATGCGCAAAACGACCATCAGCATGCATAACCCTGTTGTTAAAATAACGCGTCAACGTCAGGTGAGAAGGATGACTGTCATGAAAGATTTTATCACCATGCGGAAACAACACCGGGAAACATTTGGCCTCATTCGTCCGGTCAGAAACATCTTCACTGGACAGTTTCCCTCTGCAGGCGCAATATTCACAATATCCTCAAAATACTGATCTAATGCTTCCTGACCAATATCAACAGGCATAAGACAAGTGTCCTGAAACATGCAGTGCTGTTGCCTGTCATGTAACATTTCATCTTGTATTATTTCTGATGATTCCTCCACATTCTCAGCTAAGTTAGCCTTTACCTTCAGCTTATTACCTTCCTGAGTACTAACTTCACCCTGTCGAACATCCTGCTCTAAAACAACACGATCCTCAACCTTTTCAACAATCTGCTCCACAACAGCTTCATCCTCACTAGACTCTGCCTCTTCCTTTTCTTCGTCCTCAATCCTACAAAACTCATTAACCCAATCCTCATTAAACTCTGTATCAGCATAAAGAGCATTTGTCCTCTTTAAATACTCTAGTGCCTGTCTTACCTGTAAAGTATCAACAAACTGATACTCGTAATGCCCTTTATATGTCAGCTTACGCTTCAGTTTCACCTGTACCAACGACCCCTCCATACTGGACGGGGCAACACACGAGTCGACTGCACGATGTCGGCTGGAACACATGTTACAGGTCCATGTACTCCGTTCTGCCCACCTTTTGGCAGCGCCAACATTTTCATAAACAGGATATGTAAAGCTATTAAATGCTGCTCTAAGCTGTTCAAACATCCCAGTTCAGGCGGAATGGGATCCAGCTCCAGGTTATTGACCCAGCATTCAGCTGGCATCTCACCTTTTCTAATCTTAGCATCACCGTATAACAAATGGAAAGGTCACCTCTAGATACTGCCAACTGACAAGGCACAACACACTCATCATTACATCTATGCAAACAATGCTCACTAATGCAACTCTGTGCAAGATCAGCTTTTTCTACACCTCTGCCATAAGCTTCCCTCACACAACTAACCACCTGATATTTAAAGAACGACCTATGACACACACAGCAAACATAATCTGGACCATCTCTGACCTTTTCTTAAAACTCATTCATGACAACATCAAAGTCTTTCAACTGCTGTACCTTCTGCTCCCTGCTCAACCTTACACGACCAATAACTTGCTGCTTGTGCTCTAAACTATCATACTTTCTTTTACTTCCCACTCTACTCCTCTCTTTAACTTCCTCCCTAAGTTGAACACTGGATCTATATTTTACTATACTTTTGGCTTTTTTTCCCTCCCTGTGCTTAATGTTTTCTTTATATTTCTTAACACTAAATGCTTAAACTCTCTCCCTGTGCTCAGTGCTCTCTTTATATTTAGCTACACTCATCGCCCTAACCCTCTCTCTGTGTGACATTTTGTTACTATACCTTTCAAAACTTTTTAACTTTTTCTTTTCCCTAAACATTACATTTTCTTTATACATCTTTCTAAACTTCAACTGACATCTCTCCCTCACCAACGTATTTGTTTTCTGCTGTGTCCATTCCTTACGCCTGATATACTGCGATATTACAGACCGCCTACCTGACTCTACTTTCCTGGCACCCTCCACATTCTCTGTATCTAAGCCCACATCTGAAACTTCAACATCATCACTGCATCTTACTGCTGTTTCCTCACCTTTTACAACCACAACATCTGAACACCTCTTCCTAAAGCTGTAACCTGACACTTCCCTCACTTTACAATAACCATAACAGCTCTGCAGTCCAGGCTCATAAACACAAACAACATTCTCAAAATGCTTCCCTAAGATATTCTCCAAATAAATACACTCTGCAGAAAAACACTCACTGCTACAGCTGTACTTCAGCCAACGACCATCAAAAAAAGTACACGCGCTAACACCTAGCAAATCCGCTGTTACCTGAATTTCCACCTCTGTGGCCCAAGTGTTCACATTTCTCATCCTGGACTGCTGAATGTACTCTAACACCGATGAGTACTCGCTCCTAATGATGCTGTGATACCTATCTGCATTCCTCTCAAGCTCCTTACAAACTGCCAGCCTGATCTTACGATGGTGCTTCTGTGAACCACTCACAGCCCGAGAGATGGCTCTAAAGAAGCAGTTACCATCGGCCACAATCCTCTCATTTCTACAAGGAACCCCTAACAATCCAACACGTGTGGACACCAGTCCACCAACCTTCTAAACTCCATATCAAAACTGCTGCACAAAGCCTTACAGACATCTACACTGACAGGATGGAAGACCAGCTCTGCATTTCTGACTTCATTAACAAACTCTACATCTAAATTCGCCTCACTAACATCAAATTGCTTTGATTTTTTTGATATACGAGTGCTGCTGCTCCCATCACTGCCTAAAGACTGCACTGAAATGCCCGACAGTGCTGGACTCACATCTACACTAACACAATGCTCAGGCACATAACTACCTGCAGGAACCACATTACTTGACCTGCCCTCACTGACAACACTACACTCTGGTGCTGGAGCAGTACTCACCTCTGTGACGCTACTCTCCACAGAAACACCAGACAGCACTAGACTCACATCTACACTAAGAAAAGGGGGGTCCTCTTCATTTCTAACGGCTTTAACAATCCCTACATCTGAGTTTGACTTTTTAACCTTTGACTTCTTCTTTGATTTCTTCGACATACATGACAAAGCTGGACTGGCCTCAACACTAACATTTACACTGAGAGGAGGGAAGTCATCGTCATATGTTAAAGGATTAACAACCTGTACATCTGAATCTACCCTTCGGACACCGAATCGCCTTGATTTCTTCGACATATAAGTTCTAGAAGAAATGCTACGATTTTTGCCAACAGCAACACTTGGTCCTGCCTCTGAACCACTGCTCATGACGCTGGCATAGGACCCCACAGACATACATGACAGCGCTAGACTGGCATCTACACTAACATTTACACTCAGAGGTGGGAAGTCCTCGTCATATGTCAAAGGATTAACAACCTCTACATCTGAATCTACCCTTCGAACACCGAATCGCCTTGATTTCGACATATAAGTTCCAGAAGAAATGCTACGCTTCTTGCCATCAGTAACACTCGGTCCTGCCTCTGAGCCACTGCTCACGACACTGGCATAAGACCGCACAGAAATGCCTGACAGTGCTGGACTGGCATCTAAACTAACACATTGCTCAGGCACGACACTAGACTCTGGTGCTGGAGCAGTAGTCACCTCTGTGACGCTACTCTCCACAGAAACACCAGGCAGCACTGGACTTGCACCCACACCGACAGAAATGCCACACAGTTCAAAGAGCCTCTCCCCTGAACTGAGACTGTCGGCCAAACAACAGATGTAGTGGTGCAGGTCATCCAGGCACGCAAAATGCAAAACCACGCTTGTACAGTTAAAGTGTGACAAGCCAACGTTACTGCGTGAGTGACTGTCGACTACAGCGAACCGTCCATCCTCACAGATGATGGCAGAAGTGTTTCCACACATTGTCAGAAGACATGTGCTGTACTGACCGAAGATCCGCTCCAGTCCGTTACGCAAACTGATGAACACACCGCTGTCGATGTGTTCACCCTCAGTCACGCCTACATCCCCCAACACGGTGTCACCAAAACCAAACCGAACAACCTCATCATCTACCACCAACTGCTGTGGCAAATCTGGAATGGACAGCAGATTTGTCACATGGTTAAACACACCAAGGTCACGCAAACTCGTGTACAACTCGTCGCCTAATACCAACACGCGATCCAGCTCACGACTCCCCCAGGTAAAAACACTGCTAAACGTGTGTTTGGCTAAGCTGACCAATGCTATAGCCATACACTGCAATCCCCTGTACACAAAGCGCCTGCTCCCCTGGTGAAACGACCCGCGCACAACCTTTGCTAGCCTAACGCCTCTCCTACCCTCAACCTTTGCTGCTACATCATTACTGTCAGAATCTAAACCAACATCAGTGATGCAAACATTAGGAAAAAAAACATCCTCAGCTTTGCTGATCTTCTGTGGCCTCCGGGTTCCCTCGGGCACGACAGGGCACGACGCAGTGACCTCCTCCACGATGACCTCTGGGACCACGGGCTCCTGAGCTGTCTCCACGACGACCTCCTCCACGACGACCTCCGGGACCTCCTGGGCTGCTGCCTCCGCCTGACACAAATCAAAACCAAAGTTTAACTGCTTAACAAACCAGGAGAACAAATGCAATTTTCACCATAAGTCACATGTTATGTTAAACAAAGACAGACCTGCTGCTGGACTGGACTGGGACTGGAGGCAGACTCCGTCACCTGGGCAGGTGAAGGTGTTGCCACCACCTATAAAGAACAGAAAAAGAAAAAAACATTAAAATAATGCAACTCTTATCAAAACATGTACCACACCTCATTAGTCTCTCTCCACAAAACAATAAAAAAAGAAAAAACACACCTGCCGCTTCCCTCCTCTGCGCTTCGTGGCAACACCTCGTGGCCGGCCTTCACAGGAAGCCAAGAGGAAGAGAAAGATACCTTTGTAACAGCCGTCTACCACTTCTGTTCTCAACTTTTTCAGACATGTGACTTGTGTGCACTTCACCTGGCCAGCTGGTGGCTCAGCAGTGCAGCCAGAGCCAGAAGAAGGACTAACCTTCTCCATAGCATCCAACATGTCACCGCTGAACCACACAGGGTTGGGCGGGATGACAGACCGAACCACAGCAGGTGCAGTCTTGAAAACAAAAACAAACAGCATTGTGTTAATAAAATTTTACATGCAGGCTCAGCACAAAATTGTTAGACAATCACTCAAAAAAACACATTACCTTGCCCTCCCTTCCAACTACAGTCCACTCCCAGGGGTCGCTGTGACGTGGCACGGGGACGCGTCCTGTCACAACTAGCCTGGGAGACACCGTGGCACGCGGCGATGTCCGGGGGGACACCATGGGTGTGGGCGGAGGTGGTGCCAGCTGCTGCAGGGCAGCGTCCCACAGCAGCTCCACCAGGATGGGGGTGCCATCGGTGTCGCTGAGGTGCACCTGAAAAAAGTCCAACACAGAAGACATTTCACTTCATTAGTGTATCTGACACTAAAGAAAACATCCAACTCCAACTGTCATGACAATAAAGTAAGATGTACTCACACCGTCGGGGCACCACAGCTCCAACCGATGGAGAGGGAGGTGCTCTGCCACAGACACGTAAGGGAGACCTGACACAAATGTCACAAAGCACAAAAAAAAACTTTAAATACTCTAAGTCTGATTTTACATAAGTGTTAAATTACATATGGGCATGCATTTACATGTAAATGATCATTAATGCATATGGTCACATTTAAAAAATTCTCATTTCTCAAACATTGCAGCAGATATGAAACAAGCTCAACTTAAACATACCCATGCGTGCTGCGACACGGTGAAACTCCTGACGCAGCACCAGCTGCAGGCCCGGCTCGATGTTCAGGCGTGGAGGGAAGTCCAGCACGAACACCTTACAGAAAAACTTTGGTCATCAGATCACATTCATGTCTCCAAAATAAGTGCATGACAAAACAACAGCTGCTCACAACAGCTTTGCTGACACAGAACCAAATAATCAGCAACAACAATAAATTGAAACCTGAACACACACCTTGGGCCAGCGGCTGCAGATCGAGGTCAGGAGAGCACCGAAGTCCAATGCTGCCTCACCAACTGTCTGGCTAGCTGTGAGGTTGTTGCTCGGGGCAACCACGCAGATGGCGTCCGGGGTCCACGGGAGATCAGCATGCATGGCCTCTGTCCTCAGCTCGGCGGCCGACGCACCTGGAACAGAGAGAAAAGCAAAGGACACAGGACCTACCGGCATGGGCACAAAGTCGTCCACAATGGCCCGGAGGTGGGAGTCTCCAACGATGAACACCAGCTGCAAAAACAGAGACACTGCT
Organism: Scarus forsteni; assembly: GCA_036419115.1. NCBI lineage: Eukaryota > Metazoa > Chordata > Actinopteri > Labriformes > Labridae > Scarus > Scarus forsteni. The sequence goes on from JAZDUH010000389.1 coordinate 68,163, forward strand.
ATACAACAGAGAAACCAACCGTGACACCTTATGAGCTGCAGTTTCTATGTGAAACAGAAAAACTAATACCTTCTGGTCCGGACGATGCGCTGGAGAGACAAACTTCCGGGTCCGGTGGGTCAGCTCAGAAGTTTGCCATCTCGGCGTACGATGGCGGTACCCCGTACCGCGCCCTGTTTCGTTGAGGTTAAAGTCAGACAGAACATCATTAGAGGATAATTGACCTAAACAATATCAGTGAAAGAACTGAAATGCGAGCTTGACACATACGGGAAACGAAATCGGGGACAGGCGCCAGGGCGGTCCAGGTGTGCTCCTCTGCCCTTCTCCTCTTCAGGGCTTGAGCTCGGCGGTGGCCCTTTGCACGCGGCATCTAAACATGAAAACAAAAAACATTTTTAGTCAGTGCTCAAAGAGAAAGCAAAGCAATTTGAATCTATGTTAATTATACTCACAAGCCGTCACATAGAAAACCTAATCTAACCTAACATTGAAAGATAGAAATGTTTGAACTCACCTTGGTTGAGGGAGAGTGTTTGTGTGTCTGTGTGTGTGTGTGTGTGTCTGTTTGTGTGTCTGCTTGAGTGTGGATGTGTATAGAATCAGTTAAAATGTGTTCAGACTATTACTTTGTTTAGGTGTTTGTTTATTGACTAGATGTATCTGTATGTTAAGATGTGTGAGTGTTCTGGATCAGAAGATCTCAGATGTAGAGCAAACAACCGCAGTCAAAAGCCAAAGCAGGGGAGTACCAGATCGCACAGCCACAAGAGTTGGGAATCTACAAATCAATAAGATCAATTAAAATTAGTTACATGGAAACATCTGATCAATAATTTATCTCAGTTAAGAAACAAATGAAAGCCCAAACATGTGCTTATGCAAAACCTGAAAAGGTCTACCATGATAAAAAGATTTACATTTTAAGTCATTACATTTTCAAACATCGCAATAACTTATGATTGGAGTAAGTTGAGAGAAAAACTCTATTTTTTAATAATAAAATTAATTTTAACTAATCAACTTAATTGACTTACAGTCCTGCCTGAGCTGTAGGAAATTTTTAACTTAAATTTTTGACAAAACTTCTTGACAGAATCAATTAAATTTATCTTAGCATAGTGGTCAAGAAACAAACTAACATTAGCATCACACGTTTGCTCTCTTAAAAAGATATGCTGGCTGTCAAAACATCGCTCAACTATGATGTAGAACCAAAAATGAGTCTATGTCAGGAGCTAAATGTTACCAGCACAGAAAATGCAGCACAGATGCACAGAGAGGGCCACAAACAGACACACATTCACACCCAATGCTGAGAGTAAAGTGTTTGCATATGTTAAGCATGAAAGCAAGTCATGCTGATTAATCCAAATCCATCAAATAAACGCTTGACTACATTAATAAACACTTCTCTCTCACAACAGATGGTAAACACACATCTTGATCATACAATTTACACTGCCATAACGACAATACCATACCATTAATAATGTCTATTTTTCTAAACTTTATCTGCATCAAATACTTCATTACATGCACTGCAAAAACAAATCATGCACACAGACACCTGCACACACATGCACAGAGATCTACAAGAAGACATGTCTTCACATTAAGTGCTTTTCAGCCATAATGACAAGGACAAATCATCTCAAAAACATGACTACTAAGAAAAAATATATTTTCCAAAAACCATTTGCTTTCTCAAAATACAGAACATCAACATGACACCTGAAGTAAGCCGAATTGCTCTAAACAAAGACAACTCTACATTACAAACTAGGGCTGGAGTATATTATTAATAATAAAGCCCCATAATTTTTTTACATCACTCAAATTAAATTAATTAAATTGATTAATTTTTCCCTCTCAAAAAAGGAAAATAATAGATATAGACAGGTTGTCTATGAACTATCTATGACGCTGAAGACTCAGAAATTTTGACTGTAAATTAACATCAAAGTCTTTAAAAAATTCATTAAAAAAAAACAATTGCAAGCCTTTGGAAATTTTTGACAGGCCTATACTCATGAAAACTAACTTTTCATTATTAATAATTTTAAACACTGCACCCACTTACAAGTATTAACTTACTATTGTGATTTTTTAGTGTTTTAATCTCCTGCAAAAAATAATTCTAATTATTCAATTTTATCAATATATTTCCCAGCCCTAACACAAACAAATACAAATAATATACACAGTAGGGCTGGACGATATGGCCTAGAAATAAAATCGATTTTTTTCCACAACACTCGATTTACGATTTTAATTGATTTTTCCCTCCCTAAAAGAAAAAAAACTCCTAGTGACATAAAAATGAAACAAATCAAGTTTTGCCTTTATGTTGTCTAAATGTTACCCTCTTAAAGTCAAAGTCTGGGTCATAAAAGGTTGATTATGTAGTATGAACGTAGGCAGGTTTGTCTACATAAACACTAAAAGGCTGAGGTATTTTAACAGTATTAGCATGAAACTCTCTTTGATCAATATTTAATCTACTTAAATAACAAATACAAGCCTATAAAAGTGCTTGTGCAAACCTTACAAGACAGACCATCATGAAAATAGTAATCTTTTTCAAAAATTGCAACAACTTACAATTGGACTAAGGCAAGAAAAAAAATCTCGATTTTTTGTTTTTTAAATCTTCTGCAGAAATTAATTCGAATTAATCGATTTAAGCGATTTTTTGCCCAGCCCTAATACACAGACATCCGTTTTAACACTGACTCAACATCACACACAGAAACACACACGTCAGTGATCACGTCTATATGCTTTCAACTTTCACTCATAACAAATAATGTTCTTAAAGAACAGTTAAAGACCTCATCAATAGTTTGACCTGACTTAATGTAAAAAAAAAAAAAGTACGGTCTTGAATTGAAGGTTATGGGTGTTTAGAAGTGCGGTTGTGTTATTGACAAAATCATCATGTACATCACTATAAGGCATCAGTGTCTAAGCTTTGTTTGACTGTGACACACAGTTCAGAAAACACAACACAAACTTTACAGTAACTTACAAGCACTATTTGGTACCAAGTTAAGAACAATAAATCTAGATTTTAGTTTTTCAATCATCTGCAGAAAATAATTAAAATTACATAATTTAACTGATATATTACCCAGCCCTAGCTGTAAAACCACAGTATGTTCCTCCAAGAATAACAGGTAAGGAGCTAAAAAACACTTTGCACTGTTTTAAAAATGTTAACAATTACTTTGATCACACATATTTTGTGTTAATAATTAACAGTGACATCATAATCTTTGATAAATGGCTGCTCATATCAACTTTGTCTAATAGTAAACAATATGGTTTCATGGATCATGTCATGTCTCTTTGTCAGTCCCTCACAGACAACACTTTCCCGCCTTTGGTAGCCTCTGTCAAAACTCAACCAATCACTGGAAGCTCCTCTAAAAACTGGGCGGGGCTTAATGGATGCAAACTGCCCACTAAATGGCTGACATACTGTCTAAACTGCATAGCAACAGCTCTCTGCTTAAGGCCAAAATACACAACCACTGGATCCACAGAATTAAATTCACTTCATACACAGACAAAGTACACTCTGATTTCTGCCACACAGCTTAAGACACAGACATAACAACTTCACACTAAAAAAATGAAGCCAAAAATCACTCACAGAGATATGGATAAACACACACTCATCAATAAAGTCCATCTAACTCAGATCATTACTGAAAAACTCCAGAATAAATAAATAATGTAGAGAAAATTAAATCAATTACTTCAACTTCACACACAGAGACACACACATATCAGTCATCACGTCATATGCTTTCAGCTTATACTCATAATAACATTTTACTTTAATGAAAAATACTTGAAGACCTCATCAATACTTTTACTGTATTCAATGTAAAAATTAAGGTAAGAAATATAAATCTGGATTTTTACTTTTAAAATCTTATGCAGAAAATAATTTAAGTAATTTATTTAACTTTTGTTCCACAGCCCTAGCTATAAAACAACTAATATTCCTCCAAGAGTAATAATTAAGGAGCTAATGAACTTTAGCATCATGCTCTATTAAAAAGTTCCTATCAGCTCTATCAAATAATTAATAATATGGCTGAATGAATTATGGCATGCTCCCTTTGTCTCCTCAAAGCTACACAGAATTTAGAAAAAAAAAATAAACACATGATCTGTGTCACCCACACTGCTGAAGACTCAGAGAAACCAAATGATCTCCACACACACCATCACAGACAGATGCTCTGACTTCAGTGTGTCTCAGTGCTTAAACAATGGCTAACACAACATCTCATTAGCTCAGGCCTGCTCATCAGGACACAGACACACAACTGAACCACAGCAGAAACTAAGCTCAACAACACAGGCAGACAAACTTCACACACTCTCTCATACAATAAACTCATCCATCTTAATATGACACAAAGGCTAGTGTGCTAACACGAAGCTAACACAGAACAAAAGGCTGAGTGCTCCTAACATTAGCATATGTTGAGCATGGGAGAACAAATCATGAAAATCAGCCAAAAATCCACCAAAACGTTTTAAAATCCACCAAATATGTGGTGGGATGGATTATCTCAGCAAAGCAGAAGTGCTCACTATCAAACATTTAGACAGATTTGTGAACAATGTTTGAGAGAAATGGTAATATTGTGTATCTGGAATGAATTTTAGATTTTTGAGTCCATCTCATGAAAAATGGGAGCAAAAACAAAAGTGTTGCGTTTATATTTTTGTTGAGTATATTTTATCTAGTTAGTCAGAAATCAGAAGACACTTCCTGGTCCACAACAGTAGCTTGTCACATAGTTTAGCTGTGACAAGCTACTGTTAAATGTCTAGATGGCAGGCCGAGCACAAAAAAGCCTGGGTCCCTTTAAAATTCAACCTTGAAGAAAGATACCAGTTAGTTCTTCACACATTATACCTCAAAACCTTTAAATCAGTTTACATTGCCAGAGGTACTGATAGAAGCTACCAACCTCCTTCTGACACTTTTCACAAAGAACTGAGGTCCGATGATCCATCTTTTTAGGTATGTAAACAGTTAAAGAAAGACAATGAAGTGTTTTAAACAATGTCTCTCTCAACCTAAGGGTGCCTCATTTTGGTCAGTATATAAATTTTAGAAAAAAAAGGAAAAGAATGTAAAAAAAAAAAAAAAAAAAGAGCTTTAGGTCTAATTTTATCAGGTGACTGTCAAATCCCTCTCAGAAACCACATATCTGCAGGCCTGCAGCCCTGAAATCTGAAAATTCAAAAAGTTGTCCCTGATACCCTGATATCTAAACCACATACATCATTGGAAAGGTCTTGACGTGGAGAGTAACATATTGACATATGTATGAAGGCTCTACATGGTTCCGGCTTTGAAATATAAGCCCCTGACCACTGACCTCTAAGGATATTCAAATGATTATAACTCATCAACAGAAAGGAGTACAGACATGGGACAAAGTGTTATGGAAACCTCTTGGGCCCTTCTATCACATGGGTATCATCAATAGATAAGGGCACAATAAAAAATGGGTAATATTAAAGTTCTCCTATTAAGAAATTTGATATGTGAAATCTGATTATATACATTGGTTTATCAGTATCATATATGTCCCAGTGTACTATTTTTTTCATTTTTTACAACTTTCAGTTTTTGTTAATCAAACACTAATATTTCATAAAGTAAGAACTACAACTCCCGCCAACCCCACTATACTGCTTTATGCAAATCAATCCAAAAGTTGTAGTTCTAAATATGAAGTGAGCATAGGGCTACCATGAAAGTTGTATCTTAGCAATGTATTTAATAACTTGTAAGCCTAATTACTTACAGAAAACCCACTTAAGTATTTATATAAAAAAGATAATATGCCGTTCTGCTGTTAATAATTTTGTTAATTTTCTAAAAATGTGGATCGGTCCTTTTACTACTTCTGGTTTCCAAGAGGAGAATAAGGTCGTAAAAGTACATATATATTTATAGATATAGTGATTTGCTTCAGCGGAAATAGCAATTACATTTGTTTCATTTTATATATATTAACAGATCGTGGATATGTTGTTTGATTTCGATATTTTAGCCAAAAAGTCAAATATTATGAAATTTAGAGCTTCCGAGTGACGTCATGAGTGACACTGATACGGGCCAATAAGGAAAGTGGAAAATGTGTTCTCCTTTTCCTCATGAGCATCTCATAGACTGTAAAAAATGTAATTATTATATTATATAATTAATTATATTACATTTTTTATAATTATATAATTAATTTAATTTTCTTATAATACATCCATGCTCAAAACCTTGTAACACACTATATATCGCTGATGATCATTTTGTTGAAAGGTTTAAAGAGAAATTGATATGAAATGCACTTTCTGTTCTATAAATGTGGATACAGGTACTTATTTATTTTTCCCAATTGTCCTAATTTTTTGGATCGATGTGTAATTTCATTGCTTCCAATATTGAAAAAGATTTTAGGTCACTCTGGAGGGATAAATTGTTTAGTTTCTATGATTTCAATAGGACTAAGGCTTAACCGAGTGAAGCATTTATTTTTAATATTATCATTCTTTAAGCTCAATTTTACATTTTTATTATAATACCAAAGCCTGCTATGCAATGACAATTCCAAGGATTATTCAAGGTTTTATGAATTCACAAAGACAAGCTTGCCAAAATACTCTTTATTATCAATTAAAAAAGCAAAACAAAATAAATGATGCAAATTGGTAAGTCACATCACAGGTGAAGACAGCTTAGCTGCTTTTGGACTGATGAAGTGCTCAGTATCACAGCAAAGAATATGTCCCAAAGATTTTCAAT